>JANZLD010000001.1:15557006-15574088 GCA_026413575.1 Erythroxylum carthagenense
GTTTGGCAAATGAAATTGCCACAAGACCAAACCGAACAACCTCAATCCAATTTCTGATTCTAATTTCTCCCGAATTCTAATGGCTCAAAACCCTAATTCCTCAAATCAAGTTTCTAATCTTTCTATGCCATCGGATAACCAATTTCGGAACCAGAAATCAAATTAATCGATCATTAAGTAAATTTTCCAGTCCGGACCTATTACTCCGAAAATTCCAGAAAAATTCCTATAATTCCTCAAAATTAGAAAACACATAATCGTATACTCCAATTTCATAATTCAAACTCCTAAATCTTATTTCTCACTCCAATTAAATTTCCAACGCTCATTTTGACCTAATTATCTCCAAATTACCAATTTATCCAATCAAGCCGGGAATATATCATACATGTATGTACGTACGTATGCCAGTGCAATAATTACCCAATTACCAATTATACATAACTGAATAATGCATAAACATGCCAAATCGTGAATGCAAGATACTGTACCCATCCCATCGGTGACGGGATGTTATAATTCTCCCCTCCTAAAAAAAAATTCGTCCCGAAATTTCTTACCTGACTGGTTGAACAGATGAGGGTACTGCCTCCTCATGTGCTCCTCAGTCTCCCAAGTAGCCTCCTCAGTCTCCCAAGTGGCCTCCTCAGCTCGAGTGCAAGGCGACACCGTTTCGCATGGTTTTATTTTTCTTTCATTTTCTAATTTTTCTTTTTTCCAAATTAAGCCTCCTCCCACTCTTTCACTTATACTTTTTCATTTCACCTCCGATTTACTCGATTTTCGAAGCACGATTTAGGAGGAGCACCTATAAAATATGAAGTCTAGATGATATTTATAATGCCATAGAATAGGTACAAACAACATTTGATTAAAAAATTGCTTTACTTAATGGCCGAATATGATCCATTAACATATGAAAAGGCTATTAAAGACGAGAAGTAAAAAAAAGCTATGAATGAAGAAATTGCTATGATCAAAAGAAATAAAACATAGGTACTAACTAATCTTTTGTAAGTACATAAGGCAATAGGAGTTAAGTGGATGTATAAGACAAAAATTAATCAAGAAGGAAAGGTTGAAATATACAAGGCAAGATTAGTCACTTAAGGGTATAAGCAGAGGAAAGGAATTGACTTGAATAAATTTTTGCTCCATTTGTAAGAATTTATATTATTAGACTTATCACAGCACTGACAACACAAAATAAATGCAAGATTTATCATATGGACGTGAAATCAGCTTTTTTGAAGAAGTCTATATTGAATAACCACCAGGATATATTAAAAAGGACATGAAGACAAAGTCTATCATCTGAAAAAAAAAAGCATTTTATAGATTAAAGCAAGCTCCATGGGTTTAGAATATGATAATAAATGAGTATTTCCAAAAGAAAGGTTTTGCAAAAAGCTCACATGAGTATGCCTTATACACAAAGAAAAATCAAGATGGTGACATCATGATTATGTGTTTATATGTGGATAATATGATATTCACGGGAAATGATCTGAGTATGTTCAGTGATTTTAAGAAAGCAACGACTAAAGAATTAGAAATGACAGAGGTTGGTGAAATGTCATACTTTCTTCGAATCGAGATAAAACAAATAGGAGATAGAATATTTATGTCATAGAAGAAGTATGCGAAACAAATCTTGAAACAGTTTAGAATGAAGGATTCAAGCCAATGGTTACGCCAGCAGAAACAGGTGTAAGATTGAGAATAGATTCAAATAAAGGGCCGATAAACCCAACACCGTTCAAGAGTCTCCTGAGATACTTAACTTTCACATGCCCAGATATTATGTACATAGTTGGCTTGTCAGTAGATATATGCAGAACCCAAAGTAAGATCACCTTACTGCAATAAAAAGAATTTTAAGATATGTTAAAGATACAATAAATCATGGTCTATTTTACACACATTGTCAAGATTTAAAGTTGATTGGCTATTTAGACAGTGATTATGATGGAGACTTAGATGATCAAAAGGGCACCTTTGGTTGTGCAGTTTATATTGGATAAACAATATTTTTCGTTATCGTCATAAAAGCAACAAATAGTTGCTCTTTCATCGTGTGAAGTCGAGTATATCGCTATAGTAGCATGCACATGTCAAGCAATATGATTCAAGAATATTTTGAGTAAGTTATATCTCACACAAGAAGATCCAATTACAATATACATTGACAATAAATTTATTATTATATTGCTTATAAAAAATCCAATGTCACGTAGCTGAAGCAAATATATAGATACGAAACATCATTTTATTCGAAAGCAAGTGAAAGATAAAACTATAGAGCTCATTCATTGCAAAACTAAAGATCAATTTTACGGATATTTTTACAAAGCCTTTGAAGATTGAGGTACTTTACAAACTCAAAGAAAAGCTTGGCATGCAAAGTCGGGTTTAAGGGGGAGTGTTAGAGGTCAAACCCAATGGACACTTCTTTATTCCTCTACTGAAAACACACGACTCTAATTAGCTGTTTGTTAGTTGTTCAAATTGTAGCTATTTTGTAATTGTTTTGAGTTGTCAAAGTCGGTGAGTAAACCGACTTTCATGCCTATTAAAAGGCGCTTGTATGTGTAATGCATGTATGAGAAAAAGCAGAGAAAAGAAAGTGAGATAGAGCTGCAGCTCAAATGGAGTGTAACCTTGTTTTATTATCAATATATTGTTATTTGTTTATTTCATTTTCCAACAAAGTTATACATCAATATGCATGACCATTTACTATTTTTCTCAAAAGAATTTTCCAAACACGGTAAATTAAAAATCAAGGAACTCCTATTCCCAATCGAATTTTCTTAGTGTTTCTGAAGCATAATATGGTCTGTAAGTGATAGAATAGAAAAGCATGAACGTATATGCTATCGGTATCAAAAAGCCTCTACGAATATTAATTGAAATAACATTTCTTTCATTTCACGTGCAGGTCAAAGCTGCAGTTTCATAGGTGGGAATTGTGTATAGCCTTATCCTTAATAAAAAGCATTAATTTTGTATTTAAATAACTAAGTTTATGACCTAAGCACCGACCCTCCCCATGTTCGCTTCACTTTTAATATTCAAGTAGTGCATTTGCTTTTTTTGTTTAACGAAATGTAGAGCAGTGTTCTTTAATCTTTGCACTTTTGTTGTGTATGGCGTCTCTGCCCACTTGTCATGACCAAAATTCGAAATGCTTTTTGAACTCTTTTTATTTTCCCGAATCACGTGGAAGGGAAGGCCACAGATGACGGTATCATGACTTCATGAGTGTTTAAGCCCTTCACAGGCTTGTATTTGCTTCTGCTTCATAACCCTATTCCTTCTGCAAAATTTCCCTACTGCCCATCACCATTGAGTTTCAACTCCTCAACTACTTTGTTATATCTCTTTATTGCCTGATTAATACAGGAATTAATAGTCCTTACTTTTCCGGCTCATTTGATGAGCAACCTTATTAACAAGATTGATGTGCCTTTATAGTTTACAATTATATTATTTAATTATAATTACTATAATTGAGCCTTTCATCCTTTTACGACGGGACCGTAACTTAGAGTCGATGGAAAGGTCCAAGATTAATGTTTCATCTTGGCTGTGTTTTAATTCGTTTTTGTAACTTATAGATCTTGTTTATGTTATTGTTTCTATTGGCAATGCTAAAAACAATGTAATAAACTAATTAATAATACGTGTTATAAGTGAACATAATTAAAATTACATTTCGAGCATCCTTTCAACTATGTTACATTCAGATTGTTTTTTCGACAAATTTCTGCACAAAATGGATCATTGCTCACTTCTAATACTAATTTGTAGGACTTATCTTTAGTTTCAATCCATTTTCACATGTTGGAGCAAACCATCAAAGCGATAGGAGAATATCACCCACCATTTTCCAAGGAGCCAAGCAACCTATAACTGGCATTACCAGCTAATAAAGACGGTCCTCAACATGTGTATGATCCCTAACGGACATAATTTAGAAACCCTAAAAGTTTTCCACATAAGTGAACTTCTCAACTTCAATGATGGGTGACCGAAATGACCTAAACACATGTACTTCACCCACGATAAATAACACGAAATTAATTAAGGACAGAAATCTTTCCCACCCTTTTCTACCCAGAGACGTTTGTTCCACTTTTAACCTTCTAGGTTCTAGTTTGAATTAATAATAGCAGAAAAATGCCCAAAATCACCTTGAATTCTTGAAAGAAGTATTGGGTAGTGGGGGTGTTGGTAAGGAGACAAGAAGGCCATCAACATCTTAGCCAGTAACATGGTAAGATCCCTAGGCCAAATTTTCAAGATATGATCCAAAAAAAGGTTCAGAGAACCAGTTATGTACGTCATGAAATTGCATGTGCCTCCCTTTTCTCCTCACATGCCCATCTAATCTTGCGTAATACCACATTTATTAATGTTTTATGCATGACCTCCCCCACAAACATAAGACATACTGACAAATGCTCATGTTCATACATTGTACTTTCTTCTGTGTGGTGCCAAAACCTTTTGTTTTCGTGCATATGTATATATATATATATAGGTGTTGCTTTATCTAATCTAAACGAACATCAATTTGACTACCTCTTTTTTCCATTTCTTTCTTGTTTGAGAATCAGAATTTATGATGATAAAAAATGGTTTTAGTTACACTTCATTTAAGTCAAAATTCATTAATCGTGCTCTATTAAATTTCTTAGTACACGACTTGCCAAACTCTAGCCTTCTCTCATCATGGAGAAAGAAATTAAAGTAAGGGTGTCATATGTATTAATCAAACAATTAATTCAATTGCTAATTTCAACAATTCTTCATTATGTTTCCGATTGTTTTGCAGTCTACTAATTAATTTAAGGCACATATTCTCCTATGAAACCCACGTGAGTATGCAGCCACCATTACAATGTCATTACTATGTATGAGACTAAATTATTTAGACTCAAAACCAAGCGCTAACTCATGCCCCACATGATGACATTTAAATTAAGTAGTGAAGGCATCAAGATGGTTAGAGCACTTGCTCAAATATATACACGACAACAAAGTAGAATATTAGCTATGAAAAAAACATAGCTAAATGCTCAAGAAAAAGTCTTCTATAGTTATTTGTGACGTTTCTATTTCGTCACACAAATCACCTCCAATCGACATTTTTAGAAATTGTAGCCAAAATTTTTTGTAGCTAAGACTTTACCAAAACATAGCTAAAAATTGGATGTTGGCGGGGAAAAAATTTATGTCAACAAAGAAAATAAAACACAACTAATAGTTTTGGCTACATGTTTATCTTCTTACTATATAGTATTTTCTATGTTTTTTGTAACGTTGACAAATATTGTTAGTTACATGTTTTATAACATAGCAAAATGATATTTTTTACAATTTTCATAATGTATCTAACTATTATTTGCTACATTTTTTGTAAAAGTAGTCAAATGTTATTTGTTATATTTCATATTCTGTAGCCAAATATTAGTTGCTACATTTTTAATAATGTTCTACTTTTTAATTTATGATATTGAACAATATGTTTTGTATATAATGTATCGACATATTTTTATTGTGAATTATTTGCTTGCTATTATTAAATTAAATCATATAAAATATTATTAATTCAAAAAATTGGGCATTGTATATATAAAGTAAAATTATTTAATGTCATTGAATTAAATGAACAAAAAGAATATAACATTAAAGGATAATCATTTGTTCCTATACAAGATATAAATGACAACTTAAACAATTCTTATAGACAAAATAATAAATAAAAAGATCAATTTATAAATTATAATATGTCATGCTTAGATTACAAAAATATTTGAGTATAACCCGAATACTAGTGTTATCCATGTCCATGAACTTCTAATCATCCAAAGAGCTTAGTTAAAATCAACTAAAAATATTGTGAGAGTATTGATACATTAAGTATTTAGTTTTTATTAAAGCGAGCACCACATAAATTACCATTCATAATATAATTAGTCAACAGTTGCATTGTTATCAATTTTGTAATTCAAGAAAAAGTATTAAAATAAAATTATAGTACATAGAAGAAGTGATAGAAAAAGTATAGGAGATAAAATCAATACCTTTTACTTTCCTCTTCATTTCTATCATAATCCAAGCTAAGTAATCTTTTGAATAATCTATCATGTTTTGCTAATTTTGCTTCAATCTCTTGTCTCCTAATTACTTCAGCTTATAATGCAGCCTTAAGCTTGTTGTTTTCCTCTTGAAGATGTTCAATGATTATTTTATATGTTAATGTTGAAACATTTAGCTTAGGGTCATAGTCAAGGGCTTTCAAATAGCCAAAACAAGTACCAAGTACTGTATCATAAATGTCATCTACACTGAGCTTATTCTCCTTATATATAGACTTCTATAATAACTCTTGTATCTTATTCTAAAATTAAAGAAAAATCAATCCAAATGTTAGTACTTACTACTATATATATTAATATATAAACAAAAATATTAAACAAACTTTTATACTTACATAGTTTTTTTTCTACTCCTTTTGGCACACATCCTTTACCTTCCTTATAGTAAGTGATTTTATATAGTGTCATCCTATATATCACACTATTGTCTATGTAATTCCTTCTCGCTCAGTTTTATGAAACAAAAACAAGGCACATATAATATTGTAGTGTTTATTTATTTAAGTATAACTTGCAAACATAGAACTTACATATTCATTTCGAACAACTACAAATGACTTTGACTCTTGATTATGAAGTTTTTTAAATTTTGATCTATTGAACCTTGCCTTTTCGCAATTTTCCTAAATCAAGAAAAAAATTTTAACTGAGTCATTAAATCATCTAATAAGATTAATGTAACCATATATGAAGACAAAGAAAATAAACATGAACTTTCAGGTTAGCCCAATAATCAATCAAATTATTCCATTTTTCTTTAGAAATTTGTTCTAGAATATGGCTTTGTGCTTCTACATCAGAAGGAAAAGATTTATAATACTTATGCAACTTAAAACTACAATCCCTTGTCCTTTTTTCCAATAATGAAGTAACACAATTTAAAACATTTGGATTCTCAATATCCCCAATATTCAATTTCATCTGTGAATAATAAGTAATATTGTAATTAATTTTAAAATCAATGAAATGATAATGCATACAGTGAAAGATTTTGTATAATTACCGCAAGTTTGTCTAAAGCATTTTCAAGTAAGTTGTATTCCTTCAAGTCGTTATCATGTTTCAGACAACGTAATTTTGTTCTCATAATAAACCCCAACTCACTTGACAATTTCGCATATTGGACCTTGTCTACCGATTAACCTTGCTGAGTATCAATCTATATTGATAACTTATAATTCATTGCAATATTCATTCGTTGTAATTCATAACCTCTAGTTTTAACACTACCTCTTTTTATAATACTAACATTGGAGGCTGACAACAAATGAATAATGAAAAGAAAAGATTAAAATATACAAATATATATTTGAGTATAAGTCTGGTTAAAGTTATTAAAGATTAAAAAACATGCACTAGTAGCTTCGTTGTTGTTTGATACATAATGAAGTTGTTGTGTATGACGTGAAGGCGGAATATAATTATTGATTTATTATGGCAATTTACTACAAGAAGCTCTATTTCCTATGACAAAAAATAGAATATGATAAAAATTTTAAACTTGTGTGACTAATTTCATTGTATGTATGTGTGTGTATATATATATATATATATTATAATTTTCTATAATTTGAAAAATTATAGAAAATTAAATCGTAGACAAAAGTGATATTTAAAATTGTAGCAATTTAAAACATAGTCAAAAGTGATATTTGTTATGGCGCTGCTTGTTAATTTCAAGTTGAGCAATTAAAACACTTGCATGAAGATCACTAGTTTCGTCCCAGGGAGATTCGTAACTTTAATACATTAATTTAGGTGTGTAGGACCCTATGGGAGAGCAAGTGTCTGAGATCAAGTAGACAATAACATATCACCCCCTATGTAACATCAAAATCTTAATGTATTTTCACCATCCACATGATCTGGGGCACCACTTTGCAAGCTAAGCAATTCCCTTGAAGATTTTTGTTTATTGGCCTTCTTTCCCTTTGTTTCTCGATCCTATCATTACCTTGATTTCGTAATATTATTATGGACGGTACCTACAGAAGACGATGTCTAGCTTATTCAAATGTTCCCATTTGATTATTCATCACTGAAACCCATGCCCAGTAGCTTTTGTTCCTTCTTATTGAAATTAGTGTGTAGTTACTTAAAAGAAATAATCAAGGGAAGTTTCTGAATTTTGAGAGTAATGATGTGCAAAGCAAAACAAAGACTGTATCACAATCTTAAATTTCCTACGACGAGAGAGTCGAAAGCCTCCATTTCCTGGATAAATGCTATCCACTTTGGGATAGCCAAAACCCGTCTTTTTAACATACGAAATGTGGCAAAATAATGAATTCCACATCACAATTTTTGTGGGCCATACGTTTCATTTTTATTGAATCTGCAGAAATGCCGTCGGATATTTTTCTCCCACTTCAAACTTTGGAAGATGCAAAATTGATAAAGAGCCTCCTAATGTGCATCACATCATATGTCTAAAATTGGGCCCACTGTGATGATGGGTCAAGAAATCATCTCCACCATTCGATACGTCAAAAAGTGAAGTTTCACTTGGAAATCGGTCCTGCATTTCCCTCTGCCTCCTAAGCTCCAAAACCTTCCTATGTGAATTTGAATGCTTTGTGGACATAAACGTTGGACTAGCTGCGGGTCGGTATTCAGGCACTAACCGACCCGATTTGTACCTAACCCCACAAGCGTTACACAGAGTTTTTGGGCCCATTGGCCCGGTTCTCCATTGAGGGGTCTTCTCGGCTGCACAATGTAGACATTTACGGACCGGAGTATCAGAACCCGAATGCATTTCAGAATTGGGATTCTCTTGCTTTCCTGAACTTGTTTTTGCTATGGGTGAGAGGTGGAGGAGTCTTGTGGACCAATCAACTGGAGCAACCCGGGATCGTTTGGATCTGGCCTTAGCGGGTAATGGGGTTTCCGAGTGAAAAATTTGGTTGTTCCGGTTGCAGGGGTGGGTTTCCGATGAGAAGTCTTCGGGTGTGGGGGATAATATGTGGAGGTTAGACTGGAGAGTTCGATCAGTTGAGAATGAGTCGTCCACAAAATTTGAGAGCCATTCAAGCTCGGCCAAATCATCATACTGTAAAATTAAAAAAAAATTCCAAATTCAGTCCCCATATACAGCACCAAACACTTCCCATTTACAATTCAGACGTGGGGGACTAGTTGAACTCCTCAAGGAAAGAAAATTAATGCCCTGTTTCGTATTAGCTAGTTTCAAGTTCAACATTAAAAATGAAATTTTGATTTAAAAATATCAAGTAATAACTTTAATTAATTACGCAAGATTCATGTATAACAATGTCACATGTAAAAGTTACCGGCACGCAAAGCTCGCTTGAAAACTGAGAATCGCCAAAGCTCTGATATCGAACATTACCGGCGGCAGAGCCGGAGGAATTGCAGCTGTCGTTGGACGTGAAGGTAGAAGAATCATTGCCATTGATGGAGTTCTTTGAAACATTATCAAGGAACCCATCGCACATTGCCACGTCCGCTTCGATCGGAAAGTCCAAGAGGTCATCAACCCTGAAGTGTTCACCATTTTTGTGGTCGTGGACTGTCTTTCCAGGCATGTAGTCGCCGGTTCCGGGGCCATAGTAGCCTCCGACAAAGAATTCTGGTACCTCCATTGGTGTGAGCACGAATAATGAGGAAAAAAGAAAAAGATTTGAGTCTTGAATTGCGTTGAAAACAAACTCTTGCTGGCGTAGTTTAAAGTTGGAGTCCTTCAAGAGGAAGAGTGGCTGTGTTTAAGCTGAGATTTTATAAGGAGTATGTGCACATATATATGTCAGCGTGAGAGGAAGAGAGAGAAAATTCAGGTGTAAGGTTTGAGATTGAGAGAGTGCGGTGGTGGTTGATTGGTTTTTGAGGAAAATAAAAGAAAGTTAATTAGAGAGCACCTCTTTCTCATAAAATAACTGGGGAAGTGACTTGCAAGTTCTGTAAAAGACCTATTTTATACATGTTCTTAGCACAGAGAAAGTAAATTGCAATAAGCAACTGTCTCTTTATTTTCCTTTTTCTCCTTTAGGGTTTTGGACTTTTTTTTTTTTTTTTTTTTTTGTGTGCTTCTCAAGTAGTTGAATTCTTTATAATATTACAAGTGAATGGAGGTTTGCACACTAGAAGCTTTAATTATAAGTAAGCTCAATTCCATACATAAACTAATAAACATAAAGCTTTAGTCCTACACCACCAACACTGCCTCCCAAAACTCGTAGAATTTGAAACTTGATGTTTCAAGAAAATCAACCCTTAAAGTGTGGATATGTGGCGCAGGTGTTGCTGTGATTCCTCCATTACTGGCTGCGACACCGTCCAAGCTTGCAGCCCCGATTCCTCTGCTCCAAATATGTTTTTGCTCTTGGGAATTCATGTTTCTTCCTCCATGATTGTTAATTTTATTTCCTAGACCTAAGTAATTGTACTTCCTGCTACATTTTGGCCTATCATAACATGCTATGATATTCTCTACCCACGTTTAAGCACGACGGCTACAGCTCAACTTGATCCAATCTCATCCTTGTGCCCTCTCTTATACTGTACATTTCACCTCTAACAACACCAGCATTGTAGGATATGTTATCTCGTATGTTACTGTTTTGACATTAAATCTTTGTGTACAATAAATCCAAAAAAGATCAATAATTGTGGTGAATTTTTTTTTTTTGTTTTTGACTACTGTATCTACTGACAGATTCAGTGACTAATCTCTTCACTGATAAAAAGACACCTTACAGAATGGAACAGCTGGCCTAAGAATTTAAGGCTGCTCTATGTCCACAGCCAAAGATCGAACCCTATGCGGGGATATTTTTATTAACTCTTTTTGCAAGTCTTTCCACTATCTGTAAATCCTAAGACAAAAGTAAAATAAAATTGTGCTAATAGAATTTTCTTTTTTTATTTAAAACAAGTTTTGAAAGGATCCTGTTTGTATCTCATCGATAAGAATCATTAACTAGAGGTTACATGAATTCTCGTATCCCTTAAATAATGGTGAAAAGATTGTATCCGAATGTCAAATTTATACTATTTTAGATCAAGATGCTGCAATGCTAAAAGGTAAAAACATTTAGAAGACGGGTTTTGTTATTATTTTTACTAACACCTTCGAAACACTAAGTAATATTATGAGAAATAACAATAAACGTTTTCTGAATTTTAGATAAATAAATATTTTTTTTACATCAACCTAATTCGGACACTTACTTGTGATGATTAGATTGTTTGATTCTATTTCTATTTTCTTTTGTGATTTTAAGTTTTCATTTTTTAATTTAAAAAATAAAAATCTATTTAGAAGAAAATTTTAATATAAAAATTAAAAACAAAAACTTATTTAATTGAAGTTGTAATGAAAAGTTAAAAATTAAAACATGATTTTATGTTTCTGTATTTTTAATTATACTATTATGTTAATTATTTTTAAATAATATATTGTATTTTTATTATTTTTTAATTACAGTCTTTATTAATTGTTTTAAAGACAGTCCCGTAAAATTTCAATAAAGAATTAAATGTTTCTAAAACAAACGTTGAAAAAAAAAACACTAGTTCTCCTCTTCATCACAGAATCTATGCACATAAATATAAATCAAACAAAAGCTTTTTAATTACAAGCATCATGTCGTCATTATCCTCGTAGGCCGCAGCCTCTCTCGTGCTTGGGCTTGGGACTCTTTTCTACATTCCCCAAGATTGCCCATTGTCTTAGCCTCCTTTAGGCCTCTCTTCGTCTCAATCGCTTATTTTCTCGCTACTGTCATCTTCTTTGGCAACAACTGCTTGCAGACCGCCGACAAAAAGGTCGGCGAGGCGTTGTTGGGCAACCCTATGAGCATGCTGTCGAAAACTTCAATCTTGACGAATAGAAGTTGATAACTAGGGAATAATAAAGATATATGTAATTTTGATCTTGACATTAGAATGAACAAATCCAATCTTTTTTCTGTTTTTTTTTTTCCTTTTACTAAAATCTTTGTTGCCTCCATTATTGACCTCTTTTCAAAGAGGAGGGAGCAAGAAAAGCGGTGAAGGCAAAAAGAAAACAAAAGATGGACGTGTTATGAAAAAAAAAATGTTTTAAAAATTTACAAAAACATCCTTTTTACGTTTCTTTAAAATTGTTGCAGTTTGTTTATTTTTGAAACAAAATTATAGCAATTATTAATCAAACATATTTTAGTGAATTGTTTCTCTAGCTTTTTATAAAAATCATAATAAAAATTAGAAATAAACAGGTCCTTAATTAACCGGTCACTAGACATTAATCCCTAAGATTAGGTGGGATTATTGTTATCAGTCTGATCGTTTGGTAAAGTCGTTTACCATCTAAATATAACAATATCATTTAAAATATCTTATTTAAAATACAGAATTATTTTATTTCTTTATTATTTTACCAAATTATTAGTGTTCTTCTTTCTTAGACTACAACTATGATATAAAATAATCAATACAATCAACTAACTGCGACTACAGCAACGTCAATGGAGTTTGTATGTTAATGCTCAAAAGACAAGAGAAAGAACCCATGTACTAGTTCAGTTGTTTACATGCCCTAATTACACATCAAAATTGGAAAAGAACTGAGCAACCTAAATGAAGTACAAGACTATCAAATATATTTATTTCTGTGATATTTTGTGAAAATTCTCCACTTTTTAAAACACCCTACATTCTAGTCAAACATATGATACATCTTAACATAAAACAGATGTGTTATGCTTCAAAAGCAGCACTGGCATATATAATCCAAATGATGCGAACTGGATTATATATTCTAAGTTACAAATTCTAATCAATGAATTAGCGATGGGGTTACCCCATTTTTTAGTACCAGTAAGAGTCGTCTGCATTGATCTCTATCAAGATAGAATCTTTCAGTATCAAGAACAAAGAGATGAAGAAATAGATGAAAATTACTACTGCTATTATTATTACAACTACTACTAACGACCATTATCATCACCATCACCACTATTACTAGTATTACTACTATTATCACTATTACTAATATCTTATTCTTAAGTTTGGGCCTTATTTTGTTGCATCACTCGAATCGTTTTCAAAACTGATCCATCTCAACCATTATAATTGCATAAGTGTGTAAAGTATAGAGTCCATTAATAAAAATTGTGCTTAGATCATCCATTGTTAAAATGATTAGAACTAATCATTTGGATAGTTAACCCTTATTACTTATAAACCCTCTAATATTTTATTGTTTAGTCAATACAAAATAAGTAGAATCACATTTGTGAAATATTACAATGTATAAATATACTTTTCCCAACAATTTGCACTCTGTCTTGGCATTATCAGTCACATTATTCAAGAGAATAGCCATTAAAAGAACACAAGGTGACTATTGCCACAAATTCCCATGCAAAGTTATGGTTTTAAAACGATAAAGCTGCACTGTAGCTTCTACCTTTTCAAGGAAACCTATAGGTTCGCAGTTCAGAATGGGTTTATTGGATGCGCTCGTGAAAACAGATATGTACGTCATGTTTGTGTGGGCAGGCAGATGTTATGCTATCTTCTTTTTCGTTTCGTGGTGCATCAAAAGCATTGGCCTATGGTTATAATAGACCCACACGTGAACGCTCTACTTGCACCACCAGTCATTTAAGCTTTGTGTTGGAAATTTTTAAAGAACGAATTTCCAATATGAATCATAGAAATTTCTATGACGATGTATACTAGGAGATTAAGGGAACCTACAAGCGTTTTCCACAAAGAGTTATGTAGTACACATGGTTATTCGTACTCCAAAATTCATTTATTCAATATATTTAAAGGGACTATATCGATAGTAATTGATTATGCACGCAAAAAGAAAAAAATAAATTAGTCTGAAATAATTAAGAATATAATCAAAAATTAAAATATTAATGTAATTACCATTTAAAATTAAATATTCTTCACTTAAATCACTTTTTCATTTAAACAAAGATGATATGTGTATATTTGTAGCCGACTAAAAAGCAATATTGCTCATTAAATTAATCAGCCAATAGTGGAAAAGCTATGGTAGAGGAAATGCCAAGACAAAAATACAGTTGAACCTGTCAAATACCCTTAGCTTTTCATGAACTGACGAAGATATCTCTAAGCATTAGATCATTAGAAGCTTTAAAGTGGCTTTTCTTTCTCATTTTCCCAGAAAAATCTAGTAAGTTCACGACTATTTCACGCTTGCATTGACAGATGACATGTGAATCTCCAATCTCCACATAACTTCATTGTTGAGAAACTTGAGAAGGCAACTACACCACTATATATATCAGTGTATTTGTAATCACCCTGTAGCTATAGCCATAAAGATCCCAAGGATCTGGATAGTTGTCCTATACTGTTCAATTGCTTTCTAAATTTCTTGCAACCAACTTCTAGTCCATTCTTTTGGACTATTTTCCTAGTAACAACAGATATGGCACCCCATGGAGAGGTTATATCAGGCACTTACACAAGGGCCAATCACTTCTCCAAACCACCGAGACTCTCAAATGACAATCTCCAGAGAACAGTGTCAGATATCTCATTTGAACTAAGCAAAGAAGCAATGGACATCAAACTCCCACCAATATCAGAGGTTGAAGATGCAAAATGTGAGTGCTGTGGCATGAGTGAGGAGTGCACTCTTGAGTACATTGATCGTGTTCGCAACAAGTTTCTTGGGAAATGGATATGTGGGCTTTGTGCTGAGGCTGTGAAGGAAGAGATGGAGAAAAATGGAGGGAAGAAGATAGACGATGCTTTGAGTGCACACATGAATGCCTGTGTCAAGTTTAACAAGTTTGGTAGGGCTTATCCTGTACTGTTACAAGCTGAAGCCATGAGAGAGATATTGAAGAAAAGCACGAGAAGGACCAAATCTATTAGTCCTAAAGGCACTGAAAGGAAGAGTGTTATTGCAAGGAGTTCAAGTTGCATTCCAGCCATTACAAGGGACATGAACGATCTTACTCTCTCCAAATGACGAGCCAAAATGGCTTCAAACTAGTAAGACTTTTTGAGCTAATCTCCAAAACCCTTAGCAGGTTTTGTTTTTGACCCGTGTTCTCGAAACCCGGCAAGGGTTTTGTTTTGGGATGACAGCTCCAGCTATTGTCACATATTAAGTTCCTGTATCTTTAGCCTTTACCATGGACCAATCTTGGTTATTACCTTGCAAGTGGCAAGGTTTTTTTCTCTTTCGGTTGATCCAATCTTTCAACTGAAGGGTAATTTTTTCTTCCCTTAGGTTGATTTAATCCTCGATTTCGAAGACGTCATGTTCTACCTTTCATCATCTTTCAGGATTTGGTCCAAAACCCTCACTATCAGTGCCATATTCTTCGTGGTTACTTCAGCCTCTCAACGTCCGCCTAGTTGTGATTTTAAGACCTAGTTAATAAATACGACTTAGCATATATGTATGTGATTACAGCTTGTTAGATGTTTCCAAGGGCTGTTCACTGTTGTGTAACGTTTATGTATCAATATGTATTATTAATGGGGCAGAATAAATCCAATGATTGTTGCTGTTTCGTCACCGGAGACTTGATGCCTTACCTCTATATTAGCAAAATCTTTCACTTATAGTTAGCATGTTAACTGACTTATACAAATTAACCTAACTCATTTGGAAAATAAAAGTTCGGATTTTAAGAATAAGCAAAAGAGCATAATTTGAATTTAAAAATTAAGCTAAAAGTTTAAAGACTAAAAAATATAAGAAGTCCAACCAAAAAAAGTAATCCAATCCAAAATTTATAAATAACTTATATTATTATCTAATAAATATTCTATATTATTTAACTTTTATATAAATACTTTACTATTAAAACCTTATCATAATTATTTATTTTTTAATTTTGTTATGAATTATAATATTATGTATAGTATGATCACAATTTTATTTTACAATAACTTTATAAATGTATTTTATTTAAAATAATTAAATACTTTATTTTATTTTTATTATTATAAAAATTAAAAAGATATGAACTTATGGAATTAATTTAATAACAAATATGCGCTCGCATATATTGCAAATAAAAGTTCAATATTTTGGGAGATGAGGAAGTTAGGAGAGGAATTATGATAAGTCGTCCAAAATTGATACACTAGTTAGTTAAACAGAGATTAATTGAGTGAAGAAAAGTTTTAGGCTTCAGATGCAAAAGTATACACTTGATTCTTTCCAGCCAGCCAATCAACATGCATAAGTAACCAAAACGGAGTTACCCTATTTCAAGTCCATCAATGGTCATCGCCGTAAGACGTAAATCTTGTTTACTGTACATTTTTTACTGCATCGACAAGCGTGTGAAGTACCATCAACATTTATGAATACTACTACAACCTTTTTTTCTTCTCCCTCTTTTTTTCATAAAAGATAAGGTATCAATTACATAACAAAGCGGGAGAAGCTAATCCCAACGATATCCTCGAGGAGGATCGAAAGGCACCCAAAAGGCGCAGTTACAAAAGTAGTAATGCCAAGATTAAAAGAAACAGCAAAGTTCGCGAACCAGTCGGCACTCCGGTTGGCTTCCTTGTAAATGTGTCGAGGGAGGACCGTCCAATTACAAGTGAGGAGTGCGTGAATGCCAAGGATGAGGGGATCGGGCGAGGAAGCATGAGAGGCTGGGTCAGAAAAAGAGCTCAAGGCTGCCTGAGAGTTGATTTCTAGGATCACGCGGCGGTAGCCGAGGTCCCAATCGAGGTGTAGGCCAGTGAAAACTCCCCACAGCTCAGCAGTAAAGGATGAGCACCATCCCAGGTTTTGGATAAAGCCTCCAAGCTAGGCATCGATGTGTCCACGGAGTAGACCGCCAGCTGAGGCCACGCGGGGGTTAGTTTTACTCATCTCGCCCGTGTCGAGCGTCACCAACCCCTGGGACGGAGGAGTCCAGCCAATGTACTGTTCCTGTCGGGACCTCCA
>JANZLD010000001.1:15580318-15592082 GCA_026413575.1 Erythroxylum carthagenense
ATATTTCCATAAACAATATTTTCTAAACACTTCCGAATTTATGCGGAAATCACAAGTTTTCAAACCTTTACATAAAATCATATTTTATAAACGCTCTTATAACTAATCGGAAATCATAATTCTTCAAACCTTTATCATATTCAAGTTCAATATCATTTACAACATCAACCAAACATTTCCATAACAATTGTCCAATCATTTAAACACCAAAAAATCTCAAATATTAGAATCATTTTACAATAATAACTTTTCTCCTCGAATCGATGTTTGAAGCTCGTCCTAATCCTTAATTTCTCCAATCATTTCTTCTTTCTTCCAAATTAAAATTTCCTCTTTCTCTTTCAAATTTTCGGATTTATAGGGCTTTAGAGGAAGCTTCCACCTTCTTTCATCCTTCTTCCTTTGAATCTACTAAAAAACAAGCTTAAAGTCTCCAAAAATCAAAATCCCTAAACTTTCTCTTCTTCTCCATCGCCCATCACCGAACTCTCTGCTTTCCTTTCTTCTTATTTTCTTCTTTTCCTCTCAATTCATCGTGTTTTCTCTACTCCAAACGATAGTCAAAGATTTATATACTGCCATGTCATTTAAAATGAGGGTCAAATGACCCTTTTGCCCCTCTGTTTAAGTGGATTTCCCAAAATGCCTCTAACATTTACTTTAAGTCATGCTTACTTGCAGATATGATTCGCACTATCAATTTGAAGGAATTTGTCAAAACTTTCTTCTATAGAAATATTTCTATAGGTCTTAATTTCATAATGCCACAAAAATCATCCAATTCGGAGCACTACATCAAAAGTTATGCTCAAAACATTTCGGGTATATTCATATTCTAACACATTTTCCAGCACGTTATTTCCATCCAGAAATTGACATTTTGAATCACAAAATTAAAACTCGATGTCTTCATAAAGATTGTAGCCCTATTTCTCTAGTTTAATTCAAAATAAGAATCGCCTCATTTCGATTACTATAGTTGAAGTTATGACCAAAATACTATCAGATGTTCCTAAACCAAAACTGCACACAAATCCGAAATTCAATTTAGAAATTGTAAGTCTTAGGGGCAAAATTGAAATTTCCTTTCTTCATATGATTTGTAGCCCCATGTCTTAATTTTATTTTGCCTTAAGAATCACTCCAATCGGATCACTACAGATCCCAAATTTCTCAAAATACCGAACCATGTTCATAAAATGATCCAATTCACTTTGATTAAATTAATCACCCTTAATTTAATCTCAAAAATTCACAAATTTCTCCTAAAATGAAATTCATTGTCTTAGGAATCCAACACTTTAAGAATCAAGTCAATCGGATGTCGGACGGAAAAGATATGAGCAAAAGATTGAAGAGGGGTCATATTTCTTATAATCTGAAAATAATTATTAAATAATCCGAAAATAATAATTAAATAATTTAAAAAATAAAAATAAAAATTAATAAAAATTTTCTCACAAAAACCCTCCTCGCGAGAGTGATACGTCTCCCTCGCGAGAGAGCTCCAAAAAACCCTTTTTTTTCAATATATATATGATTTATGTATATATATATATATATCCGATTTTTTCAAAAATCGTAGCTCTTGATTCCGAATTCTAAATTTGAAAATTTTGGTCTCTATGGAAAGCTTGCAGGAAGCTCTACAACTTCTATGTAGAACTCAAAAATCAATTTTGTCTCTAAAGAGGTCAAAAAGCCAATCAAATGTACTGCCCCAATTTAATGTAAACCTAAACAATATTTAACTTTGAAAATTTATATCTTTCAACTCCAAAGTTCAAACACATCATATTTTATATCAATGCGAAGATCCAAAAGTCACTTACAACCCTCATGAAGGACAGATAAATCAATTTTTTCTCTAAGGAAGTCAATTTTCCATTCAAACGTTCTGTCCTCTATTAATCATGCTAAAATAATAACATAAAATTGTAAAAATCATAACTTATTATTCCTTGATCGAAAAATTCTATACTTTATGTTAAAATAAAGATCAAATCAAACTCTTCAACTTTCATGAAGAACTTAAAGGCTAAATCAACATCTAACTAGGTCAATTTTTCAATCAAAGCTTCAGTCATATAAATGGGTCAACTTATGTCACATTCAAACTTTGACTAACCATAACTTTCACTCCCGATATCAAAAAATTACAAACTTTATGGCGACAAAAAGCTCTTAACATAAACTATAAGTTTCCTGAAGATCATTTTCTCAAATTTTGCCTCAAACAAAAAGTCAACTCTCAAGTCAAACTTGAGGTCACTATTCATCCCCAAAGGTCAAACTTTATAAATTCTTCAATTTTTTACACTTTTTCTTTTTAATTCTTGCCATTTAGCTTCATTTCAATCAACTCATCTACTTTTGAATATTTCTTATTTTCACTTGAAAATCGGGGTTCAACAAATACATCCGTTTCTATGGTACTATTTTCTGTTTCATTGAACGCTTTCTAGGCTTAAACCTAGATTGATCACAAAATTTGCACTTTTTTAAGTCCACATCATCTCCCTAATACAACATGCATCCCAATTTGCAACAATCAATCTTTTCAATGGACAAACCAAAACTCCTAATAAGTTTCTTCATATTGTAAAAACTATCAACCATTGTATGATCAGTAGGTAATGATTCATGGTACCATTCTAGAATTTTATCAAAATTACGATCTCAAATATGCGCTTTAGACTTTATGTTCAATATTCGAGTAATTGAAGACAATTGGGTCATTGTCTCACAATTTGACCATAATTTTCGGTCAGCTGATTGGAGTAAATCAAAAAAATTGTTTTGCTTATCAGTTAGGTTCTTCTTCAAGATTTTACCTATTTTCCTTAAAGGTATAACCGACTCCGTTATAAGCCATTTGCATGTATGGATTATCAGTTTCTTTCACATAATTTGTTGTAAATCCAATCCTCTCTTCATACTCATTTAGGTTGACAAACGATTCTGTTTGATTACCTCTTAAGGTTATAACATCCCGTCTTCATAGTAAGGGTTAGAATTTAGATTTCAACCAAAAGTAGAAAATATTTCTTTAGATGGGTTGAGGATCGGAAAGGAGACAACTGAGAAAATTTTGATGCAAACCAATCGGATGCAAAAAACAATTGGAAGTACTTACTTGACTATATTGTAAATTAGAAATTGGAGATGGCAATAACAAAATTGAAGAAATGATGAACAAACCAACAAAAATAGATGTAACATTCCAGGCAAGAATTGAAGAAACTACCTATATATGTAGGTTTGGCTATTTTACCGTTTTGTGCTTAACTATATTGATTGTAATTTCTTTCATCATCTATTCTTAAATAATGACATTTTTTATTTGTCGGTTTTAAAATAACTTTTAGAAAGAAAGAAATGGCCCTAGTACTAAGCTCTAGTACATACAGTATGTTCAAGCTCCTTTCCTTTCGATCTCGCCTTCAACGATCAATCGACTACGAGTCTATCCTTGAATTGGTGCTTCCCAGCATACCAAATCATCGCTCCATCAATAGACGTCATTAAACACCCAAAGAAAAACCTTAAAATATCCATGCACCTATACATCTACATGGTGTTGTAGTCACATCAAAAGTAACACGATGGCCTTTTCCTTGTGCTCTATATACAACGCTCCTCTCCTAGTCTTCTTCTCGTCCATTCCTCAAGTTTTGCTTAAAACATTAAGCAAATTAAATCTTCTCCCTCATTCTCTCTTTCCGTCTCCAGACACCCTCCAACAAAAAGAAGTGGGTCAAAAACTGATATCCTTAGATATGTTATTTAAAATGACGAGAAATTTACCAATTGTAGCCAGAAGGGTATGGAGAATGATACGTGTTTTATTCTTCATGCTTCAAAAGGGTATCTCCAAAAGAAAGCTACTGGTAGACCTCAATACGATGCTCAAACGTGGAAACGAAATCGCCACCAAAGCCATCGGAGACCTCATGTTCCACCATCACCACCATGACGTGCCCTGCTCCGTCCCACCTCATGAGTACGAGTTCAGCTGCAGTAACACTCCCACCTTCAATCTCCGTTTTCACGTCAACAAACGTAGAAGCCACCACCACAAAAACAGCAGTTTCTTCGCTTGTGCATTTCACACGCCGCAGACTCACGACGACGACGTGGCTACCATGAGTGCCTTGGAGCTGGCCTTGGAGATGTTGAACAGCAAGGACGCGACGGTGGAGACGGCTACGGCGTCGCCGGTGTTGCCCGGGTTCGGAAAAAGCCCTATGGTGAGGAAGCTGAGGATAACGGACTCGCCATTTCCGTTGACAGATGTTGACGATGATGATGGTTTTGTTGACAAGAAAGCTGAAGAGTTCATCGAGAGGTTCTATAAGGAATTGAGTCTGCAGACTAGGATGAGTTTTTGATTAATCACTTATCTACAGATTATATGATATGATCATCATACAACCTTGTTGAGATTTATTTTGTTGATGATTGTTATAACAAAAAAAAAAAAAGTTCTTATCGTTAAAAAATATCTTAGTTCAATCATTATAGTTTTTCCAATGTTTTTTTAGTAAGTTTTTGTATGGAATATGATTTTTTTTTTTAAAAAAAAAGAAAGTAAAAGGGAAATAGATCTCTGAGTACGAACAATATCCTGTGTTGCATATATTGCCTGTTACAAATCACAAAATTGGTGATAAAAGAAAAAAAGAAAGAAAGTTCAGATAAGATTTAATTATATTTATTTAGGTAAACTCAAGTTGGCAGACTTGTTTTTTTTGATGAACTTGATGCAGCTTTTTTAGTGTCCATTTGTATTTTCGATATAATTTCTTTATCCTACCGTAAAACACTATTCGCTGGCTCCTCTACAAAAATACACTCTACCTTTTCAACTTTTTACTCTTCCTCTTCTTTGGGCTAGCATACTTTTATGTTTGCTTAAAGCTCCCCCACTATAACATAAGAGACTTTTAGCTTTAATTGTTATACTCTATTTGCTTGAAATGCATGATACGTGCATTTCATCTAATACTGCCATCTATGCTGAATATGAGAAATCGTTAACTGTGCTTTTTGTAAATTTAGTTAAAGCAAAGAAGTTGTTGGAAGATGATGTCAATAAATTAGATCGTAAGTGAAGATCTTTAACTGTTTCAATTGATGGCTTCAAATATTAAGGAGTCTTCTTAAGAATTCAGATATTGGGAACCTCTTCATCTTTTCTACCGAGTCTAACGTCACTTAAAATCTAATAAATAATTATTTCTTTTTTTTAATGAAATATTAGGCGTGAAGCTTTACTTATTATTTTGTCTGTAAGAATTATTAAAGTACTATTTAACATCTTGTAATTCATACCATATATCATTATATTATATTATATCGCCTATCATATTTTAATATTTATTTGTATTATTATTTTATTGTTAATAAATATTAATGATTACTTAAATTTATGATATTTTGATCTTATTAACATTTAAAGTTTAGGTATGATTATCTTTTTATGAACAAAAATATTTACTTTTCAAAATTTAAATTACTTGTCATATGTTTTTCACTAGTATATTTTAAACTTTAAACAATTTTTAGATGCTCCATTCTATTTTCATGAAATTAATGAACCGAAGTGTAGATAGGCATCATTAAAGAATCATTTGTGTATAAATCTATAGATTTAAACAAATTCAAATAGTTTTAAATGCATTAGCTATTTAAATAAATTTATAAATAAAGCAAATGAAAAAAAAATGAAAATCCATATAAATGTGAATTATAATTAACCTTAAAATTATTAAACACACTTAACATTAAAAAATTATGTTTTTAACATTATTATTTTTAAGAATACTATCACACACAAAAAATCATCAAAACTTTTCTAAGAAATACATAAAATATAAAATCTTTAATATCAACTTTTGGCAAAGATTTTAAAAATTCGTCACTAAAATTCAGCTTTTGACGACGAAATTCGGGAACCATCACAAAAAGGTTGAACCTTTTGCTACGATTTAAACACCTTTAGCAACGATACAGCAAAATGTCGCGATTATAAAATATCCAATATCAAGTTTTGGTGATGGTTTTGAAAATTCAACTTTTTGCAATGGTTACAAGAATCGTTGCCATAGGTTAAAACATTTGACGAATCGTTGCAAAATGTCTCAAGTTTTGCAACGGTAAGACCTAATTTTTGTGACAATAATTTAAAACGTAGCCAAAATTTATTTTTGGTGACGAATTTCTAAATCATCGTCAAAAGTTGACTTCTAGCGACAATTTACAAATTGCCAGCAAAAATACTTAACTAAAAGCTAATTTTTTATAGTGCACTGATGAAGTTCTTTATTCGTGTTTTAATAAGATTGAATTTAGTGTCACAACCAGATAATTTAAATAATTTGTGGTAGGTGATATAGTCAAAATATGTCTTCTCCACTGGTCTTTCCTTTGAGAATGGGTCTCATATAGTTTCACATATCTTGAAATTAAAATCAATATAAAGGTTCCATGAAAATCCCAAATCTAATTAGAGACTTTTAGGTAGGATTTTGTATGTCATACTTAGTGTTGTTGTTGGAATTTTACAGATTAATACTCTTATGGGATATTTGTTGAAAATTTAAGGACCAATACGTTGACAAAAACACATTTGAATGAATAATTTCTTTGAGTATAATTAATCAAGGGATTGATTTCCTTGTCTCCTAATAGACCTGGCTTACTTTCAGGATTGTTTGCCTTCTAATTAATTATTATGGGACAAAAGGTCCAAAAACAGTAGCTAAAATTAAGTACTTTAAGTCAACAGATCATATATAAGTCCAAACAAGTAACAAATTAAACCTAAGATTGAATTGATAACATAATATGAAGGCTTTATTAAAACAGTTCGTTCATTGCCCAGTCAAACAGAAAAGCAAAACAAAATTCACCATAGACACAAAACAATCTAAAATATAACCCTTTCCAACAATTTTTTGATTATACAAGTTAATAAGATAAATAAAGTGTACAGTAATATAGTGGGGAGTCAAAATGAGGTGGGATTGCTATTTCTTGCAAGCAAAGATCGTCACTGTATCTTGTTAGATGTTAATCATCTGTTGTTGTTTTTTTATCTTTCTAGTAATGGAAGATCAAAGGTGGTTTGAAAACTAAAGGTCCATAAAGCCAAAAGTTTAGGTGTAATGTTAGGTGAAAGTGTGAAATTAAGGCAAATTGCGGGACATATGTCACCTTTTGAACTCACCTTTGGCTCATTTGACATATTAAATCCACGTGTACACATATGCTTTAATCATTAACACCTTTTTAAACTTTTCCATTGTCTCGTTGGAGTTGTAAACATTCTCAGTAGACTCACTCCGTAACTAAGCTATTGGCAATCAAAATTAAAATAAAAAAGTAACGTTGAAGAACCGGAAAGATTAGTGCATAAAATCTGAGCTGCAGCCTGAAATTAACGATAGATTGCATGACTCTCATGAAGATATAACAATGAAAGCAAAACAAAAGAAAAAACATACCAAACTCATTGTCAGGACAGGATGGATCAACCCTTTTCTTTTCTTTAATTAAATTTATGTATTTGTCTATAGGTAATCAAGAAATATATTTGGTAGTTTAATATTGTAATCTGGAAACTAAACCCGTACTTAGCTACATTTCTATATTAATCGTGAAGTAATATATTTTGTGTGAAAACAAAAATAAATCATACATATAGCAAAGATGCCTGCTTTTAATTATTCCAGTTGACGTTTTCTTAACGTTTAAGTCTATGTGGACTAGTTAAAATCATCCCCTACATAATAGTCAAAACATTAAAAAATAACAGTAACTTTCTAAGAATTTATAGTTAATCACATTATATATTTGTATGATCTAGTCTTGTTCCTCCAGATGATGTATCTTTTTATATATATATATATATAAGTTCATAGGTTTCAACCCTTACAATGTTCTGGAACTCGCCTTTAACTACAGACTCGAATCATTAATTGGGAACTTCGCATGTGTCCATTTAATTGTTGACTACAAAGTTGATCAATTTCTTGCAGAGTTGACACCTTGCAAACAGGCATTCAATTTCAAAATCAAAAGAGAGAGCAAATCATTGTCATGTCGAGAAATTTCTCGCCGTTTGAAAAGGACCACATAATCACAGATCAACCCATGAGCCCACAAATAATTGAAGTAAATGTTAGCCACAACAAAATCATCAAGTTATTCAAAATTTCCTACAAAACCTAGGAATGTGCAAGGCGAGGTGGCCTATTCTTATTTGTACTACCGGAATGAATAATAAGGTGCCAGTTGCCCCCAGAAGCTTTGGTTGAAGCAGGTGGCGAGAAAGGTTGCAAAAGAATAGGATTTGGGCTTTCTTGAACTCTCTCCCCTGTTGAGGAAAGGAAAGGTCTTAGTAATTAAATGTCACCAGCAGCATTGCTTTACACTTTCAACCATCTGAAACTCTAATCAGTTAGTCATAGACACAAAAGTACATACACATGCGTGCGTAGAAGTTGCTTCGTTTAGTGTCTCTAATTATCTAGTGAATGAAATCAATAATTCGACTGAGGAAAAGTCCTCCAATTTATGGCTTAGTGTAATTCGTTTGATAATGACGTTTGTGAATGTGCAGGCGGTTAAAATTTTTTATGCATCTATGTTTATTGAAGATGGCATTTTATGGATGATAGCGTCCATGCATCTCATTGAAATAGATTAGTGTGGATGTTTACTCTGAGTTGGCAACTCAGGAAAATAGATTTAAATGTGTTTCCTTTTACAAATGAACCTTTTATAATTTAGATTGGAAATTGATAAATTCAAATTTATTTTTTTCTAATTTTAAAGTCATGTATTAGTGATTCAATATGATTTTTAAGTTAACTAATTATTATAAATTAATATTTTTATTTTAAAAATAAAGATGTATCAATTAAAAAGTTTTTAAAATTTATATTTAAAGACAATTATCTTATTAGAAGAATTTATACCTTCATTTATATCTTTTATCTCGTGTTCAATATATTACTAGGAAATGCTTTTATGTTATATGAAAAAGCATCACAAAAACAAATTTAGATCTAACAAATAATTCGCCTTTTGTCTTTGAATTAGGTTTAGACCAACATAAACAAAACTCTAGATTTTGTCCATGAGGGAAAATTCCACCAAATCTACCGACATTAAATATTTACCAATATTTTAAAACTTAAATCATAAGTTAAATTAGCAAAATAAAAAGTTTAAAATTTAAAAGTTTCAATAGAGATCATATTGTCATAAAATTAACTAAAGATTGAAAATTAAATAATTTGAAATGATTGAAAGAAATTATCCTTATCTATAAAAGAATTTGAAGTTTAATTAAAAAAGAGATTGTTAAATAAAAATTAATTTATTTATTGTAATTATAAGAATTTATTAATTTACGAAAATCGATCAGTTAATTAATAAACTGGTCAATTTTCAGCAACAAAGTTATTGAAATAAATCAATTCAAAAAGTTAAAAATCGAGTTTAAAAAATTAGATAATTCAAAATTTTTACAATTGAATTGATTATATTTTAATTATTGATATTTACAATTTGGTCTGGAGGCATATTCTCTACTTGCCAACATCAAAACAACAACCATTCCAAAGCCTTTATTGCCTTTCTCTTTAAGTAATTCCTTTAAACATTATATATAGAGAAAGTCGTTGAAGGCGCAAACAGCTAAAGTTGATGCAAATGGTTGATCAAGTATAGGCAAATGAATCAAGCTTCCTTCCTTCCCCACCACCTCATTCTCCACTTTCTCCACAGATTATCTTCTTCTCACCAATTTCTCTTGTCCCCCAGCAAGCCCTCCACCTTTTATTTTTCTTCCTTCTCCTTATGCAACCTTTCTTAGACTAGGGACATTGTTGTCTTTACTACCTCACAACATTTCCCGATTACTTATCTTTATCGTTAAAAAACTTACGCTCCCTGAACAATTTTCTAGAACTTTGCTACCTTACCAAAACTAGCTTTCTCTTTCTTTTGTTTTACAATGACTGACACCACACCCCCCAACATTTCTGAATTTCCCCTTTTACCCTCGACCAACTCACTTTCTTCGTCATCTACTCCATCCCTTGCTCTACCAACCCACAACACTATAAATCTTCATGGAAACTCCTACTCTCCTTCCAAATCGTCTTCAACCCATTCCTCCTATCCACCCTTCACAAAAAACACCCTTCTTTCAACTTCAGACCCTTAAAAAAATAGATCCTAGAGAAGGAGTCTCTATTATAAGGGCTAGAAAGACATGGAAATAAGTTGTGGGAGATAATTTTGAATCTCCTTTGGTTTTTAGTCCTCCAGTGAAAATTGAAGGGAAGCTAATGGTGGCTCCTAGCCTAGAACTTCTATAGGAAGGAGCAAGAACATGGAAGTCTACCCTAATTGGTTTCTTCATGGACAAAAGACCATCATTTCTAGTGATACAAGCGTGGTCTCAGAGGAATTGGAAAGGAAGAGGTTTAATGGAGGTAACGCTCACTAAGGAGGACAACATTATATTCACTTTCTCTTCAAAATCAAAAGCACAATAAATAATTGAAGAAGGTCTATGACATATTTCACAACTTTCCCTATTTCTCCAAAGTTGGCAACCAAGAATGGAATTAGAAAAAAATCTGAAGGCAAAACATTCCATAAAGGGTAAACATTCACAATATTCCTCTAGAATATTGGACTACCAAAGGCATGAATATGCTAGCTAGTTATTTGAGAAAACCTATAAGCATGGATGAGAACACAACTTTGAGAAAAGAGTCAGGTTTGCTAGATTGTGTGTGAGTATAGATATTACCAAGGAAATGAAGGATTGCATTCGTATACTAAGGTTGGCAAATGAGCACTCACTTAGAGATGATAGAGTTATGGTTACATATCAATGGAAACCATCACTTAAAGCTCAAGGTGAAGAATGGAAACCTACTGGAAAAATATTTTCTAGAGGAGACTGTTGGGAGGTGATGGATATAGAAATGAGTGATTTGGAAGGAAAGAAAGAGGATGAGAAGGATGAACAAGTTGCTGAAAGTTCTAAACCAAGTCAGTTGGAGGAAGTTTCTATTAAAATTGGGGGAAATAGTCAAGGAAAAAGTTGTCTAGTTTCAGACAGGAAAGGAGGATCAGAACCGATTTTTTTTATTGACAAAATAATGCCCAAAAGGATAAGGAGGTGAAAGGACTAGAAATTTGTTATACAAATCAAAAAGAAGAAGTCCTTAATTGCCAATAGAATGAACATGGCCTTCAAAAGGTTGAACTACTTAATGGAGGACTTCAAGAGGAGCAATTTGAACAAGTGACTTCTAGGAAAAGTAACAGGAGCAGTAGAAAAGGCTTCAAAGGTAAGAACAACCTCCTATGACTATAATAGTTGGAATGTACGTGGAATAAATAATCCCTTCTAAGCTAAATGCTATAAGGGATTTTGTCCTGAAGGAGAAAACTTAGGTTTTTTGTCTTTTGGAAACTAAAATTAGGGAAATAAATCTAAACAAGCTATATTGCTTAGGTAGGAAATGGCAGTTATTATCTAACCACTAAAACCATGCCTATGGTAGGATTATAATTGCTTATGATGGTGATTCAGTGGAGGTGAAAGCCCTTGAAGCAAGTTAGCAGTTTATTCACACTAAGATTGTAGCATCCCACTCCCGCAAGACCCGAATTCAACATCGAGGGTGATATCTGAGCCCGTGCCTCACGAGGGTGGTATGCTAGAGCACTC
>JANZLD010000001.1:15592519-15620316 GCA_026413575.1 Erythroxylum carthagenense
TGCATGTGCCAAATGACTCATTCCTCTATATTTAGAGGCCAATGAATGCTCAATCAATAATATGCAATACAAAATCCTAACCCGTCCCAATTTACCAATATAACTTTCTCATCGGTGACGGGATGTTACAAAGATCTTCTTCAAGATGGAAAACTTAAGTGTTTTAGCTACTTTTATATACGGTCTTAACCTTGGATTTCAAAGGATTGAACTTTGGAATTCCATCAGACGATTAAAGGCTTTGACAACTTCTTCGTGGTTAGTATGTGGTGATTTTAACACCACACTCTATTTAGATCTGAAGGAAAAGGTAATTATAATTTACACAATTATTCTTCAGATATGTCTGATTGTATACAAGAGGTGGAACTTATAGATCTGAAATCTGAAGGCCATAAATTCACATGGTATAACAAACAAAGTTCTACATGGCATATCAGGAAAAAACTGGATAGGGCTTTGGTAAATGTGGATTGGCTTAATTGCTTTCTAGGAAGTATAGCAAAATTTCTAGACCCTGGTATTTCTAACCATACTCCTATAAGGATTGACAACTTGTTCAATTCTTCCAAAATCCTTCATCCTTTCAGATTTAATAATTTCTTGGCAACTATGGAAAGTTTTTATGATGCTATATTGAAGGGCATGGAGTATGATTGTTTTAGGACAAAACAGTATATTTGCCTACAAAAGCTCAAGTCTATCAAGCAAGAACTAAAATCCCTCAATTCCAAAAGAGGACAAAATCTCTCGAAGGAAATTGATAAGGCTAGAGAAAAATTATCGACTATCTAGAATTTATTGGTAGAAAATCCTACAGATGTGGTACTAGCTTCGACTGAAAAGGAGGCTCTAAAGGAATGCATGCAAATGGAGGATTACCAAAGATCATTATTGAAGAAGATATCTAAAATTAACTAGCTAAAGGATAGGGACAAATACACTAAATTCTTCTTTAACTCAATGCAAGCTAGGAGGAATGTAAACAGAATCACCTCCATTACAACTGAAGATAGAGAGGCTGTTTTTGGAAAAAAAGGATTAGCTAAGGAAACAATTTCTTTTTACAAGAAACTTCTAGACATAGTAGATCCTCCTCCTCTTATAGGAGATGACCTAAGGAAGTTTGTCACAACAAGAATTCTTAAACATATGGCTTCCTTACTAAATAGGCTTGTAACAGACCAAGAAATAGAACGGGTGGTTTTTGACATGAATAGATCTATAGCACTCGCCCCTGATGGTTTCTATAAAAAAAATTGGAGTACAATCCAAAAAGGGGTAATGTTAAAGGAGATTAACAAGAATTTTCTCTTTCTAATCCCTAAAACCTCAAATCCATGCTATTGGAATGATTTCAGACCTACTTCTTGCATAAACTTTCTCTATAAGATTATTGTAAAGATCTTGGCAAATAAGCTGAAGGAGGCTCTCTAATCTCTCATCAGTGAAAATGAAAGAGCATTTATGAAGAATAGGGATATTGGGGACATTATTCTTGTAATCCAGGAGTTATTGAAAGGGTATAAAAGAAGTAAAAGTCCTCATAACTATACTATCAAAGTGAACCTATAGAAAGATTTTAATAGTGTGAATTGAAACTTTCTGCAACAAACTATGGAAGTCATGGAATTCCCTCTTAGGTTCTTAAAGTGGATCCGAGAATGCATCACTGCTACTTTCTTCAGAATTCTAACAAATGGGAGCCCTACGGAGATGTTTAAAGGCAAAAAAGGACTTAGGGAAGGGGATCCTCTATTACCTTACCTATTCCTAATTTGGATGGAGGTTATTACCCAAATGATAAAGCATAACACTTCTAAGGACCCAAGGTTCAGACACCATTCCAAATGTAAGAAGATTTCACTAACCAGTTTATATTTTGCAGATGATCTCATACTCCTAAGCAAGGTGAATGTTCACTCAGTCACTATATTGATGAGCACTCTCAATTCTTTAAATAGATGTTGGGGCTGACTACTAACTTTCAAAAGAACTATTTTATACTTTCAAAAAATGCTTCTCACGTATCAAATGCATTTACATTAGCTAAGGGAATGGAATTAAAGGAACCTTCTCTCCTTTACATGGAAATTTCAATTTCATTTAGGAGACTAAGGTTTTGTGAATGTATTCCTCTAATTGAAAAAGTTCAGAAAAGATTGGGTTCCTGGACAAATAGAACCAAATCCTATGGAAGGAAATTTCAGCTCTTAAAGTCAGTAATATCATCAATGCAAACTTACTGGTTTTCATATTTATTTCTTTCTAAGGGGCTTACTAAAACCATTGATAAAATGATGAAACAATTCCTATGGGGGAATAGGAATGAAGAAAAAGTGAAAGTAAGTTGGAAGAGTATTTGTCAACCTAAAGAAGAGGGGAGATTGGGACTGGAATTAATAACCAAAAAAAACAGATTACTTATGACTAAGAGAATCTGGAGAATCCTTAGTGATAAGTAGTCACTGTGGATCAAATGCATCCACATTTACATATTGAAAGATGGGAGTTTTTGGGCTCTAAGACCTAAAGAAAGCTACACTTAGTTCTTTAACCAATTTTTGAAATGAAGGATGAAGTACAACAGAATATTTTATGTCAAATAGGGAATGAAGAAAGATTGTCCTTATGACATGATAATCGGACAGGGTAAGGTGCATTATTTCAAAAACAGATGAGAAGAACCCTACCGGGAAGGTTTCCTATGAATACTAAGCTCAAAGAGATTATCATAAATAAAAGATGGAACAAGGTTCTTAGACCTAAAACAAGTTTTTTGCTTTGGCTAGCTATGTTGAACAGACTCAGTACAATAGATAGGCTACAATTCCTACCCTCCTCAAAGATGTGCATTTTATGTAATCTAGAGGAAGATACTAGAGACTATATTTTCTTTGAGTGTGATTATTATAAAGAAATATGGGCAAAAATCCTAAGACTAAGTATTGATGTTCCAATTTCAAACAATCTCTATGGAATACTACTAGAGTTACCTCATCTACTGGTGTCAAAATTTGACAGAGCAGTAATTCTAATCTCTGTGGCCATATGCACTCAAGAAATTTGGAAGGAGAGAAACTAAAGAAGATTTGAACAAAACTCTACTCCCTTACCCTCTATTATTGAGCTTATCGTAGCTAGCATAAGGAAGCAACTGATCACAAATCAGTTGAATTTCCACTATAGCAAAGGAATAGCTCTCACTTGGAGAATCTAGTCCCACTCCAATTTCTCAGTAATGTTAAACCAGAGTTCATACTATATACTATTCTAGCATTCATCATTCAAGAAAATAAGAGACAAATTATGCCTATATGAACAAAAACAAGGAAGAGAAATCCATGACTTACTTATTGAAAGCATAGTAGTAATTCCTTCTTAGCTTTCGATATAGTTATCCCTCTGTCTGATGTCAGAAGCTGAGTTACAATGAAATCAAATAGCAAAAAAGAGTAAAACAACCAGAGATACCTAACTGACAAAGATCCCTCAGAACGCACCGCTCACTCCCTTGGTCAGCCAAGTCTGGAGAGTTGCAGGAATAAGGTTAGCTTGCCTTAAAATGACAAGAATCAATGAGTTGCTAACAACGAGACTTACCTGAGATAAGATCCACTGAGTGCGAACAAAGAAAGGGAAGAAGAGAGGAAAGCCAAGGCGATATCATCAGTAGAGCTCACCCATCCCCAATCAAGAAATTTCTGGAAATGTTGAGAAAAAGGAAATTGGTTATACCTTAATCGAGCAACGAGTTCCAATGCGTTGTCATTTTGATTTTAGTTGCTTGCTTTTGTATGCGGTAGTAAACAGTACCAATTAGTGGTTCATTGTTTTGAGGGTCCCATAGAAGACCCTTTGTTGTTAACCAATTATTGATTAGTACATTTTAATTTCTCAAAAAAACTGAAGTTGATGCTATTTTGACCAATTTGAATGAACTATTGTTTACTTGTGTAAAGCTAAAACTAGAAAAACTTATGAAAGTCTTGAATGTTGTGCTCATCCAAAGAACACGCACATATTAGAAAAAAAGAAATCCTTCCATTTTGAACTCCAATAAGGAACTTCAATCAAGGTAGTGCTTGTGGTGTTTTGGATCTTAGAACCTACCAGAAAGCAACAGAACTTAGGGTTGTTATTTTTACTTACCTTATATGTTGTCCAGTTCTACTTAAAAGACAACACATGCATGCAAACCTATGTATATAAATTGATATTCCATGATCATTTTCTTTCCGTACTAGTCCAATTTTGAAAAGAATCCACCCCTTATCTAACATGAAGCTTATAGCCGGTGGAAGCGGTGACTCTTTCGGCTGCGGAGAGGCTTCTTTATTACTGGATAACACTTAGTCTTTTGCATAACAGAATACAATAAGGTATCATCCCTTAAACAAAATAAGAAAACGACGGTTTTCAGCCATATAAAACTAAGTAAGCTTATTTAGCGCCTAGTTAAGGTACTAACTGCATGGAACATCCGATGACAAGTAGAAATTTGGTTTTAGAGGATCCAATGCCCCAAAGTTGATCATTAAAATTATTCATGAACTCTTTTCTGTTTTGAGTCCACAAAATATTATGTTGGAAGTTTGATTTGTTAAAATGATTAATAAATTTTAAATAAAAAATAGACAAATAAATAGAGTGATTTACATAGGAAAAATAAAATATCTATAATTTATGTCCTAAAGTTTAGTTGAAGATGAATTTTTTATATCAAAGTTTATGTTTAATGATTTTGATAATAACTATATAATATTTCAAAATTCAAATTGAATTTATTTTCATAAAAGGAAATAAAATAATAGAATAATTGCTTCTTTCTTGCAATGACCTTCTTTATGAACTTACCTTTTTGAAAATAGTTTCATAACATTCGGAAGACTCTTACTAATTCGAATAATTAGCTCTAAAAGTCTTGACAGAACATTTGAAGATTGTAGATTCCAGTAGAGATAATATCGAAGATTAAGTAACGACTAGTTGAAGAAATCACTTACTTAAAGAAGAGTCACTGTATTTGCAAAATACACAAGACACATAAGCGAGACTTGAGAAATATCTTAGAGCTTCAATATTTTTTAGAAGTTAAATCAAACTTTTTGTGTCTTAGAAAGTGACATCACCTATTAAGAGACACTGTTAAATTCTTCATACATTTCTTATTGAGAGATTATAGAGACTAGCAAAATTCTACTAGTGTAGAAAGTTGAAGAACTTTGAAAAATATACATGTATGAGCTTGAAAAGGCTCGTTAAATTACTATTTAGATTTTATAGTGAAATACTCAAGTTGGATACTTGAGGACTGCATGTAGACTTCGTTATAAGCTAAACCAATATAAATTTACTGTGTCATTTGCTCTCTCTTCCTTACTTTTAAATTTCTGCATTATAAGTTTGTATTTTTAAAAGACTCCTTTAATTTTATAATAGGTTCCTTCTGTTTTTATCGCAAGAGACTTCTTTCGAGAGTTAGGAAGCTCCTATCGATTAATAGGCTCTTTTTTTTAGTGTTAGCAAGCTCCTTTCAAGTAAACAGGCTCCTATCGTTTTGAGTGCTGGCAAGCTCCTATCAATTAATTGGTTCCTTTCTAGTTGAGCATTAATGGGCTCCTTTCTTTTTCAACGTTAATAGGATCCTTTCAAAAGTTTATAGGACCTTTCTATTTGTAAATTTACTTTGTTTAGCAAGATCTTATCAATTTGAAAGTACCTTGAATTTTAATTACACATAATTCACCCCCTTACGTGTGTTTGCTATATCATTTGGTATCAGAACAAGGTTTTACATTTATTGTGTTTTACAACACATGATAGATCATGGCAAACAATTTGAGAAGTTTTAAAGGATAATCTGGCTTGATCTTTCGATCTCCAAATATACATTTGAGATAATTTCTCCATTTTATGAAAGTTACAAGAATGATTAATGTGAGTAAGTCTACCACAGTAGAAACATAAAAAAAATGAATGAGAATTTCTATAATTTCTACCATATATCAAGTTCTTGTTGTTTTGATTATAGCTACTATTGGATTTAACAAATAAATTTTTGTATGGCCTAATATTATTGTTTTCATTGTAACCTATTCCAGTCTTATCAAAAACACATTTACCATTACCAAGTAATACATCCAGGTTCTTCCTTCCATCAATGAAATTTTTAAGATTTTTTTTAAAGATAAGATCTTTCCAGCATATTTCTTTTTTTCAAGTTCCAGTGCGACAACTTTTTCTTTTAATTGTTTCACTTTATCATAATCATTCTCAAGCAAAATATTTTCCAACTTAGCTACTCTTTCTTCCAAAGCTTCCTTTTTAAAGAACTTTTGCTTATAATTAACTTTAAGAGACATATTTTTGGTTGCCAAGCTCTCATTAACAGATTTTAATGATTTAATCTTACTCTTCACAGATGCATTATTGTTTTGGACTTCTCAGCTTCTTTGAAATACTTCACTATCAACTTTTTGTATTGATAATACAATTCATGATATGCATTTTTCAATTGATCAACTTCATTACTAGAGTTAGAATAATAAACCTCATCGTCTCTTGATTTAGTCATGAAGCAAATGTTGCTGACTTCTTTTGGCTTTTTTGCTTCAAAGTTTTCAGAATTCTCATCTGACCAAGCTACAGCTATTACTTACTTTTTGGGTTTTCTATTCTTTGACTTGTCCTCTTGAAAAATATGACATTCAGGTCTTTCTAGGCTTTTTGTAGTGATAACATACAATTTAATTGTTTTGTGTATTATTATTGCTACTGCCTTTTGATAGGAACCTGTTGCTCCCAGCTTTCTTATTTCCTTCTCTTCTCTTCATCGTCTTCTTTTTATAGAAGTGGGCATATTTTTTGACCATGAAGTTGAACTTGTTATCTCTATCTATTTGCAACTCAGTGCCACTTTCATCACTGCTTGATTCATTAGTTGCTTTTAGTGTCATTCCTTTTTGACAGGAGGATCCTTCATCTTGCCTAATTTTGGTTTCATAGATCATCAGATTTTCTTATAGCCAATCGAGTGAAATAGTGTCTAGATCCTTTGTAGTTTCTAGAGTTATCACCTTAGGTCTCCATTCCTTTGGTAGTAATCTTAGAATCTTAGTTATGAGCTCATTATTGGGATATATCTTTCCTAATTTCTTTAAAGCCGCGATGATATTGTTAAACCGTCCAAAGAATTCATCTATGTCTTATCCCTGTTTCATGCCAATAGTTTCGTATTGACGCATTAAAAGGCTTATTATACGTTTCTTTACCTCATTCGTTTCTTCAAAGGTGACTTGTAGTTTATCCCGCATTTCCTTTACTGTAGAGCAGTAGGATATCTTCTAATATTCTTCCAAAGATAGGCACAAATTAGATAATGTTTTGCTTTAGCCTCTAATTGTGTATTTCTTCTATCAGGATCAATCCATACTTCTACATTTTCTGTAGCAAGAAGTGTATCTCCAACTCTGATGACTTGCCGCACTTCAATATCTACAGATTGGAGATAGATTGACATTCTCTCTTTTCAATATGAGTAGTTGTTTCTATTGAAGTAAGGAAGTTTTGAGATATATAAATCACTGTTCTTTTATAAAATAAAGATAAAAATAAAGGCCAAAAATTCTAACGTTTTGAAGCATTCAAATTGAATATTAACATTTTCAAAATGTTTAGAACAGACCCTAAGTGAATGAAAAATTTGATGGAGTTAAGTCATGTCAGTTAACTATCACATCAATGATAAAATGACACTTTTTAGTTGATACTTGGATTTCAATTCCTAATTTAGTAGTGTTATGGGTCTAGCCTATTTTATGGATGTTTGTTCATCTAGATATACTAAATCTAGGCTTTGGAAGTGTAAACTCTTTCCATGAATCAAAAGGAATAAAGTTCGGGCATATTTGTGGAAGAAACTAAAGAGTTAAAGTTGTTTCTAAAGGATATGCTCATGTACGGGTTGTATACGCCCTTGTCAATAGTGTATATGTAAGCTTTTGTAATCATGTACAAGTTGAAAGATGACGTTTGAAGTCAAACATGCTCGTGTGGAGTTTGACACAATCATTTAAATGGTAGGTATGGTTGTGTCTGCTAACCATATAAGTCACTAGAACCGTATATTAGAGTGATGTTGAGTTTAAGAGACATGATCACCACATACAATCATGTGGGAGACCAAATAAAGTTTAAAAATATTATCTTTTGTGATTTTGAAATTATGTTAAGAGATAGAAATTGCAAAGGATAGAAATATTTTATGGAATAAGAGTTTTTAAGAGTTCTTCAAAAGAGCCATCTAAAGAGAAAGTTAGAGAGATTAGGTGTAGTTATCTTGTGAGGTGTTTTTGAGTGAGATAGCTATCGCTTATATCTTGATATTTGATTTAGTAAATTTATTATTAGTTTGTACCATAGTTTTATTCCCCTATACTAGAGGGTTTTTCACGTTAAATTATATGTCTAAATTTTCTTTAGAAATCCATATCGTTTAAGTGGTTTGTTATTGATTAAATGATCTTATCGGTGTTATTGACTGGATTCCTAACCACTGATATCAAAACCCTAAATTATGGAGAGTGGCAATAGCTCTAGAGTGAAGTTGATGTTGACCAATTACTTAATACAAAGACCTATAATGGAAGATCTTATGTAATGCAAAGAACTCTACAATATAATCAACATATACAAAAGTATAAAAGACAATGTCCTGACTAAGTTAGAGAACATGATAGAAGAAGGGTAGGAAAAGATGAAAGGAAAACCTTGTGAACTATTAGACAGTGGAATGATATCAATATATTCAACCACGTATCTTAAGAGATGGATCCTTTCAAGCTTTGAAAGAAATTAGAGGGTCTTTATAAGAGGAAGATCTATCCTAACAAGATCCTTTTGATTAAAAAGCTTGCGAGCTTAAAGGTGAAAGTTGGGGAATTAGTGTCGAAGAATCTCAGGGATTTTCAAGATATCATCAATAAGTTGAGCATTATAAAATCATCCTTAATAATAAACTACAAACCTTATTCCTATTGAGTTTCTTGTTAGATACGAAACTTTGGTTGTGATTATTAGTAACTTTGCTCTAGATGGTGTTCTTTCTTTTAATGTGATTAAAGAGAGCATGTTTAATAAAGAGATTAAGAGGAAAGAGATCAGTGTTTACAATATAGAGGATTTTATCGTAGAAAATAGAAGAAGAAATGAGAGTACTAAGAATAGGTTGAAGTTTAGAGATAACAAGGAGACCAGGATGTGTTACTTCTATGCCAAACCTGGTTTATGCTATAAATGGAAGACAGACTAAAAGAAGTAAGCCAATATGAAAGATGCCAAAGATAATAGCACTATAGTAAAAGCCTCAAGCACAAATGAAGAAGTGTAGTTAATTTGTGCAACCATTGAGTGTCTCTATATTAGTTACTCAAATTTAAAGTGGCTTGGATACCAGGAATCCGATCACTATATTCTAAAGAGGGAATACTTCACCAATTACAAAAATGGTGATTTTGGAAGTCTAAAGATGACAAATTAGAGTTTTACTAACATCATTAGTATGAGTGACATTTGAGTTTATACCAACGTTGGGTGCATGTTAATCTTGAGGGGAGTACGACACATTCTAGACTTACACCTTAATTTATTACCATCAAATGTGTTTGACCAAGAAGGATATCAGCACATATTTGGGGATAACAAGTGGAAACTGTTTAAAAGAGCATTGAAAATTGCTTATGGTGAATTGTGCTGCACTTTATACAAGACACAATTGAAGATGTGTGCTGGAGAACTATATGCTATTGAAGGGAACAATTCTTCAGATTTATGGAATCAAAGATTAGGACACATTTGTGAGAAGGGATCAAATTGCTAACTGTCAAATCACTTATCCTTGTAAAGACTATTGTTTCCCTTAATCCATATTATCGTTGCATGGCTTAAAAGAAACATCTAGTTTTGTTTTATAAAAGCTCTACCAAATGGAAGGCTAAGTTACACCTGGTGCACTTTGATGTTTATGGTTCTATAGAGGTGGAGTCCTTGACTAGTAACAAATACTTTGTTACTTTATCGATGACACGCAAGACTTGCGTCTTAATGTTGAAAATAAAAAAGGCAAATATTTAAGAACTTCTAGAAATTTCATGATATAGTGGAAAAGGAGACAAAAAGAAAAGTTGAAATGTCTATAAGCTGACAATGAATGCAAGTAAATCTCCATCAATTTCAAGGAATATTATGTGAGATATAACACAAGACATGAGAAGATAGAACTTGGTATCACACAACCCAATAGTGTTACTAAGAGAATGAATAGAATTATTATGGAGAAGGTTCAATATATGCTTTGGATGCCCAACCTATCGAAGTTCTTTTAGGGTGAGGCAGTCCAATCTGTAGCATATGTGAATAACATAAATACGTTAGTACCATTAGATCTTGATATTCCTAAAAGAGTGTGGAAAGGAAAAGATTCAACCTATATGCATCTAAAGGTGTTCAGATGCAAAGCATTTAAGCATGTGGCAAAAGAGCAAAGATTAAAGTTGGATTCGAAGACTACTCCTTATGTAATCGTTGGATATGGTGATGATGATTTTAGCTATAAGATCTATGATTTGGAGAAGTAGAAGTTAGTCTAAAGTAGAAGGTAGCTATAACTTTCAGAAGTAAGTAGCTTTATATAGTATTGAGAAAGAATATATTGCAACCATGGAAGCTGGTAAGCAGATGCTTTAATTGAAGCAATTTCTCTAAAAATTAGACATGGAACATGATGAGTACATAGTTTTCTATGATAGCCAAGTGCTATGGATTTGGCAAGAATTCCATGTATCATTCCTGCATTAAGCATATTGATGTTAGATATTATTAGTTGTGTTCTATTATTAAGTAGCAACTAATCAAATTAAAGAAGATTAACATAGACAAGAATGGTGTTGATATGTTGACAAAGGTGGTTCTCAAAAGTAAGCCTAAGCTTTGGAGTGATCTCACTGGAATGACTTTCAAGTGATCAATAGGGTGATTGATTTATCCTCCGATATGGGCTGGAGGGGAAGATTGTTGTGGTTATTACCTTATTTTGTAGATGTTTGTTCATCTAATTATACTAAATATGGGCTATGAAAGTGTTAGATATCTTCATGGACCCCAAAATGGATGAAATTCGGGCAAATTTTAGGTAAAAATCGATGAGTTGAATATGTTTCTCGAGGATATGCCCGTATATATGCTACACACTGTGTCAGTGGTGGATACAACCATATGAATAAACATGTAAGCTTCTATAACCATGTATGAGTTGAAAGACGACATTTGAAGTTAGACACATCCATATGGGGTTAAACACAGTCGTGTAAGTGGCAAACACGACCATGTAAGTAATTGAAGCCACGAGGTATTATTAAGTGGGATAACTCGAAACTTTTATCGCTTGTATCTTAATTTTTGAATTAGTAGATTTATTGTCAGTTTATTTCATGGCTTTTATCTCTATACTTAAGAGTTTTTCATGTTAAATCATGTTTCCAATTTATTCTAATCATCTATATCATTTAAGTCATATGCTATTGGTCAGTGATCTTATCAAATATATTTGTTATTGCTTAGACTCCCAAAAACAAGTAGGTTTTAATACTACATATATATTAACTTAAATTAAAGGAATTAGCCCTAATATTCCTAAAAGACAACATGTATTAATAGGAATAATTTTTATTTTCAATTTCTATCTTTTTGCATAATCACCGTAGTTAACTTTAGTTTATACTTCCTTCTTTCTTAATAGCTACCCTTTATTTGGTATTGTGTAAAAATAGAAAACAATATCATATAACGAAATGGTCAATATATAGAGGTTGTCCCCATAAATTTGGATAGATTATTGTGGCATTTAGACATTGATTTCAATGTTATACAAACAAGTTCCTGAAATTTTGTATTTCCAACTAGAAGTTAACAGATTTTATGTAATCAAAGTCAGAGAAGTCTCCAAACTTCATTGTTTGAGAAAGATTAGTTTAGCATCGCGTCCTAAGCTCCCTCTGTGCTTTTGGATTCTTTATATAGATGTCTGCTTTCTTTTATGCACTGAATTGCAATCGCTTTGCAATTGAAGTTTCTTAGCAAGGTTATACTATTTGATTTGGATTCCAATTTGCGTCTTATTTATTGATGGACAATAGCAATATCATGCAATATTTAAAGGCGAACTCAACAGTTTTTTTTTTTGATATACGGGAAAGTACACAAACAAAACAAATTACATCGTACTTTGGGGGAGTGGACCCCCGGCTAAGTCCGTCTGGAGGAGAGTAGTACACCCAAGGGGTGCTATGTTGAAAAAGGTGAGCCCCAGGCTCAAATCAAAGGCATGGGTCGCGAGCCAATCAGCACATCGGTTACTCTCTCGGTAAGTGTGTCGAGGGAGAACAACCTAGTTTCGTATCAACAGCTCATTGATGGCCCGGACAAGAGGATTGAGAGTAAGAGAGCGCTGCGGCCTATCAGAGAGAAGCTTGATTACCAGCAGAGAGTCCAGTTCCAACACCACACGCCGGAAGCTAAGAGTCCAGGCCAAGAGAAGACCCGAGTAGACACCCCAGAGCTCTGCTGTAACTGGGCAACATCGGCCGATAAGCTGAGCAAAACCCCCAAGCCAAGCTCCACAACTGTCCCGAAGAAGACCCCCTGCAGTGACCAAGGAGGTGTCTTAACAGCATGCGCCATTCGTATTCAACTTGACCCACCCTGAGATAGGCAGGCACCACCCAAGACAACGGTCAGAACGCGGCTGCGGGGCCAGCCGAGCACGGCTAATCGAAACAGAAGTCATGGAACTCAGGCGAACAAAATTGAGAACCAATGCGGGAATGATATACTGCAAAATGGTTTAACGAACACTCGTTGAACACGTTAAACTAGAAATTATGGGTCATTCAATTCGTTACGAGGGGCATTATAGGTAAATTCGTACCGTGGAAAAAATTGGTGCGGTTTGGACCTGTTTGAATACTTAATACCTCAACCGCAGGAAAATAGGAACCAAAAGCAAGTTTCTCAACTTGGACAATCCACAAATATCCCCGAAGTTTGTAGGTATCATATCGAGCATACCAAAACTACTGTTTGATGGACAGAGATAACAAATGGGAAGTTATTGCCTGTGCCAATGAATTATTATAATTCTAGCTGTTTACAGTTAGAAAGAACAATTGATACCAGACGATCGTAATCCTATGTCAAAAGTGCAAGAAATTGGTACTAGCAAGATAACACAAATGAGATGACTTGCAGAAAATCTGATTGCACAAGGGGGCTGAGGAACAAGTAGCCTGGTTAAATTAGTAAACATTGTCTTATTCACAATAGTTCAAACTGCCTGGATGGGGCACTCTTTGCCCTTTCTTATACCTGACTCACTGACTGGAGCACTTGCACGGAAAGCCGACTGTCTTGATGACTCTCCTGTCAGCTTAAGCGACAAAGGTGAAGGCTCTTTACAACCTTTCTCAATCTCACCTAGGCTGAGATGTGAAATGCCGAGTAATTCATTGATATTGACTGGGTACTTCGGTGCAACTGGAACAGGCTTTAGGACTTCATGATGACATGTCTCTGCTGCATTTCCTTCATCTGGAGTAGCAGTATGTTGGGGCCAATTCGGATAAGGGACCGGTATATACGCAGGAATGAATCCTGGAACAAATGGCATGAACTCACTTGAACCAGAAACAATTGGAAATTTACTTGGCCTGGGAACAGTCGGCTTCATTTCGGTTGACCCTAGAGCTGTTCCATCAAATCCATTAACGTCTTGATCTGCAGTTTCCATGGGCTCATAATCTGTATTGACTATGATATTAAATGAAGGTAGAGCATTTCCGTCATCTATTTCTTTTGCATGAGAGGTTGGCAACTCCCTTTCTTCGGGCACTGTTTCTGGTTCTATTCCCTGAAATGAGTATCATCGAAATGGAGTAAGTCAACCTTTCTCAAAGCATCACTCATCACACTTGCCCCTAGAAGTGTGTAAAACAGCACATCATTGACTAGTAAAGTAGAATTATAATGCAGTACACCGGTGGAGCAACAGAAATTCCATTTTCTTATAGGAAATCTCAACAAAAGAAAATAGGGGATCATCTCCCTCCATTATATCAATTTGTAGGCTGCTCATCTAAGATGAACAGCGCAACATCTTATTCAAAACTATACTAGTTTCAGATTAACAACAGATTTGGTGTTCAGTATGTCCTCAATAATTGAGATGTGAGCTAAAAGCAAAATGGCATGCCAGGTTGAGCCAAGTTACACTAGTCTATCCTGTTCCATGCATAACAAACAGGTGATTGACAGTAGACATGAAAAATGAAAGTGTATATATGCACATACCATATCATGAACCATGTCAAACAGACTGGAGCGCCTCTTTCTTCGATTCTCATTGGTTTGGCGAATGAAGTACTTTTGAGCATGACTTGCCACCTGAGTAGGAGTCCTAGAAACTACATAATTTCGAGCAATTCCACGCCAATCTCCTTTCCCTAGTTTCTGAAGACCAATTAGGAACATCCGATGCTCCTCTTCTGTCCATGGAACACCTGAAATCCATAAACAGCACAAAACTTGCTATAATAAGCCATTAATCAACCTTATATCCTGTGACAACCATCATAAGATAATAAACAGAAGATAATGTTTTTTGGGCACATATTGGTCATAATAAAAATGCTAATTTCACACAAAAATGAAATACAGGAAAACTTTTAATTGTTGTCCGGATTTGGAATTTCTTCAATTTCTTCAAATGCAAAAATCTAAAGCACCCTCAACAAAATAATAAATAAAACATTGTGGCTTCGATTTCCACAGACATGTAAGTTGCACTTGAAATGCCCAATAAGCTGTCTAGAAACAGATATAATAACTTCCTATTCTATCTATCTCCATCACTAAAATACCAAAGGCAGATGACTCTGCCAAACTATTCCTGATTACCATTAAAACAACAATCAACGAGTCTTCAGCATATCATCTTCTTCTAAGTTTCATAATAAAGTCTTAAGTCTCAACTATTTGAAGTTAAGCATGCAGAGAGCGGAAACCATAACATTAACTGGCATTGATGTCTCCGAGAAAATGTATGGAATAAAAACATTTAATGTATAACTACTGGAGTATCATTTAATAAAACAGGCAAAGAAAAGACTGGAAAGATGTTCTTTTTTTTTTTTTTTTGGTTTCCCTATATAACATGGCATTTGAGGAGAAATCACCCCTTCCAGCCATCATTCCACAATCCAGTTTTCCGTTGCTTTTGTTTAATAGGAAGCAAAAAGGGTATACTCGAATTCTCAGAATCACCATTTCTGAACTACATAAAGCCACTCAATCCATATTTATCCTTACACCCTTCTGACAGCAATACATAATTCTGCATCACAATTTACCGGCTATAACTTAGCCTAACCAAGGCAGTACTTCAGCAAAGGATTGTTTTGACTGATATTAAGATTTGAACACAATTGCAAATTAGCATAATATTAACAGCCTTTTTGTATTTTTCCAAAACAACTTGATTTCTCAAGCAAGTAATAAAAGAATCAACTAACATAAACATAAACTAATAAAGAAAAACCCGACCATTAAAGAAATAGAGTACCTTCTAAATGCGCACAAGATTTATTTATAAATTATAAGCGTACAAGTACGGATATTTTCCACATAACGTGTCTACCTGAAACATACAATTTCTAAGCAATAGGGTAAAAAGGATATTACCTTTCTTCCTCTCACCGCGTCGAGTAACCGGGCCGTCACCGTGGCTGGGATCGTCCGACAAATAACCGTCTCTAGAATGACGGTTGCGATCGGATACCGGAGGAGAGTCGGGATGGGGGGAAGCGGCGGTGGATGAGGAGCAATGATAGTGAGCCGTCGACAAGTTGCTCGTACTCGCACTCTTCTTTATAATGGACCCGTCCGTTAGCCTCACCCCGAACAGCTTTACCCCTGCGATGGACGAGGAAGTGCCAGTGGAGCGCGTCGGACAGGTCCGCGAGTTGTGGCCATTGTTGCAACAGTGCGAGCACCGTCGAGTCATGAGCTGGCGGAGTCGGCAGCACCGAGTGGGAGAGAGAGAGGGAGATATAGGAAGAGGAGAAGCATAGAAATGGAGAGATCAATCCACCGGCATATATTTTGGTAAAAAAAGAAGAATTAATTGCTCATTTAATTTCAACTTCTATTTTTCGGTTGTGTTTAGTTTCTGTTGCGTGTTATTTATTACTATTTTTTTTAAAAAAATTGTATAATTGAAATTTGTAATATAATAATAAAAAATAAAAAACATACTGAAAAAATAGTAACAAAAACTAAAAACAAAAACATTTGATTTTATTATCATGTTTCTATTTTTTAATTATACTCTTATGTGTAATAATTATAATATATTATATTATATTTTTAAATTAATTAATTAATTATCATTATAGCTAAAATTAAAATATATGCAAATCAAATATTACTCAAAAATTACACATTAATTGTATATAATAAAATTATATAAATTAAAATTTATATTAACTCATTCTAATCAATAAAATATGTCCATCATATTATAATTCTTGAAAACATAATAATACTATCATTTACAAAAAAAAATCAAGTAAAAATAATATAATCACTCCATATTTGTCTAGCAATTTCATCTCACTTCTAGGATATACCTCAAAGTTGAGCTAGAGTGATACTATAATCCACTTAAGAACTTACATCTTCATTTTCACTTTCCCTAGTTTATTCTTTATTTTCAGCACAACTTTTAAATAATTTATCGTTTTGTCCATGTATTCTAATATAGTTGTGTATAACACAATAAGCAATAACAATGTATTTTTATTTCTTCATATCATAACTCGACACGTTTTTAAGTATAGAGAATCTTACTTTTAAAATGCCAAAACATCTTTCAATAACATTTCTTAATGAAGAATGCCTATAGTTAAACAATTCATGTGGATCTTGTAATCTTCCTCTGCTTCTATAATCTCGTAAATGATATCTTTCACCTCAGTATGGAGAAAAAAATCCAAGTATATTAGTGTAACCTGAATCAACCAAATAATACTTACCTAATATATAAAGAACATAATATTAACAAAAAATATTAAAAATGAATCATAATTACTATGTTGTGAAGGCACAGGAAATTGATTTGCTGGATTTGTCACTGTTTATAAAAGAACTTGAGAATTATTTGTAATATCTTCTCATCCAGCCATTACATATGTAAAACGCATGTCAAATGAGCAATAACACATAATATTTTGGATTGGATTAATTCTTTTGGCCCTATATGGTATTTAAAATATGTGCATCAATATGTGTATCTTCTACTGCTCCTATACAGTCCTAAAAATTAAAATATTTATTAAAATAATTATTAATCATAAAAATATAATTAAAATAGTAATTAAATATATGAATTTACCTGAAAATATGGTAAGAATTTTGAATTATGTTGAATCTCAGGAGGTGTATTAGTAAAAGATGGTAGAGTATGAATTTTTTGCAAGACGATTAACTGCATACAGTGACGAAGCCAGAAATTTAAGATAAAAGGGTCCAAATATTTAATTTTTTTAAAATCTTGGGGAGCCCAGTGCACGACTGTTCCCCAAGTACCTCCGTCCCTGACTACATATAAGACTTTACGAAAGTACTTCGAAATTGTTTAGGTCGAATGTTAAAAGCGTTTTGCATTGACTCTAGTTGTCTTACTATGTCCATCAAGAAATTTGCTACTTGTTCCTCTACAGTCAAATGACTTGTTGCCTTTAAGCCTCCGAAACTCTTCCACTCATCACATAAGTTCAAGAAGATTATCTTTCTCATTTTTAAGTTTTCATAAATCCTTGTAGAATTTCCATTCAAAAGTTCCATTATCCAATCCTGACCTGGTAGAGCAAAAGTTTTATATGGTTAGTTTTATAAATGACAATATTTGTTATCTCCCCCAGCTAGAGAAATAATGATTACCTTCTTATGTTCATCATCAAAATCTGATTCGAAATCTGATAAGAAATCCATGTATCTACAATGACAACATTAAATAATTAATAAAATATTCAATCAAAAAGTTTAACCGAATGTAGACAAAATATTCATACATTAAGTCAAATATTCATACAAATCACAAACTTAAAATGTTCAAACTATGGAATAATGTTTAAAATAGAAGGTTCAAATTAATAAGAATTCGATATGCAATAACATGAAAATATAACTAAAGTGACATAATCCAATGTAGCTTCCTTGTATCTGTCATCTTTATAAAAATATCCCTATAAAGTGAAGAATCGTGTAAAATCTTTATAACTTTTCCATATTGCACATCGTTAGCACCCAATTCATCTAAGAACTTCATATATTCCATCATTATGTTACACTCTTGAGATCTACTCTCTGCGGTGGATGATGTTTCACTCAGTTTTTTTGCAAATTAATCATTCTTCCTTTGTGATTGTTCACTAAGTACAACTAAGACCTGTTCTACAACGTTAAAATGTGTCTTCTTTGCCTTCTTATTCTTAGGAGATTTCTTTCTCTTGGATATATAACTTATATCTTGATCTTCTTTTTCATTATACAAGTAATCTTCATCAACATCATTTTTATGTTCCTCTTTTGTACTATTTGATGGAGATTTAGTTGATGGATATCCACGCACACCAGTTGCAGTAGTATCTCCAAAAATATGACACAAATTTGAAAATTCCTTACATCCTTTTTTCTTGAATCTGTGAGTCATTTTATGCACCTATAATAATGAAAAATGAATATGAGAACAAATATTATATAATATGATATATTAATAAAAAATACATATTTGATCTTAAATAGATCTTCCCAACATTCATTTGTAGCATTAACTTTACCAATAAGGGAGTTGTAGCTGATTCCTGCTTCTTTCAATAAGTCCTTAAAATTTTTCAATCTAACCCCTAATTCATTATATTTATTCTTCAATTGAATATCATATACTCTTTATTGAATTTTATTTGAAGCCCTGCCTTAGTATTCTTCCAATCAAATTTAGAAAATGCCGTAGTCATTCAATTTTCCTTCTTCACTTCATCAACCATCAAGGAGATTAAATACATCTCTATGGTATCATTTCATACCCCATCTTTTTCATTTATTTTCACACAATTATTGAAATCGTTCATATTGTTCAAACCTTCCATCACTAAATGTAATCACATATAAGTGACATGAATCATAACAAATTCTACAAAGTATTAAATGGTAAACAAGGTTCAAAATAAACATGAGACAACTATATTAAATGCTAAATTGCAAAAAGTGCATAGAAATGATTGAACAAAAATTAAGGTGTAAATTTGATTCTATAGTATAAAAATAAAGATGTAAATTTAAGCAAATTCATAATATATGTATGATGGTCAAGCCAACAGCCCCACTTTGGCTTTCTTCACTACCGCAAGCTTCTTTTTACCGCCACTATTTGTTCTTCCCTCACTATTCACTGATTTGACAAATTAATATGTTGGATTACCCTACTATTTACTCTTCTTTTCTCTATGCAAGCTCTCTTCTTTTCCTTTTTCACCCAACTCTTTGTTCTTCCCTCATGTAACTCTTTGTTCTCCCTTCACTATTCACTGATTTGATAAATTAATATGTTGAACTACCTTCCTATGCACTCATCTTTCCTCTCCGTAAACTCTCTGCTTTTCCTCTTTCCCGCAATCTTCTTATCTCAAAAACCACTTCTCTTTATGTCAATATATTAAACGGCTTCAAGGAAATCCTCCAAAGCTTTCACCATTTAAGCAACAATTCAAAACTATAGCTTCAAGAATTACTATCCTGTTCTAAATAGTGGTACTCTTAAATGAAACGAGCATTTTATTGCAGAAATAGAGCCTTCAAGGAGTATTTTGACCAATTAGAAACGTGAATACAAATGTGAATAATGATACTACCAAAATATCAGGTACTTTAAGATTATTACCAATGCTTCAAACCTAGGAATACAACTATTTGTTCATCGGAGCTAATTCTTACTAATGAACTAGACGTTTATGAAATTGGAACCTTTTTACTGTATCTTCAAACAAGGTATACAAATGATCCCATCTTCACTCAAGACATGCAAGATACTTTCATACTACAGCTCTTCATTCACTTTCTTTCATTTGAGGATTTGTCAAAGCACAAGGAGGGATATCGTTATATCCCTCAGCTGGGTGATCAAGTTACATATCTGAGACATGTATCACGTTGTTATGCTATCCTTGAGTACTGTCCAGTGAGAAACACAAGAGGGCTTCTCTCATGAAACAAAACAATGTTGATGAATTTAATGAATCAATTTTAATTACGCTACAGTAACACGTGCATGTTACTGTAGCATAACATGCACTCTCTTGGGTGATTTTAAAGAAGAGAACGTAATGGACATGTTATGTTTCAAGGCAAATAACAGCAGTTGAGCAACGAGTTACAACATACACATAAGTAGATGAAAACAAACCTAAAAATCATAGACGGTAGAAAACGCAAAAGAGGGCAGAAGACGATAAAAGATGTAAAAATCACAGCAGGTAGAAAATGCAGAAGAATGAGGAAGATGACAAAAGACGCAGTGACAGAAAAATACCAGAAGAGGCTGAAGACGGAGTTAGCGTAGGGAAATCATTTTCGTTAAATATAAAAACCTATTTTTAAAATACGTCGAAACATTTTTTACATTTTTCAAAAAATCATTGCTTTTTTTTATTTTTAACAAAAAACGAAAACATCTTTAATCAAACAATTTTTACGAATTTGTTTCATTTTTTACAAAAATAGCAACAAAAAACAAAAAACAAAAGAAACCACACACCCTTTAAGGTTAGGAGTAGGATGGGATTAGATTAGATGAAAGTGGGGAATCATACAATGAGTTGGTGCGGTTTGACCATTTTGCCCCTTTCTTATAAGATAAGGTTATTTTTTCTTTGTTGGTTTATTGTGTAAATATTTTACGAAAACAACAGTTATAAATCGAAGAATTTAAAAACTGCAAGCCAAAATTGTCAACCTTTTTGGCGAATCACATGATTGAGCTAAGTTATAAATATGGTTGCATGAACTAATTAAATAAGATGAAAAGTAATTTGCTTACTATTGGAGAATAAAATGATACCAGAATTTAGGAATTCAAGAAATATCGGACATTTATTTGGATGTGAATCAAATTTCACCAAAGCTTAAACTAAAATAAGCCAGGTGGAAGTAAGTATGTATAGATCACCACAAGCATGTAACAATAATACCACGTATTTTACTTTCAATGAAAAAGAAAATATTATAAATCGCTCCTAGTTTGATATCTTATCTTAGTTTTTTTACCCTCCCTATACGTCATATGGCATATGCTTCTTGAGATTAATTTCAAACTCACGTGCACATTATTGCTATCGTCAGCTATCCAATAACTGATGCAATATCTTATAGCTTTGTCAATAGATGAGTAGAGCAACTGTGCATTTACTATGCTTCTTAAACCAGTATTTTCAACTTGTATATGAAGGTTATTAAGTATTTAATGGTGACTAATGCTTTAATTGAAATTTAACACAAGCTTATCTTCTTAATAATATCTTCTTTTTGTCATCCTCATCGTATTATTCATTAGCTTACGATATGATTCATCAAGAAGAAAATGAGATAAAAGAAGGAAAGCAACAAGACAAAGACCAAATGTTCTATCTAAATAGTATTAAAAGTCCTTTTCCCTTTCACTAGGCGACAAAGTCTTAAGAGACGTCGATAAATTTTACCCGTGAATTTTCCTTTCACATTTTTCTCTCAAAAACTTATATGTAAATTGCTTCAAAGCCTACTCTACTTTAGCTTATGCTGTTCACCAAGACACGCTAATCATCAAGAACCTTATCCTAAGACGTACAAAACTAAAGAATAACATGGATCTGTACGGTCTCGTGTCCAGGTGGCATTTACCATGAAGTTGCCATGTGGCATCACGCGCCTTTTGTGGATAAAAGGAGACCGAAGCAAAGTCAAGCTTCGGCTGGCTTTTGTCTTCACTTTTTGTCCCCATTCCCCGACAAGAAGAAGATAACACAGAGCCACGCGACCTTTTATTCTTTCCCTGAGAACAGGGGACTAAACAAACTATTTTTATCTTATCTCCAGGGTTCCCTTGGCCAGGATTCGTATAATTTAAGAAATCAAGAGGCTTCTTGTCTTTATTCTGTCCTAACTCTTTAACGTTAAGAGGTAGTCAAAAACGTGAGAGATTTTGCGAAGGGTTTCTCATATTTAATACTATTGATGTTCGCATCTTGTGTTAGAATCAAATGTAAAAATACAAAACCTTTTAGCCAAAAACATTATTGAGCAAAAGTCTAATTAGGTCTCTAAAAAGCATATTCTTCTCAAAAGGTTGTTAAAATATAATTTAATAATTCAAAATTTATATGGTAAACATTATAATTTGAGAGTTAAAACGCAGGATTATAAATATTGTATCAAATTGTTGTGCATTATATTAACTAAAGATTAATACAAAACTATTTTCTATCGTAGTGAATTAGAGTATTTAATTTTGTTGGAGAACTTCGGATTGTACCAATTGGTATATTGAAATACAAAAAAAATAAATAAAATTTTAACAATTGAAAATTGGAGAGTTAAATCAAAAAATATATATTTAAATATTTTCAAACATAAAATATTTTTAAAATAGTTATTATGTCTAAAATATTCTATATTAATTTTAATAAATATAACTGTTAAAATATTTTTCTAGTTTAATCAACATAAAATATTAAATTTAATTATATAAAATTAAATAACTAGTTTATAATCTTAAAAAATTATCCGGTATGATATTCAGCATTGACCAATATTAATACTATATTGTACCAATGTTGATAGCTTAAAAATTAAAAACAATTTAGCTCATTTGGTCTGAGAAGCAATTTAGCTAATAAATGGAAGAAGCCTAAAAATAAAATCCAATATACGTTTAGTTAGAGAATTTAATGGCAATGAAAAATCATGGATGAGGTAAAAATACGTTAAATTTGTGAAAGTTTGGAGCGTAAAATTTGAGAAAATAATATAAAATAGTTAACAGGAACATTGCCAAATGGTTTAGAAGTAGAGCAGTTGCTTGAAGCTAAAGTCTAAAACAAGGAAATTATGGAAATAGTTACAGGTAATTAGCTAAAATATAAGTAAGTGGGTAGTTATAGTTTAAAAAAAACTTAAGAATGAGAAGATTATAGATTCACTAGCATCAAAACACAAGAAAAAAAAAACACACACACAAGCAAATATTCAATATTAAGACAAACTCAAACCTAATTTTTGGAGAGAACAATCAACTTATTTCAAAAACACTTTCTTATTATTTTTCCAACTTTGTTCACATTGTGGGTTCATTTTATTACCTCAATTCCCTATATGGTTTCCATGTTAGGTATTGCCTAAATCAATTCATTTCTTCTTTCAACACATCTTAGCATTTTGGTAGCTTAAAATTTTATATTTTTAAGTTTTTTTGAAACTTACCTATATTGTCAATAAGAATTCATGTACAAATTCTAGAAGAATTTCTTTATAAAAAGCCCAAATTATAGATTAACATCAACAATTTGGCATGCTTAGTGGAATTACAAATGCTGTTAGATCTTGAAAATTTTGCTAAATTACTTATTATTTTCTTAATTATTTATTTATGTTTGTTTGTTGGTTTAATTATTTATTTTTAGAATTGGGTCATTAATTTAGTAGGTATGAATAAAGATTGAAAATTTGATTGAAGGATTGGGACTTAGTTAGAATTACGTTAACTTAAGGAGTTAGTAAAGGAAATAAATGAAAGAGGGGTAGATTGGGAAAGGCCAAGTAAGTGAGGGGTATAATTAGAAGAATAAGCTAAAATTGTGTCTTAAAATTAGAAGAGGAGAGGAAGGTGTCGTGGAAGCTAAGATAAGAGAGAAGAAAAAACATGAAAGAAGAAGAGAAGAGAGAAAAATCGTGGAGAAAGAAGATAAAGGAAGAAGAAATCGAGGAAAGAAGAAGAAGGAAGGAGATTTGTCAAGGTCAGTCCATCTTTTTCTTCTTGCTTTATCAAAGAGATGAGTTGTGTGAGAATGAAGGAGTTTTAGAGAGAGAAAGGAGTTTTGTATTGGGAAAGATTGGAGGAAGAAGATGATTGAGAGACCCATTTGATCTTAGGGTTTCTAAGCTAGGTTTTGGATTTTCTAATCTAGATGGACTATGGGTAGGTTAAGTTTGAGCTTGATTTGTGTTAATTTCATTTTATTATGATTATGAAATTTGGGAGATTTCCATTTAAATTGGAATTGAATGAGATTTTTGGTTGTGTTAGGAAATCAAGAACAATCTACCCAAGAGCAAGAGGAAGGGCCAATTTGAGTTTGGACTTTCAAGAGTTATAAGGTGGATAAAATATGTATGGTTATTGTGTAAATGGGCAATGTGCATTTGTGTGTATATATATGCTTGAATTGATAAATTGTGAATTGCTATGATGTGTTTTATGTTATGTTATGCATTGAAAGATGCATGACATTTTGATATGGTTAAATTGTGAGTGTGATCATGTTATGCCATTGAGTTGTGTCATGACATTTTGTATAAAGAAAAGTATGAGAATATGAAATTGTGATTGAATTGAGCATGAAAGTTGATTGTGTTTGGACAAGAGTGGAACCGTTTCGTAGTCACGTGCATGTTGACATAAAGCCTTCTCTCAGCTGCCCCCTTATGGCCCATGAGATACGAAAAGTGGACTCCTTTTGGTCATGGAGTAAACTTCGATTTTTCTGTTTTGTTCCACGAAACCCTCGAGCCAATTGTTTGTGCATTTGCATTTTGATGTGCTAAGTTATGAGGTGATTTGAGTGTTGTGCTTTGATGTTAAATTACATCCAATATGTTCTACGTGATGACATATTGAATTATGAAATGTGAATTGGAATTGTAAATGCTGAACTTTAAGTGTATGCCTGTATAAATGTTCATATACATGTTTGATTATATGGCTCATTGCCAATGGCTATAAATATTAGCCACTGAGTTGTATAGTTCAACCCATCATTTTCCCTCCTTAGGTGCAGAACGGAAAGATTAGAGATCCTTGCAAGGCATTCGGAAACTCCAAGATAGCTAGGAGTCTTTTGTACTAAGTTAGTGACTAATTTGGATAGCTTTATAGGCATATCAAACATGAGCATACTTTTGTATTTTATATTAGGATTGACGTGTATGTTGATATGTAAGTAAAGTTTGTTCAAACATTGATTCTGTTTAGAAATGAGAATGAGAATTTGAGAAGTTCTTCTTTTTTTGTATGATTATGTTATTGTAAAGGTTGAGTATGATGGATGTGGAAGTAGAAATGTGTTTGTACATATTCTTCTTTGTTGAAATTGCAAATTGTTGCTAGTATTAGAATAACATGTTAGAGTTGGAGAGATCGTACGGGATGAATCCTTTGAAGTTGAGATTCAAGACTTAATAAGATGCATTTAGTAGTTCAATGGATAGGAAGTGGTTTTATACTAGAAGGGTTGAATTTGGGAAGATTATGAGAGAATATGGTGTTAAAATGGATGTTAGAAGCATGGGAGAGGTTTTTGAGGGGTTTGGGAAACCCCAATGTTCGTTAGACGGACATTAGGTCTATTAAACGGACCTTATTGGGTGAAAAAGAGCCCCCAGCCCAGTGTATGTCTGTTAAACGGACAATAGGTCCGTTAAACGGACCTTCTCGGGTCTGGAAAGCACCCTAGACCTGTATGTCCGTTTAACGGACATTCACAGGACAGCTATAGTAAATTTTAATTTTGACCATTTTAGAGGTAGAATCTCGCTTTGAGTTCTCATGAAATTTGTAGATCTAGAAGTCCTCTTTCAAACCGTCTAAAAACGACATCAATTTGACATCTGTAGTGAAAGTTATGACAATTGCGCCAAGACAGGTACAAAATGATTAAAGACTTAAACATGTTGGATTCTTTTGGCCATAACTTCTTTATCTGACTTCCAAATGAGGTGATTTTTGAAGCGATAGATTCCTAACATATCGTTCTACCTTTCCCCAAAAATTGACAGCCTTTCTTCTTGAATCCAAAAAGAGTGATGGAAAGGAAGTGAGGGTTCATTGAAATAACCCTACAAGGAAACCCGCTCACGCTTTATGACTCCGAAACAATAGTTAGGTTCTAGAAATGGGGCCCAACAAATGCCACATACAAGGAATGGAACAGAAGTTATTGTGTCTCCAGCCCAAAAGGAAGAAGTTCCAATAGTAGTAGAGAATGAAAGTTTTTGTATCCTAAGTGGTAGAGAATCTCGAGAAGGCAACCATGCCTTTAGTTAACTCTGCTACTGCTGTGAATCCAAAATCACCATAATAGAATGATGTTAAACAAAATTCTAGAATTAATGTCCAACATAGACTTTACAGCAGAGGGCAATCAAAACACACACACACACACACACACACACACACAAATATTCAATCTTAAAACAAAATCAAACCTAATCTTTGAAGAGAACAATCAACTTATTTCAAAACACTTTCTTATTATTTTTCCAACTTTGTTCATGTTGTATGTTCATTTTATTACCTCAAATTCCCTGTATGGTTCACATTTTAGGTATTGCATAAATCAATTCATTTCTTCTTTCCAACACATCTTAGCATTTTGGTAGCTTAAAATTTTATATTTTTAAGTTTTTTGAAACCTACTTATATTGTCAATAAGAAGTCATGTACAAATTCTAGAAGAATTTCTTTATAAAAAAACCCAAATTCTAGATTAACATCAACAATTTGGAATGTTTAGTGGACTTACGAATGCCATATACAAGGAATAAAACAGAAGTTATTAAGTCTCCAGCCCTAAAGGAAGAAGTTCCAATAGTAGTAGAGAATGAAAGTTTTGTATCCCAAATGGTAGAGAATCTTGAGAAGGCAACCTTGCCTTTAGTTAACTCTACTAATGCTGAGAATCCAAAATCACCACAATAGAATGTTGTTAAACAAAATTCTAGAATTAATGTCCAACATAGACTTTACAACAGAGGGTAATCAAAATATTAACAGAGAAAGTTGATAGACTGTTAGCCATTCTGGTACAGATAATTGGGCATAATTCTTTTGCTTTAGCGAAGCATATAATAGAAGGACTTAGGGGACATCTTGCTCTGATTGCAATGAAAGTTGTAGAGTGCAATCGCTTACCAGCTGCTACCTTTGTAGACAAAGGTTATGTCCCTCCTCACAAAAGAGAAGTTAATCCTAGGGCACCTCTACACATTAATCCTAGAAATGGCCAATAGGTGGTCAGGCCCCAAATTTTGGTTGGCAAGGATTTGGTATGGAGGTTGAAGCTAACAAACTAGAAAATGGTTTGGGGGTAACACTGCAACTACAAAATGCAATCCTATTATTCCTCCACTTCAAATAAGATTACAAGTCTATATGGAAGTCATGAGAGAAGTTATTTAAGAATTATATGAGCTTGGTTTGAGATAGCTTGGTCACATAGAATTCCACAAACCTTACTCAAAACAGATTGATCATAAGAATCTATATCCTCGTGGTTTAAAAAATCATGAATTTAACTTATTTTTTGTTGGACCCCACCCCCCACCCGTAGGTGTTTGCGGGTTATACCGCGGTGAGTGTTTGCGGGTTATACCGCGGCATC
>JANZLD010000001.1:15620804-15636728 GCA_026413575.1 Erythroxylum carthagenense
ACCACCCTCGCGGGTCACGGGCTCGGATATCACCGTCGATGTCGGGTTCGGGTCTCACGGGAGTGGGGTGCTACATTGAAGTTCTCCTTTATGCTAGCAATATTTTTCTTCATGACCAAACTTCTTACAATTGCTACATTAAGGAACATTGGCCTTTCCTTTTGAAGATAAAGTATTGGCCAAATAAGCTCTATAAATTTTTTCTTCAATTATGTCATCCCTTATTGATCTTCTTTAGTCTACAACTTGAAGAGCATTAAGTAACTCTACAAAGGTTATTTGTTATAGACATTTAGAATCTTCAAGTGAGAAAATTTTTGACTTGTATCTTTCAGAAAGAGTCATAAGAATCTTGTCTACTACTTATTGACTAAGAAATTCTTACCAAGCAATTTGATTTGATTGACAATAGACATGAACTTGCTTCCGTATTCCTTGACACCTTCAAATTTCTTCATCTTTAGCATCTTAAATTTTCTTTTAAGATTCAAACTTTACTTCAACCTTATTTGATTGTTACCTTCAAATTCTTCCTTAAGCTTCTCTTATGATTCTTTAGGTGATTCACAACCATTTTTCTTATAAAAATTTCCTCTGACATAGCCGAATGTAGATAAGAGAGCGCTTTTGATTTTCTTGCCACTTCTTGACTTGATTTAGTTTGGGACTTTTTGGACCTCCCACAAATTCAAGGCTTTCAAATAGGATTTCATTTTGATGACGTATGAGTGATAATTTTTACCATTAAACATATGGATAAGAAGAAAAAAAATTATTTGATGTCATTATACTAAAGGTTGAACACTTAAAAAAAATTATTCTATCCTCGTAAGCTCACAAAACTCCTAGTAGTATGATACCAAAATTGTTAGAAATCAAAAAACTATAGATTGCATTTTGCTCGTTAAACAACATTCATGATAGTGCAACAAACTAGAGATAAGCATAAGCTAAAAATAAGGAAAAGTGGGTAACATGTCCCACTAAAATCTGAATAAAAAAATTTAATAACCAAGTGAAATTAATAGCCCACTAACACAAATACAATTTAATAGAAAAAATTCAATAATAAACATATGCTTAAAGAGCAAAACACTACAAATAGCAGTTTAAGTACTTTAATCAAATCAAAAATTAGTTCATAATTTATCTTCAACGTACTTTTTTGGGCATTTTTCAAATAAATAAAAGTTATAAATTTAAGTTCTCGGCACCATCTTTACCAAGTAACACAAACTTTGTATATGCAGAAGGAGAACCAAAAAGTAACATCTGGACAAGTATCCAAAACTTTGCAGTACAGGACTTGCACGGTTGACTCCATTTGGTAAACCAATACATTTTTCTGTATGTACAAAGGCCCAAAAGAACACGTTCCTATCTTGTTTGGAAGTTGAGTTTCTTTATGCAGAAAGCAAACATGAAGGCGAAGAAAACTGCAAAGCCGACCAATACTACAGCAACTGGTGCCATGAAGTCTGTTCTGTAGCCAAAATGGTTTTGTATATACCACTTAATTGTAGGATCTGGACTTATACCCGGAACTCTAATTGTGTCTTCAACATCACCATATTGAGCCACAATCAGCCCATAAACAGTCCATGCCACGGGGCAAATCCAGTAGTACCAAATCCACCACTTGGGAATTCTCTGAAATTTGAGGAGCAAAAGGATTGTTAGTGTTTGATAAATGAAATGCAAGTGAGAAATGTTGAATGCAAACATACCGGTCTTGGAATGAAGAAGCCAGAGAAAAGATTGAAGAGGGAATAGAATGCTGCTGCAAATATAGCTGCTACTTGGTGGTTTGGAGTGACTGAAACAGTCATCATTCCATAGTATGTGAAGTAGAGGAATGAGAAGAAGGTGATAAAGAAGAACCAGAAGAATTTCGCTGCTGTCCATTCAAAGGCTATCATGGCATACACAATAAGTGTGTAGTAAATAGTTTGGACGAGTACGTAGGGTATTTCAGAAAGAACCTGCAAAACAGGTGATTATTATAATCCATGAGCCATGTGATCGGTAGAGTTAAAAACCCAATGGATGGATACGTTAGAATGAATAACTCACTTGTGCAATGGCATAGGGTAGGGCAGAGTACATTCCAGCAGCTCTTTCTCTATAAAAGACCGTTCTTTCAATTGCTACAACTGGCTGTACTGTTGAGCAGTTGTTAATACCCACAAACAAAACGGAAGAGTACATGGCACCGATAATTGTTGTAAGATCACCTGCGCTGTCCCTGAATTCAGAGAACATGAATATAGTTACATATTCTTTTTGTTTGGCTTCGGATATGATGAATACCCATATAGGAATGTTGTATAATCGAAACGAACCTTTTCTTGCCAACCTTCCAGAATATAGTCCCAACCATAAGTGCAGCAACCAATGTGAAGAAGAATCTGACGAGGTTATAATCAGGACTTCTCCAGTAAGTCCACTTCTGCTTCCAAAAGCAAGATTTGAGTTGTCCCCATGTAGACTGAGAATACTGAGTAGCAAAATAAAGGTCTTTTGCTCCTGGTGGTGGTGTACTTAGCTCCTTAACCAAAGCCTTGTTTCTCCTGCTCGTAACATAACATGAGTTAGGAACGCAAGTTTAAAGAAGCTTTGAGATTGGCAAAACTATATTCATGTCTTGACGTACTTGTACAAGGATGATGCTTTGTAGTGTTCAGCAAAGTCAATTCCAAGTCTGACTTCAGCTGCTACTGAGCTCACTTCTAGCATCCATGTTGCTGGATTATACTTTTCTTTGATCTTTGGGACCCCAGGAACTGACTGTTAAAGGTAATTTTTACGTGAAATGAGATCACCAATAATTTCTGTTTTAATTAACTAGTAGATGAATCAGTTTATATTGTTTACCTCAAAGTACTCAATGACCTTATGAGAGTTTCTACCCAATGGTCCTGAGTAGATCACCTGTCCTCCTCTTTTCATCAGGAGTAACTCGTCAAAGGCTTCAAAGATATCAATGCTTGGTTGGTGGATTGTGCATACGACTGTTCTTCCAGTATCCACAGTGTTTCTTACCGTTCTCATAACAATGGCTGCAGCCCTTGCATCAAGACCAGAGGTTGGCTCGTCCATGAAAATGATCGAGGGATTGGCAACAAGCTCCACGGCTATTGTCAATCTCTTCCTCTGTTCTGTAGACAACCCTGTGACTCCTGGAAGTCCAACTATAGCATCCTTAAGATTATCCAACTCCACCAATTCCATCACTTCATCAACGAACGCCTGTTTGCATAAGGACAACAAAGTCATATGGAGAAACAAGTTTCCCTTTCTCTTTCTATAGGAGGAGCTGAAGGAAAAGCTTACAATCTTTTCTTCTTTGCTAATTTCTTTAGGGAGTCGAAGGAATGCGGAGAACATCAAGGATTCTCTGACTGTCACTTGTGGTGAGTGTATATCTGTCTGTTCACAATATCCAGAGATTCTTGCAAAGGTTTCTTGTTTCTTAGGAAAGCCAGAAATTCTAATGTCTCCTTCCACGTATCCACCTGTTTTTCGTCCAGCCAAAACGTCCATCAATGTTGTCTTACCGGCTCCGCTCACTCCCATAAGTGCTGTGAGTACTCCAGGTCTAAATGCGCTTGTTATTTCGCGAAGCAGCTGAAGCCTGTCCTCAGCAACTCCTTGTTCTTTCATCTCCTGTTATTGTCATCAATGATTGTTTTAGATGAGACCAAACCTGAAGCGTTGTGAAAGATGTGCAGGTTCTTTGTGTCAAGAAACTTACAGGAGGCATGTCAACATAGTAATTCACGGAGTCGAAGGACATGGCGAGGGGGGTGAAAGGAAGAACCATTCCTCTCTTTGGAGCAACTCCATTGGCTTCTCTCTCTATAGAAGAATCTACAACGCCAGTGCTATTAGACCGACTGCTCATCCTCATCATTGCCATTTCTTCTGAAAATTTAGAAAACTTGTGTAAGGCGTTTTATAAGAAACACCATTGCCTTATTAAGTTATTGATTTATTTTCCATTCTCTGTTTTCATGTATCTTACTTGAGTTGTTGCCGTCTGAAGTAGATAATGAACGAGGAAATGTCTCTGCCTGCTGCTTTGGCCTATGCAGCCTTGGATTGCCCTTTGAGTCTTCCTGGTCATCCATTTCCTTTGCTGTTTCCTCGGAGATTATTGCTTGTGGCTTTCCAGGAGCTGTTTTATCAGCAATAGGCACATAGAATTAGGAGGGCAAATTCAATTAAGAAACTGATGGTAATGTTAATGACTAGGGAGTACGGTAACTTACGGCGAAAGTACGTTAGAGCCAAGGTGAACAAGACGTTGAAGAGGATTGCAAATCCGAGCAGACCAGCCGCGCCGATCCAATACCAGTTCTTGTTGGGAAAAATGTCGAAGTTTGTGAGAATTGCTTTGCCTAGTGGAGTAACATTGTCTGAAGCCTGTAATATTCAATCACAGTGGCATGGCATTACCATATTGATTCATGAAAGACAAGTTACAAACATAAAATTTTGTTGAAAGTTGAATGCTCATCATTCTTCAGAACGTACCGGTTTGTTTATCCACCTTGGAGCAAACATTTCGTTCACAGACATGGCATTGTAAGCATACGACAAAGGTGAAATCCAGTAAGCCCACTCCCACCACTTTGGAATTTGATCTGTCACAAATGTAGAGAAACTCTTTTGTAATGCTCAAACATCTTGACATGTGAAAATATAGCTACGCGCGCGTGCGCACACATCATCTTATCAATTTGCATATTCCATCAAGTTTTGTAGATAGAAACTGGCTAATATTGAGCCACCTGAATTTAGTTTAAAGTTTAAAGCTTCATTTTACCTTTAGGTAGGATGAAACCTCCGAGCAAAAATACGAGTAGCAGAGTAAGAGCCCCTCCAGTGTTTGCAACTATCATGGTCCTGCAAACAGCAGCAATGAGCCTAAAGAGCCCGGCAGCCATTTGTTGTATTAGGAATACCAGTAACAATTGCTTGAAGAACCTGCAAACGGTAACAAGAACATAAATAAGTGGTTAATATCTCATTTGGAATGAAAGCTGATGAAACTCCGGTAGAGTATTTACGTGCTAGCTGCAGGAGCAAATCCAATGGAATAATATGTCACAGCCACCCAAGCAATAGTCTCCACGATTGAAATGGGAACTCTTAACAGGAAAGTTGGGAGAGAGAAAGTCCATGGAGGATGGAACATAAGGTCTCTTTGCTTGTAAAACACAGGAAGCCTTTCAATCATTAATGAGAGCTCAGCAAAACCATTGAACATGTTAATGATTATGGTGAACAAAATTGCACCAATATAAAGTGCACCATCGTCCTCATTCCTGGTGTGCATTTTGGACCTTATAAACACCGTGGATGCTATGACAGCAAATATGATAATCTGTATTGTCTTGGAGACATAAACAACTGAATTTCTCTTAATCAGTAGCCATTCTTTGTCCCAACAAGCATTGAGTAGTTCCATGGCTGGAACCGAGTATTTGTCAAATACTAGAGCTGCTTTGTGGCTTTGAGACTTGTCAAATGGCACAGAGAGCTCGTTTTCTAGCCTCATCCCTACATGGAATCTCTTGAACTTTTGTGCAAATTCAGGGACTGATATGTATGTGTAAGGTTTAGTCCTGTCAGCCCAATATTGTTCTTGGTCTTTTCTTGAAGTGACCTGTTACAAGAATAACACAAATTAAAACAAGCCCATGAATAAAGGATTAATGGGTTTGATGAAATCAATTGGCAATAACCCATCTAACCTCTTGCAAGAAATCAGCAGTACCCTTTCTTTCAGGGCATTTGAACCCACAGCTCTCAAAGAACTCAACGATGTGCTCTCTTGGGCCCTGATAGATTATTTGACCCTCCGATAAAAGATAAATGTCATCAAAGAGATCAAACGTCTCAGGAGCGGGTTGGAGTAGGGACACGAAGATTGTGGCCTCAGTGAGATGTACAATCTGCTGCAAACACTTGACAATTTGATATGTTGTGGAGCTATCCAAACCAGTTGATATCTCATCCATGAATAGTGTTTTTGTAGGTCCAACGATCATTTCTCCTGGCATGATCAACAATTTAGGTAAGTTTGATGGACCACCCTCGTAGTTGTGACGACATAACCAGGCCCTTTTATTTTCTTTTTTCTTTTGGCTCCCGGGGGAATAGTTGACTATAAGGTCTTGTTATTGAGTAATCTTAGACTAATGACAGTACACAAATAATTGGTGGGTCCTGATTTGGTACTTATAAAGTGACTAATTTAATCTTATTAGGTGAAACATTCGCTTGCAATGTGAACATGTAAACAAATGGGAAGTGATTACAACTATGCTTTCTGAGCCTGTGGGAAACATTTTAAATTATTTCTGAAGACCAAGTACGTAGTTGGTGAAGAGATTTGGTCAGCAAATGCAGGTTTGGGAATTCTGCAATCTTCAACTTAGCTATGTACAGATATATTTATTCTTATATTACTTAGAAAGGACTATAAATAGGATGAATGAAAAAGAATTTCATAGAATCAACTTTTGTATATAGAGAAATAACCTGTTGTAACTCGCTTTTTCTGTCCACCGGAGATCCCTCTAATCATTTCATCTCCTACAATGGTGTCCTTGCATATGTCGAGTCCCAACAACTGTGCAAATTACAAAGATTGGAAATGTTAGAAGCAACTCGGTCAATTAAGGATAAAATAATCAAAGCAAGTGGTAAAGGCCACTTTGGTGGCTGGGCCATGTCCATACTCTACCAAATATGTACGAGCCACCAACCAAAGTTAGTACAAGAAGACATCCTACGATTCCCGAAACATTTTGGAAACAAGTCCACAGAATTAGGTGAGCAGTAATGTTTGACAAAAGAGAAATGAAAATCAATGATAGGATTGGAAAGAAGCATAAAAGAAATATTATCCAGTTCACCTACAACCAGGGTCGGCCTACAGTGAGGGCATCATTTTTATAAATAATAGGGTAGAGTTTATTTTTATCTTTATAAAAATAAAATAAAATAAAAAAGGACCGATTTTTAACCTTATAAAAAATAACAAAAATGATCTATATTTTATTTATTTTTCTTTTATATAAAAACTTAAAAATAAGCAAAAAGATATAAAAAATATTTTACCTAATACCTATAAAATATTAAGAACACCCCGGTCTACAACAATGTTGGGTTCTCTTTATTCCCATCCTTACTGTATATATATGTATAATTTAATAGGTAATAGTTGATGGGGTAATGTGAATGTTTCAACTTACTTTGAGGGTGTAATCGGTTATCAAGCTGCTTTCAACTCCTTTCAGAGCAGTTGCCTGAAAATAGCAAGTGATCGAAAAATATTAATATCAAAGATTATATAGGAAGGAATTTTTATATTTACGCGAACCCTTTGGTTTATGATATGCGACAAAAGTACACTTGGTCTTCGTTTAATATAAAAAGAGGTACATGCGATTAATTAACTATTTTTTAATACAATATGCTACCTTCATGAAAAGATCTACGTCTGCCTCTGGGAATATGCCAGCATCCTTTTCTCTTCTCGCCAATTCACTGAGAAGGTCTGCATAAAGAGCATAGTTTTTTGTTTTTTAATGTCTCCGTAAGTTTTTTTTTTTTTTTTAACTCAAATCTACACAAGACTCGCTCTTTGAAACTTTAGGATATAATCTATTTAATTACCATATCGAGTCCCAATCCCTTGACACCTTGCGGAAAAATCCAAGGTCTCTTTCACGGTCATCTCTCCCACATGAACGTCATTTTGGCTAATGTAGGCAGACGTCTTTTGTGGAACGAACTCCTTGAGTTTATACCCATTATACGTGACGTCACCTTTAACCTGTTAAACCAACCCAAAAAAAAGAAAAGAAAAGAATTATTTCTTTTTGAAAATGAAAGAAAAGGAAAAGAATTGTTAGCAAAAGAAAAAGAAATGATGTGAAATTGGTTAGTTACCGACCTTTAGACCCGGATCCAACTTTCCTGCAAGTGCTAGCAAAAGGGTTGTTTTCCCTGAAGATGGTGGACCTAGCAGCAGCGCCATTCTACGTAAAAGACAAAAGCGGTGAGGTCCCACCAACTACATATGCATTAGAATATTCTATTGGGACGGCCGATATAATCCTATAGTTATTTACCTCGATGGTTTTATGATTCCTGACGCATCTTTAAGGATAGTAAGTTTTGTTCTCTTAGCTAACCCAATCCCAAGCAAACCAAGAGCCGATTCTGCTGCGTTTCTGGCTGCGTTTGGCAGGGTTGGAAGTGCCCTGTCTCCGACGTAACAATCGGCTTCTACTGTCAAATTTTCGAACCTCACTTCGACTGTAGGCAATCTGACTCCAACCCTACACGATCATACAATAAAAAATATCAAAATTTTTATTTTTATGCTGTGGTAGATAAGTTTGACCACTTGTTTTATCTAACATCTGCTAAGCTGACATGGTCCAATACTGCTCGTGTACAGTTGGTGCTAATTTACTTTGTAAATTGCTCAACTCCTTACTACCATCACAATGTTGACGGGCTCTAATTTGATAGGTATAGTTAATCCCCTCAAGGTTGCATGAACAAGATCTCCATACCGTATTATTCAACAGAAAAGAGAAAAGCATGTTTCCTTTTTCTATTGTTTCCTAGTAGTACCAGAATTCTTTAATACGGATTAAGCACAGTGAAACTGATAATGTATCATCAGTAATGTGTATAATTTATCTGTTTTTAGAAGCGTTTTCGATGTGACCAATAGGCAGGACAAATATTTCCATAACCTCCATAGATAAAAATCTAAGGTAATGGTATGATGTGTAATCTTTTCACCGATTTCGTAACCATAGGATAGTCAAGCTAACAATCTAAACATATTGAGAAGCACTTGACAAGGACTTGAAAGCTGCTAGCATTACTGGACAAGAATTAAGTAGTGGTTTGTTCAACTATCACTTAGTTAAACTTGGACCAGTGGGACTTGTTGGCTTAATTCTGTTGCCAACTTTGTTCCAAGTATAAATGATCATGTTAACTACCGAAAGTTACTGTGTAGCTAATCGGACAAAATCCAGCGAAATGAAGGAAGCTAGAATTCACAGCAAGTAATGGAAGATAAGAACCAATTACCTATCGATTCTTTGTCTGAACTTTTTCAAAAACTTTTCGTTATCTTCCTCAGCAACCTTGAAAAGGTTGTCAATGAAACTCTGTCTCTCGTTCATGTCGAGCCTTCTAACATCGACTGGTTTGGAGACGCCACTCTTACTTGCCTCACTGCTATCTTCTATGTAGGTGTTCATGATAGTTGTTCTCAACCTATCATACGTAGGAAGTTTTTCTATGGCAGCCCATTTCAGAGCTTCCTCGTCTTCATTGAAAGAGCTACGTCTCGAAGACTGCCTGCCTGCAGAGAACATACCTTCCATGTTCCAACTGGCTCTGCTCAGTGTTCTGCTTATGCTCCTACTTAAGCTGTGTTGGAGGTTTTGTCTCCTCCCAGAAGCTCTTAATCTCTCAGGACCTTCCATCGCTATGGCGTCGCCTGTTTTGGACAGAATTTGCACAAAACGAAGAACCCCAAATCATTTAAAGCAATATTACACATGTTGGATCAATGAAACAACATTGATAATACGTTCCTGCAGTAACAAAGCTTAGAGAATGAAATAAGGTAAACAACAAAAAACCACTTACACAGAGTTGAGTTTCTGTGGATAGTTAACAGAACAGGAATATATTGGAAGAGAGAAACAGAAGTTAAGACGGGGTTGGTGGAGTCACACACAATCTTCCCAAGAAATCATAAGGATTGTTCTCGATCTCTCTCTTTAGTTTCTCAACTTTTTAAACTCAGAGAGAGAGAGGACTAGCGATGAGAGTTCATGAGATACAGAGCGTGTATATATACGTGCACTTCAGAGGCATTTGGAGTTGCCAAAAGAGGCTGCCAAAAACAGAACATTCAGCGAAACAGTCATAAAATATGATACAAGACAATTGGAAAAATATTATACCAGTAACCCAAAATATGTAAAGAGGGAGTAGGTGAAAGTCTTATGAATCGTTCAATTACCGATTCAAACACGATAGGCCGTACCCACTTTCCTCTCTATTTCCATGAACCGCTGTCGCTTCGTCGTTTGGCTTCCTGAGGATAAACAGTAGTACTGTATATTTTTCATCTGCCCACCACCAAAAGTAACAAAACAAGCAAGCACGATTCTTGCGAGCGCCCCACTACACACCAAATATAAATTAATAATACTTAAATTACAAAAATATATTAGCTTCAAGAAGCATTAATTAGTTGATTAAGTAATAGTTTATTAACTTATAATGCGTGTTCACAATTCAATAATACATATTTACTTAACTAAATATTGATTATATTTACCAATATGATCAGTTACGTGTGAATTTCATTTAACAAATTCCATATAGTAAATTAATTAAAAATAAATTTATTGAAATTGCATTAATTTAATTAATATATTTAACAAACTAGATTAAAATAATATTTATATAAACAAGCACAAAATCTTCATCAATATTTTCTAATTTTTAATTTCAATTTAACTAAGAACTTCTAAATGTAATAAAATTAGAAATAAGATCTAATGAAATCTAAAATTTTAGAGAAAAACAAGTTATAATATAGTCATATTTTTAAAATACATTAATTGCACTTAATCTTCTTGTAGTTAAAAACTTTTTCAATGGAGCCCCTAATTTTAGACCACTACAACTTTTCATCACTAAAAGTATAGAATTTATCACTGATAATATCTAGCGACGATAATAAATTGCCGTAGCAAATTGCTATAGGTGACATTTTTACCAAATCATCGCAAATTATATCTCACAACGAGTAGAATATGTAACCAAAAGAGATATGTGACAATAGACAAAATCATCACCAATGATATTTTGTTATGTTTTTCTTTCATGGCTAAGTATTATTAGTTATGTTACAGTAAACGTAGGTTACAACATTTACCGATGAATCAATAATCAGTGCCCAACATTATTTGTGATGATTCAACATTATTTAGCTACAGTTTGTAAAACGTAGCCAAAATTTATTGGCAACATTTTTCAAAATATAGTTAAAAAATTTTAATGACAATTTTAAATTTTTTAATAAACATTATTACTAAAAATTTTATCATGTTAATTATAATTATTGGTCACATTTTTAATCCATCTTATTGTTTGTAATATTTAGATTTTTTGTTTTATAATTTATTATATGAAAATAAAACTAAAAATAATTAAAAATTAGAAGCATTTTATATAAACAATTACATATTATTAAATGTTAATTACAAACGTTAACAAAAATACTTATATACAAACTAATATTCATTTTTATCATCACTACTATCTACATAATTTGGGTCAAGTAGTTGTTTGACCATCTTTTCAAGTTTGGCCAACTTTTGTTCATTATTTTCTAACTTTTGTTCATTTCATTCTAACTTTTCTTCATTACATTATAATTTAGCTATAAGCAGCTCATTCTTCTCTTAAAGATAGGTTATATATGTTGTTCTTAATGAAGATGAAGCAGTTGACTTAGGGTCATACCTAAGATCTTTGATGTAGCCACATCTTATACCAAGCAAATTGTTGCAAATGTCATCTATATTTGGTTCATTTCCCTCAAACAATGATTTTTGCAACAACTCCCGCATCTTATTCTAAAATTTAAAAAACAAAATCAATATTTAATTCAAATACTATTAGTTAGTACTACATAAATAAATAAACTTAAAATTTAAACAAATTTTTATACTTACATAGTTATTTTACACTTCTTCTGACATCTATCATTGACCTTCTTTATAGTGAGTGAGTATGTATAGTGTGATCCTATCTTATTCTTGTCCATATAGTTCCTTCATAGTTTGATTTATGAAAAAACTGAAAACACAATAAATAATATTGTATGTACTGATATAATTATAACTTGTAAACAAAAAACTTACAAATTCATTTCGTACAATAATAAATGATTAGGAGGCTTGATTGTGAGGAGTTTTTATTTTTCCTCTACTAACCTTGGCTTTCTCACACTTTTCCTAAATAAAGAAAAGAAATAGTCATTAAATTGTGTAACAAAATTAATGGAAGCAAATTAATGTGAAGAGAAAGAAGACAAATCTTAACGTTAGCAAAGACCCAATAATCACACATTTGGCTCTCCAATTTTCTAGAGTCACTCATTCAAGAACATGTTTCCTCACCTCCTCATCTGAAGGAAAAAAATCTGTAGTAGTTATGTAATTAATAACAACGATCCTTAACCCTTTGTTTCAATAATGAACTCACACATCTTGAAATTTCAGGGTTGTAGATATCGACGATATTGAGCTACATCTGTGAACAATAGGTAAAAGTTAAATTAATCTTTTAAAAAGTAAAATAAAAATGTATATAATTAAATAAATTAAAAAACTACTGAAACTTTGTCTAAAGAATTCTGTAATAAGTTGTCTTGTTTCAACTGCTTGGGCATATTATCGGCAACATACTATAAGAAGTAATCATATTACCGAAAGGATTAAATCTATCTGAGACTAAACTAAGTCAAACATTGCAACAATCATGTGCAAACTATGTAAACTTTGCATTAAAGTCTTTTCATGCCATTGAATCTGTTAGATGTTACGTAATGTTATCATCAATGCGTTTCTCTTTAGGCCACCTCATATCTATGGTTTTTTTATTGACATAAAAAGCCTTTGTAGCCGTAGTTTAATAGGAAAATATTTCAAGATTTTATGCGGTATCTTTTTCCCTCTCTTATCATCCACTCGCCATCTTGATGTTCCACAAATGGGACAATCTTTATGATCTTTATTGTCCTTCCAAAATACATTGTAATCACACTTACAAGCATGTATTGATATATATCCTAATCCAAGGTCCCTTAACAATTTTCTTGCATTATAGTAAGACTTAGGGAATTTTCCAACAGTTAATGCATCATTGGGCAAGTCAATTAACATGTTAAAAGACTTGTTACTCATTTATTATAGACCTTCAAATGCAATAACTTGACAACAAAAGATAGTTGTGAGAAATTCGAGCACCCTGGATATAATTCTTCTTGAGAAACTTTCAATAACTTCCCAAAATTATCTTCTGTAATACTATCAATTATTTTAGACAAACCAGTTTTATTTATAGTCTTCATATAATTCCTATAATCCATTAATATCTCGCCAATCTCATCATCACCACCACCACCACCACCACCATCACCATCATTATTGTTACTATCATCAACACTTGTACCAATGATTCTACCACAACATACTCCCTTAAATTTGCTATGATAAAGCCATGGAGTATAGAATTTATCTATACCTTGGATTATCAAGTAATTGTATAACACATCTTGACTTTAAATGTTGACATTTAAGCAATCGATATATGGACAATGAATACGACGTTCATCACCCATTTGATCTTTTACAAATTGCATGAAGCTCTTAACTCCTTCTAAGTATTCAATGGACCATTTCGGATGAGACATCCAAATTTTATCCATCTAGCTATACAATTAAAAGTAAATAACTTAATTACTAAATACAATCCTCGGTCTGTATAACATAACAGTTAATCGCTAAAAGTTAATTTTCAAATTTTGAATTCAAACAAGTACTATAGTATGTGGCATTGTTACATCATATGAATTGAGAAAGCAAGTTCTTGCTGTGACTTTTAGGCTCATGGAATATTTCACCGATAAGCCTCATGGAAGCTGGATCACGGATTTTCAGCCTATATATCATCTTAAGGGTTTATTATCCAAAGGATTGTCTATAATTTTAGATGAATTTCTAATGTTAATACTTCTCCGTTAATCAGTGCAAGTTCATAAATTAAGTTTGAATTTAAACAAACAATATGATACATAACATTGTTATGCCACATGAATCTACAAACAAGTTCTCGTTGTGACTCCTAGGCTAGTGAAACATTTTATTGATAAGCCTCATGGGAGTTGCATCACAGGTTTCTAGCCTATATGCCATCTTAGGAGTTTATTATGCGAAGGATTGTACATAATTGTAGGTGAATTACCTGGACAGACGGACGACCGCAAACTACAATGAAGAAGGACAAGGTTAGATGATTATCGATTCTCTTCAACACAAAATATGGTCTATGAAAATGACAATTTCTTATTTAATATAATACACTTGTTTATAGAGTTAGGTATTAGGACTTAAAATGGCTTATAACTATGTGATAGGGCTTAAAATGAACTTTATATGCTTAACCTTTATCTAATTAACAATTGTTAATAAAATTTACGAATTCAATTTATAATTTCATACTATTTTAAACTTATATTGTGCCATATAGCAATGGGCTATGCAAAACAATTCTAATGACATGCTTCATAATAATGTTTAATGTTATATTGATGACTATGGTTAGTGGATTTAAATTTCAAGAGGATCACCTTAGTGATGACATACGTAAACCGTTGCAACATTAAGAACTTTTTACGACAACTCAGGAAAATTGTCGCTAAATAAATTGCTTTAGCGATGATTTTATTTAACATCACCAAAACCACAACTTTAGGTGATGAATGCTTAAATCGTTACCAAATGTAGACTTTTGGCAACAATTTTCAATTCGTCTTAAAAAGAAACATAGCCAATAGTTTGTTTTGTTACAGTGAAAAACTAACATACACCTCTTTAAAGTTTTATTTTTTCTTCATTTGCAATGCCTAGCATCATTCTCTATTAGGTTTCTAACAAAAAAAAAGAGCAAATAATATTATGTGACTTGATTAGGTGTTACGTAACACAACACCAATCATGTTCATATCACATACACAATGTTTTGTGGTTTGAGAAATATAACATTTGACTGAATTTTTCCATATATAGATAATATCATGACATTGGGAGATGATAGTAACCAATCTCATGTGTTGTATGGTACATCCATGATAGATTTTATATCATCTAATATCTAATCAAGTCGTTTGACATTGTTTGTCTATTCTTCCTTACGTTTTTTAATAGTGAATGACACTAGGGGATATAATTGAAACGAAAAACAAAATTTAGGAGGATATATGATAGTATTTAAAAATTAAGAAGGTATAAATCATGAGAGAGTTTAGTGTAATTACTTTAAAATTTTATTATAATCAATTATTTATATATTAAACTAATTGAGGTTCTAACAAATAATTTTGATAATGATAAAATATTTTATTTTAAATATTTTTAAAGATATCAGTAAGTTGATTTATTATTAATTTAAGCAAAAAGTCATAATCTAATTTCAATGGAAGGAAAAAAGTGTACAAAGGATTAGCATAAGTACAGTGTAGCACTAAATTCGATTCAAAACAGATTGAAGACAACTCAATTTAAGTAGATTGAAAATAACAAAGACTTAAGTCATTTCATTTGTAACAAATCATTGTAAAAAAATTTCACTTTATTTTGACCGTTTTGACGATTTATAGGTTTAGTTATTACACAATCATTACATTTTTGTAATATTACATAAAAATTTTCATAATTAAGAAATTTTTATTTTAAATTTTAAACAAATCTCTTGATTTCATAACAAAATTTTGTGAACTTTTAAAATAGTACTGAATCAAGTTTATATTAAAATAGGGTGTTTTAATGTTTTTGAAGAAAATGAAATGATGAAAAATTAAATGTATTTACAAGTTGGATTATGTAAAAGTTCAACCAGTCTAATAAAACAATAATAAAAAGTTATATAATGAACATAGTCTTTTTAGATAAGGGATAAGTTAACTGAACAAACATAGGTTACATGAAGATATATGGTCAACTAGTTAAATGTACCACAAACTAGATGCAATGACTAATTAGTGTGTTTGAAGATTATTTGAAGTGATTTTATATA
>JANZLD010000001.1:15637786-15657115 GCA_026413575.1 Erythroxylum carthagenense
TCTATATATATATATACAGGGCGGATTCAGAAATTTTTTTGAGTGGGGGCAAAATTTTATTAAGGACAAAATTTTATTTTTAATGGGGATAAAATTTTAATAGGAGTAAAATTTTATTTTTTTTATGAGAGCAAAACTTAAAATAATAATTTTTTTATAAAAGATTTGTTGGAGGCAATGGGCTCCCCCGCTTGTCTCCATTGTAGATCCGCCACTGTATGTATATATGACAACTAAATTACTGTTAAAATTGTCAACTATTCACGAGTGAACTTTAATTTACATTCATCAAAATGATAGATATAAAAAAAATGCTTCTAATGTACTTCAAACATACGTCAAATCATATTATAACTAATAATTCTTAAAATCAATTATATATAAAAAAATTTATTCGATCGATACTTAGACTTTAAGAATGTTCTTAATTAATTCTTAAATGGACATTAAAATTTAAATTTTTTTCATTTATTAGTAATAATTAAAACTTATGATATTACTATTAAGATATTTATTACAAAGTTTTATCATAATTAATAATTTTATAATAAACCATTCGCTAAATAAATTAGGATTTGAAATATAATTAATATATTACTAACTCTTGTCACAACACTTTCTTCTATTATTTATTGTACATTCTTAATGTTATTAAATTCAATCAAATAAGTTACTTGAAATTCAAATTAATACTTTTACATTTAACTAAGTAAATTTCTTGTGTTGTATATGCTTTCACTTTAAGATTATTAATATCTCATTATATTAAAACATAATAATTGTTATACGATATAAAATTTTTGTTAATTTATTATATATTAACAAATTCATGCATCTTAATTTTAGGATTTTCAATTATTACTTTGTAAATTTTGTTATGAATTCAATGATTTTTTACCTTCTCGTAACAAAACTTTGTTATTAGCTTAAAGGAGGAAATAGATCAACTTTCTTTGTTCTTTCATCAAATCCATTAAAAATCTCATGTGCTTTAAAAATCTTGTGAAAAACTCTTATACTTTGTAAAAAGTCTAAAATTAGTCTCTTAGTTATTTTTATTATTAACTTTCACTAATTTGACATTTTGGAATACTTGATACTTTAACAACATCACAAGGGATGATTGATAAAGCAAACCCCAAAGGTGGTATATGTCAAACTGATTGATTTATTCATTTTATTGGTTTATTACATTTGCATATCATTAATTATATTAGAATAATAATTTTTGATAGGTAGATATTAATTTGTATTAAAATTAATTATATGTATTAATTATTATGATAGATTTATTAGTTTAATATGATATTAAATTATATCTTTCATTATTTTTTTGTTTAATATGTAACAATAATTAAAATAATGTAATCAATTTGTATTTCATTTATAATTAATTATTAATTTCTTAAAATTATGAAATTCGTATTATGTTATTTATTTATCAAATTTTCATCTTATTACTTATGATTATTACTTATATCATAAGTATAAAAATAATATATCTGTGAATTTTATATATTAACCGGTATAATATGATACTAAGTTAAGTCATTTTCAATAAAATATGAATTGTTATTAATAGTATTAATAAATAAGATGTTTCAATTTCTAATTTTTATTTATAATTTTATACAAGTAATTAACATATAAAAATTAATTTTAATAATTTTAATAAAATATAAGAAATGGATCATTTACTTATTAATATTATCAGATAATAAGCAGAAAATTGAATGAAATATGCAATTTATTGTGACATAAAATAATATATAGTATTATCTCTTAATAAAATATGATAAAATAATAAAATATGTAAATATGATGAATTAATAAAATAATAAGAATTTTATAATATTATTTATTAAAAATAAAATAATCAATCTATTATTAATTACTTATAATAAACAAATAAAAATAATAAGTTGCTCACTTTTTTATTAATACTAATTTCATAATAAAATAAAATTCAATAAAAATTTTAATTAACTATCATGTTAGAATGATTAATATATTATTTATTAATAAAATATGATAAAAATGAATATATGATTAATAAAAATAAGTTCACGTTATATATTAACATTTAGTTGTGTTGTTTGATATAAGTAACGAAATATAGATATGATAAATTCATAAAAAAGAAATTTTATTTTTATTTGATAATAGAAAAATTATATTCATAATCGACAAATTATAAATAGAAATATGAAATTGATTATATTTTATTTAACATTTTTAGATAATGAATAAAATTTAATGAAAGAATTAATTTAAATTAATATTTTATTTTATTTATTATGGTTGTCAACAAAATGTAGGGTGCTACATTTCCTAAAAATGTCAAGTTAACAAATGTTAACAGTAAAATTTAATGAAAATGATTGGTTTTAGACTTCTCATAAAGCATGATGAAAATTTTAAAGTGCAAAGAATTTTAATAAAACTGATAAAACCATACAAAATGTCAATATGTTTTTACTCCAACTTAATTAAATTAAGTGGATGTTTTAACTTTTTTCGTATATCATATATAAGAAATCTATGTAAAAAGAAACACATAGATTATCTCAATATACTAAGAAGAGTTTTCTAACACTTCACTATTATTATTATCAGAAGTTATGAAATAATTAAACCTTAAAACTATCATAAAACCATTGCAAAGTGCACGGGAATAACTCTAGATATTTCTGAATGTAGGTTTACATAGTGTAAAAAGTAATTTATGAGGAGGACATTGCCTTGTCCTTTTTTTGGAACTTCACTTCTTGATGTATATGAATCGACAGAACACGAATTTCAACAGTGGTGTCTCTTTCTATTGACAATGGCCTTCATCGTAGTGAAAAACACAACTCATTATTAGTCAAAATTAGTAATTGATTTGCTTGTATCTAGTTTCAATATTAGTCATTTTGTGGAGCGCATGTGAAATGCATCTAAGAACATAGTAATCTTCAATCTTTCAGGTCACATAATCTTAAAGCAACCCATTTGACCTTCACATGAAGACTTTCTTGTAATATTAGGTGAACAAATTATGTTGTTGTACACCCAAACAAATGCTCAGGGTCTTCTAATTGACCCTTTGGGTCTTTGAGGTTGAATTCTCCTGGCAGAACAAAGATCAATTTATAGGTTAACTCCACGACTCTTATGTCAAAACTTGAAAAAGAGATGTAGAGAGTTATTAAGTCCACAGAGGCCTTGCTTTTGTAATATTGTTTATGTCAATATTACTTGTCTATATCTTGTTTCTAAACCACTGGATTATTATTATCATTACTGCCACACGTCCTCCTTAATAAAAGTTGCAACTGCCATAACTTTTATGGACTTTGGCTGCAGGATTGGGGACTAGTTATCATTTTCTTCTACTGTTAGAATGCTTTTGTGCTCTTATGCGTCTTGAGTGTTTGAAATGGAATGAAATGAATCCATAACACTTGGCAACTTTTGTGTTCCTCTTTTCATCATGCTTTTGTCATCGCTGATGCTAATTGGATTTGGCGGGTGGGTGGCAAACAACTTAATTTGCTACTTATTTAAATAATACAGTGGGGAAGAATAAAAAGGGATAAATTGTCTAAAACAAATTTATTAATATTTAAGCTCAAGCAGATCCGTCCCAACCAATATGTACGAAAATGTTGATGCACATAATCAACTTCTTCCACAATAACTCTGGTTATTGTCTGCTTTGCAGACATGTGAGTAACAGTAATTAGTAATTACAAGCTAATTGAGTTGAAAAATCTCATTACAAAGTCATTATTTAACATTTTCCCTAGAATTTCAGGTGTTCTGATAAGATTCCCCATAACAATCCATATCCATTATGATTGCAACCACTCCAACCCAAGGTTTCCTTTGGAAATAACCGACTCTTGAACTTGACTTCTGCAACTATATAAGTCTGTTAAGGTGTAACACAAATATCATCGCAAAACGGAAGTTCCATTACATATACAACCATGAAAATTTGTATGTAAAGGGGCAAACTCAGTAACTCACATGTCATCTGAAACGGAAGTTCCATTACAGATACTGTTATGAAGAAAAACAGAAAATGAAAAAGCGCGCACAGGACTTCCTCATGCCATACAGAGTAATTCTTACAACTTGCTGTGGATTATTAATTAACTTGGGTCACGTAAATATTTAATCAGTATATGTAATGTACCAAGAAAAAAATCAATATAGTAAATCTAAATGTTGATCACTACAACATGAAACGGTGATGTAATTCGAAGGCTGGTCGTTTGAGACATTGAAACAATCTATTTGGATTGTATTTTAGAGAATTAATTGACTTTATAGTGGAAAAATACATATAATCATATTATAAATTGCTCATCATCACACTCAATTCGAAGTCCTGCGATAAAGTAAGGTCCGAAAACTGCTCCTGAATGTTCATAACAACATTTTCAAACCTCACCAAATTTAGTTTGCATTTTGTCAATGCCTGCATGACCTGGTCTTGAAATATTGGTCATCGTAATATTAAATAAGGGAGTTGATTTAATTTATTACTCTTGTATAGCTTTGAAAACAATGCCACGATATAAATCCTACTGTAGACGTGGTCTCATCTAAACCTTCAGACCACTAGCAAACAAGAAAACCACATATTTTTTTAATCACAACTCAGCCTACTATAGAATATCCCTTTCTTTTGCACAAAATAAATTACATGCAATGATAGACGATGGAAAAGACAACTCAAAAGATAACAGCCAAAGGCTCAATAGATAGACATCAAAGTGTTTTCTATACTGTTTTGTAAGGATATATATGTGTAATTATAGTCACTTGGACATAACTTTTAAGCTCAACACAGTAATATTTACTGTTGGGCCATGCTGAGTCCCGTGAAAAAACTGAACAGGAAAAGGACTGTGACCAAAATGTCAAACAAAACAAATCACAAACTATATTTATAACTCATGGTAGTTGAGATCATTTGACTTATTGTGATCAGAATATAAACATAACATCTCAGTAGTATAATTGATTTCCATTGAAACCATACTCTCACTACAAAATGAAAAACTAAAATTATTGGCATGCATGGAGAAGTTTCTTTTAAAAACTAATGTGTTAGTAAAGAGAGAACTAAAGTCACTCACAACTGGAAATGTTTTCTGATGAAAAACGTTAAGTTTTTGCTATAAGTTGAAGCTATATATAGGATCGATGATAACTTTAGTTTATAGTTCTAGGCTTATAGTTAAGGCAACAAATTGTGTCCGGAAGGAGAGTTTGTAGCAAGAGGCTAAGAGAGCCACGCTCAATTGAAACGTATAAATAACAAAAATCCAGGTATTATTTAGCATCTATAATGTATGACCGTTCTTAGTCATGTATATATATATGCGTTATATTGAATACGATCCGTCATATTTAACAGCCTAGCATAACGTAAACATGCGTCACTGGATTTTTAGCCAAATTATTCAAAGGTGGAGTTGGAAATAGATCAAGGATATGATGTGTACCACGTGTGGAATAGGTCCAACCCAGACATATGAACTTGGGTTGGTGGGTTTGGTGGTGGGGCTGATCGAAGCAGCCACAAAGTGTATGAATAGGTAAGGAGAATCAAGACTAGCGCTATTCGCTACTGTATATGTATATTTATATACATATGTAGAAAAGGGTCAATGTAAACATGACTGTTATGGCATACATATACTTCTTGTGTTACTTGTCTTCACATACTCGTTTTTCTGTGGCGTCCATCCTCAACCAATGCCACTTTATATATGAACTTGTCGGAGGACCCTTATGCTTAATTATTGGCACCACCCTTTCCAAGAAATTAAAAACGATCTGAATTTAACTACTTCAAACGATAAGTGGTTGCGAATTAGAGAATCTATGTGGTGTAACTCCTAATTGGTCACAATAAATCCTTCAAGACCAAAAATTTGATGATGGAAAATAATATATTGGTATTTGTTCCTTAATTAGTAGACAGAAATCATGGGTAAAAAGGAATGTCTGTTGGTCATATTTTGTCATTTCCTAATTAATTGCTAGTTATTAGATTTCAATATAAAATATATATGACGAGCTTGTTTTTAAACTTAAAGATACTAGTTTAAAAATCTTGACCATTCCACGTTTTTTCGTTTCATGTAATATTGATAAATAAATACCATTCCCATTATAATTAAATATTATGTTTGTATTTGAGGAATTTCGGAAGCCAAGTAATGTTATGACTTTCTTGGATCGTCATCGTTAATTTGATATTTTATTTGGAACTATTGTATATTTTGTGTATTAGAATCTTTAATATGGACAGAGTGTAGAGTTCACTAATAATAATTAAGCTTGGGTCAATCATTGTCAAAATGACTAGAATTAATCATTTGGATAGCTGACTTTTACTACTTATAAATTCTTTAACATTTTCATGTTTAGTTAATATGAGATATTTTAACACTCTTCCTCAAGTGCAACTGAGACTAGACATCCAGTTATCACTTGAAATAAACGCAGTGGTAATCGGACCAGGCCATTTAGACTGAAAATTCAGACAAACAATTGAGAAACTAATAATCTAGACTAAACGTACTCTGATATCATATTTTAATTTGGGTAATGTAGAATCTACTAACAATAATTAGACTTGGGTCAACTATTGTCAAAATGAATAAAATTAATCATTTGGATAGTTGACCCTTATCATTTATAAACTTTTTAAGATTTTCATATTTAGTCAATATAAAATACTCTAACACAGTATAATGTAGTTTTTTTTAATTGCTTGTAGGATTCTCAAGGAAGATCGTGTATAAATTTTTGTTTGTTAATATATTTCCTTCTAAATTTCCAAAAAGAAATGCGCCATTTATTGTGTCAAGTGATAAAAGGAAAGAGAAGGAGAGAGAGGAGAAGAAGGAAGAGACTAGGTAAGGATGTGTCAACAAAGTTAGATGAGCTTCATGATTGAATATATTCTACAAAGCATGTGTACGTATTTGTAATCTTCGATATTCACCGAGCCTAAGCTCACTTTTATAAGAGTCAAGTTGAGTGAGCGGCTGGTCAATGGCCGGTTAGGCCCCAATGACATGGAGAGTTGACAAATGCTTGCTTTCGGAAAAAAGAAAAAGCTTTGAAGATTACAATCGTGGCTTTCGTCTTTGCCTAACCATATATACAAGTTTCAAGCATTTGAAGCGGTCGGTCGGTAGTTAAATTGATTTTAGGTGTATGTCAACTATTTCAAACATTAAGGGTAAGTAACATTGGAACCCTTGTCCAGTTTCGTAGAATTTGGCAAAGTATGAAAACTCAACTTTTTACAGTGTGTTCAGAGTCCTGACTTATATGTCAATTGAGAGTTGGTCATTCTTTTTACACTAAAGCTTCGAGATGTTCACTTTGACTTTCAGATAGATAGTCATAGCAAACTCGTGTAAATTGGAAATGGTCGAGCTTATTTTATTACGTTCTTAAAAAAAAAAAGCTGTCTAGTTTTGGCGTTAAAGTTGGAACGGTTGATTGGCTCTTTGGACCATTTCATTAACAACTAAGTACAACTGTCGTGATGTTGTATGTAATTTAACTGTTCATAAGAACAAGCCTAGCAAAATATACTGTGATTTTTTATGTGATTAATTATACATCAGTTTCACTATATTGGTTAATTAGTATATGGATTATCTTGGGTCAATAATTTTTTTTTTTTTATGGATTCCTTGCCATTTTCGACGTTGAAAAAGCACTAATATCAAAGATTGTGAATGTTATTAATACTAGAGAAGACCCAGTCAATTTTCCATTCAGGAAGCCTTGGTCAATACTCAGTCCTTAGGAGTTGGGCCAATGTGGCCATTTCTTTTTGCGATAAAACGACAACCTTTGAGCTGTGATCCAACCCACATACAAGTTTGTGGCAAAACGACAACGTGCCGACCTACCAGCAATATTAATAAACTTGACATTGAAGAGAAGAATTTATCTTGGAACCGAACATAATACTTGTCTTTACCCCTTAAACTCACCCGAGTAATAAGATAAACGTTCTAGTTAGTGGAGAAGTTATTTTTAAAATATCATTAAAATACTCTCTCTTTCTTTATATATATACATATTATATATATATGTATGTATATAAGAGGGACTCACCCCATATTAAGTAAGAAATATCATGTCCTTGAGTCTGTAGATATTGAAAGTGAAAAGAAAAGCCATATGCATACGGCTAGGTAGCTCAGTCAACATTGTTGATATAACAAGAAAAAAAATCATGCATGGACTTCATTCCATTTAGCCGTATTTGGTTAGTTTATATTGTATTTAAATGTGCCTGCTTGTAATCTTGCTAGATGAGATTAGTATATAAGATAAAGTTTTGAGTCAAATGTTTTCTTCTGATAATTGTGGAAGAACATTTGTTGTTAACTAACATGATTTACCCTTTGTCTAAATATATTTAATAAACAAAAAATTCTTCAATATTTATTTTATAAATGTCTGATGTCTCATTATCATCTTAATTAGGTTTGTCTATTTTAATGTAAAATATAAGTGCTGATAAATAATTAAACTTAAAATGAGAATGTTGGAATTTAAAATAAAAATAAATTTTACAATCTAATTATTAATCTAACTTAAAATTTAAAATGTATTTGGATGAAGTGTTTAGAAGAAGTAAAAGAAATGTTGTTGGCAATTTCAAGTAATCCGAAAAGATTGACAAAATTAAATTCTTATAAAGACCTCTTATATTAAAAAGATTTAAAGATTTAAATTTTATTGTTTGATTAGAATTGGCTTAACATTTTTTTTGCTAATGAAGTTATTTGGTGTTAATTTGTAATTTGATCATGTTAGGGAAGAATTCTCTTAGAATTTATACTTGACTTCTTATCGATGATATAAATAAACTTTAGAAAATTTAGAAAAATAGAATTATAAGCTTTCAAAATGTTAAAATGTATTGAAATAAAATTTGAAGTGAAGAAAGTAATTGATTGTTGAAAAAGGGAATCACAAACTACAAAAGATTGCTAAATAAGACAATAGCTGTGGGTGTTTTCCAAGTGTTTTTTGTAAACCTCTATTTTGATATAACAAAGGTAAATTTACAATGTAAAGAAAGTTGAAAATAGCAAAATGTGTTTAAAATAGATTAATAGTTTTATTTGGAAATTGATTGTTTTTGTACTGTGATTGTGTTGGTATCATAATTGTCTCTCATTTATCATCCAAGTGCTAGTGAATTCCTCTCATCCTTAAGCAGTTTTTTGTTATTGTTAGGACCTCGCCCTTGTGAGTCACATACCCAACGTTCTAAGTGACATCTGACGCGCATCCCACAAAGTTGACATGCCTACACCAGTCAAACATAAAAAATAAACTCATTTCTCCTATTTCAGAACAGATTTTGGAAAACCTCAAACCGGTATTACAAATTGACTTCTTCAAAATATTTTTTCAACATTGTCTTAAGCTTCTAATGACACTAAAAACATTCAATTTAGTTTAGAAATCTGAAAGTTATAGCCCAAACATTTTCGGACTATTATTAAACTGAACAGTACACTATACTCAACTTCTATCCAGAAATTGAAAGTATTAGATACTTAAAATTTAAGTTCTTTAGAGGATTTGTAGCTCTATGTCTCTAGTTAATTTATAAATAAGAGTCATCTCATTTGTAACTCTATAGATCAAGATATCATCCAAATACCGAAGTATGTTCAATGAAATATCCAGTTCATGCTCTTTCAATTGATACCCTTAATTTGATTTAATCGATCTTTTTTAAATCAATACCAAAAGATATAAAATTTTATGGAGAGATAGAGAAATGTGTTAAGAATCCATTGGTTCAAAAGTCAGGTAATTTGGAGGTCGGATGACAAAGTTATAGCTAAAAGAGTGGAATATGTTTAGGTTTGGGGAGACCTGCAGGTCCCGATTGCCGCTAGCACGAATGTCTGCAGAGTCACAATTGCAACTGTTATTCTTCCTCTATCTTGTTTTGGTAAAAAAGGCATAACTTTCATTAAAGATATCAGATTGAAGTCATTTAAATACTGTTTCAAAGAGGACTTCTAGACCTTCAATTTTCATGAAGACTCCAAAAAGATATTTTGCCTTCAAAAGGGTTAAAATTTCAAATCCATGTAGCTGTCCCGAATGTCCATCCTATGCAACATCACAAATTTCTAATGATCATATCTTTTAACTCCGATATCCAAAAATTTCATACTATATAGCATTGGAAAGCTAGAAAGATAAAATACAATTTTTAAGAAGCCAACTTTGTCAAATTTAGCCTAGATTAATACAATATTTCCCCTAAAGTCAGAACACACATTTTTACCCCTACGGAAAACTTGAAAGTGAAATGAACAATTTGGAAATGTCATCGACAAAACACAATCATGCTTCATTAACATCAAAAGATAAGAGTTTTACAAAGCTTTAATGAAAATTTCTAGCCACAATACATCATAATCCAAAAACACAAAGTTTACATAACTAGAATTGCTCAAAATGCGACTAAAGCCTTGTTTTACAAAACTAGCTTAAAATACAAAAGTATGCATAATCAGAGTGATGCATTAACTCTTGGTTACTTGTTCTCATGCTTTTCACCTGAAGATGGAATAGAAATGGATGGGTGAGCTTAAAGCTTGTAGGTAACAATTTATAACAGAAAAATAAGCAAAACCTTTGAAATGTTCATTTTCCAATACAAGTTCTAATTAAAATCATAAAACGTATCGTTCTCAAATTCTTGACCATAATTCACAAATTAAAAATCATGTATGTATCAAACTTATTGACATATAATAGGCACATAAGTACATCAAAATGATTTTGATAGATCCATAAACATGACGAGCTATACATTTCCATATAATGGTCCTGTATAATCGTAAACTTGACGTACTATCGCAATCTTACATAGTGGTTTTGTGTAGATATAAATTTGAGGGAGTCCATGAAGAAGCTCTATGTCACTAACAGGCAAGTGGGAGAAGCCTTTAACTTGGTTAACATGCAAGTGACATTTTTGAATGGATTACACTAAACTCACATAACATGTGATTCATGAATTGAAAATAGTTTGCCGATATGGCACATTTTGGAAACTTGTTTTTCATGAACATGAGATATTTTGAAAATTATTTCCGAAAACATGATTTCATAAACCTGTTATCTTTTTTTTAAAAAATCATTTTCAAAGTCTTCTCACAAATCATCAATACAATTCATATATCAAACATATAGTAATTTCTCAATTTATTAAAGAAGCATCAAATCAACATTTATGATGCAATTGAAATCATTAAACTTTCTTGATTTAAAGAAAACATTAGTGGCTTATTTACTCTATTATAAACATGTACTCACCTTGAATTCCTTGCTTATGAAATTGCTTAAGGATGTCTTTCCTCTTGCTCCTCTTGACTCTCTTGATCCCCTTCTTGATTTCATTCATAAATGATAAAATTCCTATTCAATAGGAATTCAAATTTGAGAACCCATGAAGCACATTCACTAAAATTGACTCTAGATTGGTTAAACCCATGTATTTTCTAAACTTTAGGAATCAAAACCATTCCATATATCCAAAGTATAAAAATCAAACTTACCTTGAATCTTCACCAATTTATGAGATTATTGGCTCTAAAGAAAGCTCTTCCCTTCCTCTTTCTTTTTCCCTTCTTGAGCAATCTCAAACCGTCTCTTTAAAACTAAAAAAAGATGAAACCTAGCTCAAAACTCTATTCTTTTCTCTACTTCACCGAAACCTTTCTTGCTCACTTTTTGTTTTTATATTTCACTTCTTCTTTCTCTCCTTTTTTCGTTTTTCTCTTCTTTAGGAAGAAGACAACACTTCTTCCTTCCTATTTTACCCTTAATGAATGAGAAAAGTCCACCTTGCCCTTCCTTTAATGCCTTATTATTTTTAACCTTAAGTAAACTACCTAAAATACCCTTTTATGCATTTTTATCACTTTTAATTCAACTAACCCATGAACTAAATTCTACTAACATAGACATAGAAAAAATTTAACTCCCAAAAATTCACCTATCCAAATCTCATAATATTTAAATCATGCTTAACTTAAGAAAAAAATTATGGGGACAACATTTCTCCCCCTCTTAAAAAAATTTCGTCCCTGAAATTCTTACCTGAGTCATTGAAGAGGTATGGGTACTTCTCCTTCATGGCTTCTAAGAGCTCCCATATGGCCTCTTCTACATAATAGTTTCTCCACATGACTTTTACTAGTTGAACTATCTTGTTCTTGGAGACCTTTTTCCTTAATGTCCAAAATCTCTACTAGAGTCTCCTCATAAGTTAAATCATCTCTTAACTGAGCCTCAACAGTCTAAATGATGTAAGAGAGATTTGATCTGTCTCTCCTCAACATGGAAATATGAAAGACGTCATGAATCTGTGATAATTTCGGTGGCAACGCCAACCTATAGGCTAGTGGTCCATTCCTCTAAAAAATTTCATAAGGTCCCACATATCTTGGGCTCAACTTACCCCTCTTGCCAAATCTTTTCTAAGGAGATTTCTTAAGGAAGACTTTCTCACTGACTTCATACTCCATTTCCTTTCAGTGTGCATCAGTATAACTTTTCATTCTATCCTGAGCCGTTTTAAGTCTTTGCTTAACTAATTTAATCTTGTCAACTGTCATCTGAATCAACTCTGGTCCTATTAGTTTCCTTTCTCCTTCTTCATCCTAGCATACATGAGTTCTACACCTCCTCCGATATAGTGCTTTATAAGGAGCCATCTGAATACTTGAATGGATTATTTGTAAGCAAATTCGATCAATAGCAAATGCTCGTCCCAAGCTCCTTTGAAATCCATTACATATGCCCTAAGCATTCCCTCAAGGGTCCGAATGGTCCTCTTAGATTAACCATCTGTCTAGGGGTAAAAAGTAGTGCTAAAATTCAACTTGGTTCCCAAAGACTCTTATAAGCTTCCCCAAAATTTTAAAGTAAACCGAGGATTTCAGTCAGAATCTATAGAGTCAGAAATTTCATACAGTCTCACTATCTCATCAATGTACTTCTTTGCTAGCATATGTAGAGAATCAATCTATTTAATTGCCAGAAAATGGGCTGAATTCGTCAAATGATCAACAATAACCCTATGGCATCATGTTTCCTACTAGTCTTGGGTAAACCTATTAGAAAATCTATGGTTACCTGTTGTCATTTCTACTCAGGAATGAACAATGGCCTTAACTTGCATGAAGGTACCTGGTGCTCATCCTTGACTTGTTGACACACTAGACACTTATATATTCTACTATGTCCCTCTTCATGCCTTTCCACCATAAATGCTATTTCAAATCTCTGTACATCCTAGTGCTACTTGGGTGTATGGCATAAGGTGCATTGTGTGCCTCATCAAGTATCTCATCCTTTACTTTCTTGACATTTGGGATACAAATTCTGTTCCTTACAACCATAATTCCATCATCCCTCACTACCACTTCAAATTTCTTTCCATTTTGAATTTCTTCTTAGAGCTTATTCAGTTTTGCATCCTGTGTTTGTAACTCCCTAACCTTCTCTCTGAGTATTGGTCTCATTCTGAAAGGAGCAACAATACAATCAGGTTCCTCTTGTTTCAAACTTATCCTAAGCTTAGCCATCTCTTCCAATAACGACAGATAAACTTTTTGAACGTGGGGTATTGAGGATTTCCTACTTAAAGCATCTGCTGTTACATTTTCCTTTCTTGGATGATACTCAATCAGTAGGTCATAATCCTTGAGTAAATCTAACCACCTTCTCTGTCTCAAATTTAATTCCTTCTGGCTCAATAAGTACTTGAGACTTTTATGATCAGTAAAAATCCTCATCTAAATCTTATACAGATAATGTCTCTAAATTTTCAAGGCAAAATTACTGCTGCTAATTTTAGAACATGAGTCGAGTAATTCAACTTATAAGGCTTTAGCTACCGTGAAGCATAAGCTATCACCCTGTCTTCTTGTATCAACACACAACCCAAACCCTTTCTTAAAGCATCATTGTAAACCGTATAATCCTCATCTCCCATAGGCAAAGTCAGAATTGGAGCACTTATCAATCTATGCTTAAGCTCTCAAAGCTCTTTTGGCATTCATCACTCCATATAAACTTCTGATTCTTCCTCAATAACCTGGTTAATGGAGCAGCTATCATGGAGAATCCTTCCACAGACCTCCTATAATAACCTGTCAGACCCAGAAAACTCCTCACTTCTTTCATTGTCTTGGGTGCATACCACTTCACTACTGCTTCAATTTTTCTCAGATCAACATGTACCCCATCTTTAGAAATTACATGTCCAAGGAATATCACCTCATGAAGCCAAAATTTACATTTGCTAAATTTGGCTTAAAGTTCCCTCTCCTTTAGTGCCTATAATACTATCCTGAGATGTTTCTCATATTCCTCTTCACTCTTAGAATAAACCATAATGTCATCTATAGACACTATGACAAACTGATCTAGATACTCCTTAAAGACCCTATTCATAAGATCCATAAATGCAGCTGGAGCATTGATCAATGCAAATGGCATGACTAGGTGCTCGTAATACCTATAAAGAGTCTTAAAGGCTGTCTTGCTTAAATCAGACTTCTTGATTCTGAGTTGATGATAGCCTGACCTGAGATCGATTTTAGAAAAGACCTTTGCTCCCTTCAGCTGGTCAAACAGATCATCAATCTGAGATAGAGGACATTTATTCTTAATAGTCACCTTGTTGAGTCTTCGGTAGTCAATACACATTTGTCAAGTTTCATCATTTTTTTAACAAATAGAACCGGCACTCCTTATAGTGACAAACTCGGTCTTATGTACCCCTTCTCTAATAGTTCTTCCAACTATTCCTTAAGCTCCTTCAGCTCAGTTGAATCCATTCTATAGGATGGTATAGAGATGGGTGTAGTATCGGGAATCAAGTTGATAACAAACTCAATTTCCCTCACTGGTGGCAAACCACGTAAGTCTTTTGGAAACACATCTGGAAATTTCCTCACAATCGGAAAATCTTCTAACTTCCCTTCATTCACATCAGTGCCCATGATGTGTGCCAAAAAAACTTCACACCCTTTCCTCATCATCCTTTCTGCTAACAAAGTCAAAACAATCTTTGGTGATGGTGTCTTTCTATCTCCTTTAAAAGTCACCTTCTCACCATTACCAAGATCAAGCTTTGCCTCTTTAATGTCACAATCTAACGTTGCACAATATTTCTCCATGGCATCCATTCCTAATATCACATCTAGACCTTTAACTCCAACGGTAGCAAATCCACTACTAGTTTAGCACCCTCAATAAACCATTCACAGTCCCTATACACTTGACTTATTATCACCTTTCTCCCTAAGGGAGTACTAACAATCAAGGGACTATCCATGGGCACTAATTTAACATCATGCAAAATCATACTTGCAGAAACAAACGAATGTGTGGAGCTAGAATCAATCAGCAAATATACTACAGAGTTAAATAACTGAGCCATACCCGTGACAACTTTAGGTGTGGTTGTAGCTTCCTTTCTATTCATAATAAATACCTTGGCTTGTGCCTGACCCCTTGGCCTTCCTGGAGGAATAGCCTTCCTCACCGCTGTAGAACTGCCCGCCTCAGTGACTGACCTAGTTCTCATTATTTTAGGCCTCCTCAGGGCTTGCAATTGCGACCTTTTTGTCTCGATATCTGAGGACAGTCCTTAATCATGTATCCTTTATCCCCACATCGGAAACTCTAAGTAACTTGAAGCACTCTCCTTTATGAAGTTTCCCACAATACTCACATTAAGGGTTTGTGTATCTACTCCTCCCCGTCCTTTCAATGCCTCCCATATTTGAAAATTGCCCTGAAGCTGCCATTGCCTGCTTGTTCTTGGCAGGGCCAATACTTCCAACTTCACTCTGAGTGTTGTAACTCTTTGTACTCCTCTTAGGCATTGGAGCACTCATCCCCTTCTTGAAAGACTGCTCCTTATTCTTTCTCTTCCTTTTTACTTCAAATTTTATATTCTCCAGTTTCTTAGCCTGGAGTGCAGCATCTACCAAATACTAGAAGTCACAGAAGTTGTGGATTAGGACTTTCTCCTTGATCCCTAAACAAAGCTCTCTCTCAAACTTGCGACACTTATCCTCCTCATTAGCAATAATGTGGGCTGCATACTGTGACAACTAGGTGAACTTCAGCTCATATTCATTCACACTCATGTCCTTCTGTGTGGGATTTAGGAACTCCTTGTCCTTCTCTTAGATATAGACTCTCGAGAAGTACTTCCTCTTGAAAGTTTTCAAAAAGTCTCTCCATGCCAGTACTGGTAGTATGACTTGACTGTGGGGCATTGACTCCCACCAATGGAGTGCATCCCCTTATAGTAAACTGACTGCATAATCTAGCTTCTCCTTATCCGAGCACTTTATCTAAATCAATGCCCTCTCGGTCCTCTTCAACCATGCTTCAGTATCCTCTAGATTTGTAGTCCCATTGAAATCCGTAGCCCCATACTTGTGGAGCTTATCATACTGCCCACTCCTCTCAACTGGAGCTTGCATTGGAACTTGTGACCCCTTAGCCCATGGCATATGAGAAAGCCTGAGCAAATGCTTGAAAGAAATACGGATCCATGGGGTTCACTAAGGGCATAGGAGGAGGCAGCAACACTCTATGTTGTACATTAAGTGCCTCAAAATTAAGAGCAGAATGTGTCTCCGCATCTTGTGGGTCATAAAATTCATCCATACTCCTTTGGGGAGAGCGAGATCGAGTTGTAGCTCCTCGAGTTCTTTTTTGAGGCGGTATAATCACTCCTTCAATATAAAACATTTAAAAACCTTTAGTTCATGTTTCATGTAAAACAACTTCAAATCATATAAATCATATAAAACAATTTCAATTCAAGTGAAACAATACAAAAAAATGCACGTTGTTTATTTAAAACAATGTATGTGATTCATTATAAACAATGCATGTTCATTTCATAGTTCAAAGCTACCCATTTCATGCCTAGGATACTCCTAAACCTAGTTGCTCTGATACCATAAGTATTGGGACCCTACCCTTACGAGTCACGTGCCCAATGTTCTATGTGACATTTGACATGCATCCTACAAAGGTGACGTGCCCACACCAGTTAAACATAAAAAACAAACTCATTTCTCATATTTTAGAATAGATTTTGGGAAACTTCAAATTGGAATTACAAATTGACTTCTTCAAAACATTTGTTCCCTATTGTCTTAAGTCTCTAATGATATCAAAATCATTCAATTTGGTTTAGAAATTTAAAAGTTATAGCCTAAATATTTTTAGACTATTATTAAATTGAAACAGTACACTATATTCAACTCCCATCTAGAAATTGAAAGTCTTAGAGACTGAATCAAAATTCAAATTCTCAGAGGATTTGTAGCTTTATGTCTCTAGTTTATTTAAAAACAAGAATCATCTTATTTGGAACTCTATCGATCAAGATATCATCCAAATACTGAAGTATATTTAGTGAAATATCCCATTCATGCTCTTCCAACTGATACCTTTACTTAAACTTAATCGATCTTTTTCAAATCAATACCAAAAGCTATAAATTTTTATAGAGAGATATAGAAATGTGTTAAGAATCCATTGGATCAAAAGTTAGGTCATTTGGAGTCAGATGATAAAGTTATGGCCAAAAGAGTGGAATATGTTTAGGTTTGAGGAGACCTGCGGGTCGCAATCGCTGCGATTGCGACTTGCGTGCGTGCGGTCACGATGTCGCGATGCTACTTGCGTGAACATTGTTTCGTAAAAAGAGCATAACTTTCACTAGAGATATCAGATTAAGGTCATTCAAAGATTGTTTTGAAGAGGACTTCTAGACCTACAACTTCTATTATGACTCCAAAAAGATATTTTGCATTAAAGAGGGTTAAAATTTCAAATTAATTTAGTTATCCTGAATGTCCATCCTATGTAACTTAACAAACTTCTAATGATCATATCTTTTAACTCTGATATCCAAAAATTTCATACTATATAGAGTTGGAAAGCTAGAAAGATAAAATAAAACTTTCAAGAAGACAATGTTGTCTAATTTAGCCTAGATTAATACAGTATTTCCCCTAAAGTCAGAACACACATTCTTACCCCTATGGAAAACTTGAAAATGAAATGAACAATTTGGAAATGGCAAAACATAATCATACTTCATTAACATCAAAAGATAATAGTTTTACAAAGCTTTAATGGACATTTCGAGTGATAATACATCATAATCCAAAAACACAAAGTTTACATAACTATAATTGCTCAAAATGTGACTAAAGTCTTGTTTTACAAAACTAACTTAAAATACAAAAGGATGCATAATTGGAGTGATGCCTTGACTCTTGTTTACTTGTTTTCATGCTCTTCACCTAGAGATGGGACAAAAAGGAGGGGTAAGCTTAAAGCTCATAGGTAACAGTTTATAACGAAAAAATAAGCAAAACCTTTGAAATGCTCATTTTCCAATACAAGTTCTAATTAAAATCATAAATCATATCGTTCTTAAATTCTAGACCATAATTCACAAATTATAAATCATGTATGCATCAAACTTATTAACATATCATAGGCACATAAGTACATTAGAATGGTTTGGGTAGATCCATAAACATGACGAACTATATGTTTTCACATAATGGTCCTATGTAGTCGTAAACTTGACTTACTATCGCAATCCTACATAGTAGTTTTGTGTAGACATAAACTTGAGGGAGTCCATGAAGGAGCTCCGTGCCACTAACGGTAGGTGGGAGAAGCCCTTAACTTGGTCAACGTGCAAGAGACATTCGTGAATTGATTACATCAAATCCACATAACATGTAATTCATGAATTGAAAACAATTTGCCTATATGGCACATTTTGGAAACTTGTTTTTCATGAACATGAGATATTTTGAAAATCATTTCCAAAAACATGATTTCATAAACATGTTGTCTTTTTAAAAAAAATTCATTTTCAAAGTCTTCTCACAAATCATCAACACAATTCATATATCAAACATATAGCAATTTCTCAATCCATTAAAGAAGCAATAAATGCAACATTTATGATGCAATTGAAATCATTAGACTTCCTTTATTCAAAGAAAACATTAGTGGCTTATTTACTCTATTATAAACATGTACCCACCTTGAATTCTTTGCCTATGAAATTGGCTTAAGGATGTCTTTCCTTTTGCTTCTCTTGCCTCTCTTAATCTGTTGGACCCCACCCCCACTCGAACCCATGACCTCAAGGTTTTATAGCTTCCAATTGCTCGCCTCTTACCATTG
>JANZLD010000001.1:15734770-15753497 GCA_026413575.1 Erythroxylum carthagenense
AAAAAGCTATTTTTTAATTGATAACCAAACAGTCAACTGGCTTTTAAGAAAAGCTCTTCTCAAAAAAGCTCTACTAATAAAAGCTCTATTATTAAAAACTCTATTGATAAAAGCTCAACTAAACAGACACTCTGTTAAATAACCCAGACGGCGCTTTTAGTCAAAACGTAGTATCTGTAAAAGCATCTGGCTAGTGACTAGAGACCCTGAACAACAAAACTCATCTTAACTTTTTCCCTTTCAGTTCATCACGAGAGAGGAATGGACTTTCCGTCCGAGTTCACACTTGCTGAGGTAATATTTGTCCCTTATACTTATTTCCCTTTGTTCTTTGCCTGCATCTTTTGGCCTAGTCTTGTATTTCGCCTGTTAAACATGCAAGTTCTAAACTTTATTTTCAATCACCTGGTTTTACACTGTTTCTGCGTCTTCTTGTATTTCGTATGGCTATTTCTCATTGAGTTCCGATAATGGGTTCCCCTCCAACATCATGTTTGTGGTTATATGTTTACTTGGTTTAGCAAGGTTTTGCGTTAACCACTTGCTGGGCAGTGTTGTTCGACTTAATTAGATCAAGATATGGATAAAATATTGAACTTTGGAATCATTATGTAGGCCTATCAGTTTGAATAAACGGTTATTCCATTTAATTTGCTATTTTGCAGCCACGAAATTGTTATATTAGAGTTGAACATAGTATGTAAGTGTTCCTGTTAAATTAGTTTTATTTTCTGTGAGATAATCGGTCTGCTTTCTATGGAAGATGGTGGAATTAGAGAGTATATACAAGGATATAGGAGAAGCATCGCTAGATCCAGAGTTTTGCCAAAGGCTTGCAACCAGCTTTAGGTGGAGTATATATTGTCCTAATTTAACAAAGAGAATTAAATAACTCTTATGCATAGTATCTGGTTTTAGAGAAGAAGTTTTGTCTAAAGATTGCTTTCTTTTCTGCAGCTTCTCGGTAAATCGTGCTGGGAAGCCAGCCATAACATGTGAACAGGTCTTTCTTTTCCATTTATCTTGCAGATACATTATCAGTTTTTGGTTTTTAATAGTTGAGCTCACATCTAACTCTTAGCTTTCTCTTCCTATGTTTTAGGTGCTGAGTTGGTTCCTGGAAAAACAAAACCCGTTGCAATCTAAAGTCACTTCACCACCAGTGTCTTCCAAATTGCTTGTTGATCTTTCTGATGCTAGCTTTCCAGATGATAGTCCTCAAAGTTCTCCCAAGTCTAAAGGTTCTCCTTTTAGTCATCATTTTCGGAATTGCAATGGGGATATATTTTGTAAAATAGTCTTTTTTGTGTTGTTAATTTTTTTGACATGATTAGAGCATTACCTTCCTCACTATGCAAAACATAATCGAACTAGTAGAAAATATGAAAAATAAGGAGTACAAGTTTGATTCATCAGTATGCTCAGACCAAAACATCCAAGGGAGTCATGAACTAAAGCTATGGACTAAAGTCCCTGCATCTGCATTTCCATTAGTGATAAGCCAATGTTACTGTGATCCCACACAGGTAGTAGCGCAGAGGACTTGTCAGAGTTGACGTTTGAAGCTAAATCTTCAAAAGATAATGCTTGGTTAGAATTCTTCTCTTGATGATGTGGAAATTCCTGCTTGACATATGTCATATTTTTGGAAACTATACACTTTGACATCCTTTCCATTTCATTGGATGATATTTGGGAATTTGGCAACACGAGAATCCTATTATAATCTCCCTAATTATGATGATCATAAAATTGAGGAAATTAATTTTTTGTATAATAAGTTTCATATATTTTAATGCAAAACTAGAAACCTGTAACTAGCATTTCTTTCCGTTCCAGGTATGACATTGCTTCTTTCCACAACTACAGAGTCCTTTGTACAGGGGAGCTTGTAAGATCATTGTATTTGTACATGTTTTTAAGATAGCAATTTCTTCAGATTGTAATGGGATAAATTGTTGTTACATTTAAGTTTTATAGTTTGATGGTACGTGTGTGGGAAAATACTTCTAAGAGGATCATATTTTGCACTGACCTTATACAATTTGGGATTCTCTAATTGTAATCCAGGAAGTGCGTGTTCGATTTGCTGGGTACAGTAATATCCACGATGAATGGGTGAATCTGAAGAGGGCAGTGCGAGAAAGATCTATTCCTTTAGAACCATCAGAATGTGAGATTATCCAAGTTGGAGATCTTGTCCTATGCTTTCAGGTAGCTTACTCGTTTCACCGTTTTCAGAAACTAAATTTGAGACTCTCCAAAAGTTGAATATAGGTCACAATCGTGCGGATAGGGTTGAAGAGAGTATATGTGGAACATTTGACTTTACAGCCATTGGAACAAGTTTTGTACCAGAAATTTCACCCCTTCCCCCAACCCCTTTCATACAGTTTCAGGCAATGCCTGCGGAGTGGTTAGAAGGGTCCTCATTTTTCCTTTTTGGAACACTCATCTTTGCAGGAAAGAAAAGAGCATGCAGTTTATTATGATGCACGTATACTACAAATTGAAAGGCAACCACATGATGCAAGTATGTGCAGTTGCATTTTTGTAGTTAGCTATGCGCATAATATCTTTGAGGTAAGTTGAAGACATTTATACTCTCCTCTCCCAGGCTATTGCCTACTTTGCGCAATGATACAAAGAACTTTAAGCTACGCACATGTACACGTTACTGATCTGCTAATCATACCAGGAAAGGGTTGAGTTGCACAGGTTGTGTCGCAGGCCAACAAAAAAAGTCTCAAGCATTACTTCTAGTTCCTAAGAAGTGCATGACAAGGGGCATCTGAGAAATGAAAAGGAAACAGCCTGATCATGGCTTTTTCTTTTTCTTTTGTTGGACAGTGTGATGAAAACTGCAATGGTTCGTGTTTTTATCCACTTCAGCTCTCATTTGATCCAAAACAAGTAATTGCTAATGTTATTAGCATTATCAAACATGGAAACTGAACCATGATAAACATTATTTGACTTTTACAATGCCCCTAATGTAATGTCTTCATTTTCTAAACTGTACAAAGGGAAGAAGATCATCCCTACGGAATTTGGTTGATTAGGGAGGTCCATGGTGTATACATATATATATCTCACAAAACCGTAATACAATATTATGTGGCACCTAAGGCCTTCTATATTTTTCTTACAATTGATTAATACCTATGTGCTCATGAAAAATTTTCTACGCCTGCCTGCCTGCCTGCCTACATGAACGCCACAACCAGATGGCTATCTACACAGAGGGCGGGATTGATTCAACAATGGAAGTCGAGCAAAGATCTGCAACCTACGAGACTGTCCTTCCGTAACAAATGGATGCAATGTACAGATTCTTTGCCCACTTATCCTGCGTCACCCATATCAATATTTTTCAGACCTCTAAAGCACAAAGACAATTTACAAAGAAAAACTCGAAACCCATTAAGAAATAGTATATATTCACCTTTACATGTGTACTTGGAAATGCCGAAGTCCTGAGAGTCTCTTGTGTTTCATCAGGAGGTTTCCTTTTTGGTACACTAAGGACAAAAGCTGCCTGGTCCCAAGTCGCTGCAGTTGCTGTAATACGAAATCCTGAATCCCATCGCCTATGTATGCCTTCACTGGGGTAAAGGAAGTCAAGTTCAACTACCTGAAATCAAAATCTAGGAATTAGCATCTAGATCGGTGTTCTAGCTTCACCATATTTTGGTAGAAGTTGACCTGCTGAGTATATCCAGCACCCCGAGACATGACAACGGCCCATCTACTCCCTGAGGTGGCCATCGATGTAACATGGAAGCCCTCCTTCCATTTTTTGTTAATCCATTTAAAAGGAAATGAATCGCTGACTTTGTAAGACTGCTGCAAATATAATGTACCTGGAGCCAACGAAAGCAAAGTTAACCAAGAAAACATTGCATAAAAAGTACTTTAAAAAAAACTGAGCATCTTTCACCAACCCTTGGACATTACAACTAATGAGCTTCCATTAGTTGCTCCAGCTATGGCACTAATGTAATAATTCTTTTCCCAGTGCTCCATTATCCATTCCTTCACAAGCCACATAATATATATCAGTTATGTGCTAGACATTTAAAGGTAAAACAATAGTTTCAGAGAGACAAAAAATACAAGAATATACCTTGTGAAGGAAATATGGAGAGAGTTCATAGACTTGCGCACTGTAACCAGTTCCAGTGTCCATAATTAGGGCCCATAAATTTTGACAAGAAGCAACACTGCTAATATACAAGCCATCTTCATTTCCTTTTTCAATATGCTGCGCTAGCCTTCCATCAGACACATTATAGTGATACCTACAAATAAATGACAACGCTTTCTCAATTGACTTATCTTAATTTTTAAGAGATTTGATCCATCTGATCTTAACAGAAAAATGCATATGATTGTACTGACAGGGCTACTGAATATCTTAAAAAGACTAATATCTGCAGGCTAATCATACCTTTGCTTCATCGGTTTACGAGCATTGTAAACACTAATCCATTGTGTTGCTGGCATGCCCAGGCGGACCTTCTTCTTTGGTTGTTCATCATCTTCATCATCAATAGTCAACAGGCCTCTCTTCTGGCCAACCTGATAAATAAGCTTCACAGGATGCAGATTGTAGATTAGATATATATCTCATTTAAACAAATTAATTATAAGTTTAATGAATCTTTTTACACTAAATCTTAATTCATGGGTAAAATCTATGTTAAAGTGGAAAAAAAAACTTTCCCGGCATCAGAACTCCAACTCTTCAATACCTTCTGGGCACCTTCTGTGTTGATTGCCCTAATTTCAGTACTCAGACCAACAATCCCATCAAAAAGGGATACGCATTTTGCGTAGTTGGGTTCTTCATCAAACTTCAAATTCACAACATACTCAACAAATTGTTTAAACGGCTGAGGGCAAAAGCAACAAAGGGCCTCTGGGGATGTTGCCATCTTCTTCTTGCACACAAGGAATCCTTTATTTTCTCCCTAAAAGAACCACACTGTTAGAAAGCAACAAAAGACAAAGCACAATCTTCAACTCTTTAAGCTCTTTCAGATGTAAGACTTGTAAGAAAATTCTCTCCAACGAGATGACACAATCTGGAAGTATGTGTCAATGTTTCAAAGAAACTAACCTGGTATCCTTGCCAAGGCAAACGACCTCGGAGAAGGAAAATTAGCGTGTAAGCAAGAGATTCTAAATCATCCCTTCTGCTACAAGTTCTCCCTAAATGGGCATGCACACTAGCATAACGCACAGTTCCCCTGAGAGATAAAAGATAGCATCTAATATAAATCAAAAGAAAAAGTTTGACCAAATATCAAGGTAAAATCTCAGCAGGCAGTGAAAAATTGAAGGACAGAGAGATTACATGATTACTAAAATAAAATTTTATAAAATAATTGCCTAACCTGAAAATATCAGGCCTTTGGTCATAATCAACATGCAAACCAGTAGAACTATTCATCCATCTAGTAGCTATTGTCAAGAAACAAATTCCAAAATCAAGTTGACATTGACAATGATTGTATTTAGATATTTTGAACTACATAAAATTATAAGTATAGACCAATTACCTAAACCAAGATCAACTAGAAACAATTTCTTCTCATCTGGAGACCCTGGAGAACCAAGTAAGAAATTTTCGGGCTTCACATCTCCATGGACATAACTGCAAGAATGGGAATGGTCTACCTTAAACATGACGTTCATTAGCTAAATAGATTAAACCCCACCACACACATAACATAGAGGGTAATGATGAGAAATAAGCAAGCTTACCCTCTGGTATGAATCTTTTCTAGTATTGATATTGCTTCTATAGCAATACAGGCAACCATTTCAACAGACATTCTGCAATCAGACGCACGCAATGAATAAATAGTTTAAGTTGAAAACATAGTATAGTAAGAGGAAAAAAAAAAAGAGGATAGAGAATGCAACTCACGTGTGAGAGTTAGTGTTCCAAACATCCCACAAGCTTGGCCCAAGCATATCCATGACCTGCAGGCATCAAATGTATCCCTCTGAGACCAGCATTATGGATAATAGTACTTCAAGGCATCTTAACAACAAGGCACATGAAGCAAATCCAAGAAACATACCATAATATAATAGTCGCCTTGCCTACCCTTAAAATGAACACGTGGTACACCATGACTGCCGCCAAGAAAGCTGTGCATTTAAACAAACTTGATAGACTCAGATATACCAGAGAGAAAGGGAAGGAATACAAATATAAATGTCTTACTGATATGTCATAGAGCATAATAAAGTGAGATATTTCCATCAACACACCTGTAAACTTGCCACTCATGTGGTGGTCCACAGTTGCATCCTTTACTACTCATGTGCTCAAATTTCAAAGCCACCTAAGCACAATGCCGCACAAATAGAGAAATAAATGAAACAACACCAAAAACTATGATCCAAACAACCATTAGACAACTTCTATACCTCAACTGCTCCAGCACCAGTGCTATCCGATGTATTGCCAGAAACTCGGCGTCCAATATACACTTGACCAAATCCACCCTTGCCCAGCTTTCTTTCTATTTTGTACAATGGGGAACCTCCAACCTGAACCTGTGATGATATAGCCAGAGGGATATCACACACACACTTCACGAATGACGAAAATAAATAAATAAATAAATAAATAAATATATATATAACAAAAAACAACAACATGGTTATATACATCATAGCTTGCACCACGTTTAAGACCATAAAAGTGTTGAAACATACTTCAAGTAAGGCACTGCAATAACAGTCCAAAAATTCTACCAAACATGAGTTGAGATCCCATTAATCCAACAACAGAAACCAATCAATAACTAATTCCACATCCCGCAGCAATCCCTCTGGAAACATGTTTGCAAACTCAACAAGAACAAATCTTTAGCTACTCATAACATTTATCTTATCACCAGTAACAAGAAATCAGAAAATCAAGAAAGAGGTGGACAATAAATAAAACCTTCTCAGGAATAGGGGCGATACTCCCCTCATCTTCACCAGCATTGCCGTTATCAATGCTTTTCCCGCCGCCGCCGATATCACAACCGTCGTCCATGGGCCTCTTCCCGGCCTCGTCCTCTAAACCCCTATTCTCAACCTCTCGCGCCGCAGCAGCAGCAACCGCCACTACGTTCTCATCAGCTGCCTTTCGATCGTCGCCGTTAGGATTTCCGCTACCGTCATTCACACCTACTGCTGCCTCAGCCTCTGCCGCAGCGGCTGCCGCACGCTGACGCCGCCGCGTTCTCGAAGCAATCGCCTCGCCGGCCTCAATCGGACTCTGCTGCTGCTGCTGTCTCTTTCCAGCTGCTGCCCGACCTCTGCGCACTCCGCTACGCAGCACCGGCATCGTTCATCGTCAGATTTGCAATTCCAATTGAACCCTAAAAGCACTTCCTCTGTTCTTTGTTAATCACTGTGTTGCCTCTCTCAATCCAATCGATCAACTATTTTCTTCAAACTAGGAAAGGACAAGCCTTTAATCAATAAAGAAACTCCTTTGAATTTGATCGGAGAAATTGAGAGAATTAGGAGACTGTAATTGGAACTTTGAGATTTGGGATCGGGGGATGAGAGAGAAAGAAGAGGAGAGAGAGAGGAGATAGACATTGTTAAAACTTAAAACTTTTAATAAGCGGTAAAGATACTAAATATTACGTGGCCTGTTAAGGACCGTTGGTTGGTAGGAACTGAACGGTTAGATTTTCAGGGTTACACCTTTTCTTTTGCGGGAAAATTTGGTTGGGAAGTGGAGAGTTAAATGACGAAACAACCTTTGGAAGTTGGAGTTTGGTAATTTAATTTAAAATAAATTTCTCAAGTAAATTTACATTTTATGGTTTTGAAAAAAATCTTTTTAATTTTTTCTTATGTTATGTAATAATGAGGTGCATATAACAACGGTGAAAAATGATGCCACCCCCACCCAATAATTAGTATCAATCACATATTTAAAATAATGGATTCAATTTTAAATACATCAAATTTAAGATTAAAGGTAAAAACATAGTTTTATTAAGTTTAACTTATTTAGGACATAATATTTTTATTAATTCACCTATTTTCTTACATAACTGTTTTAATAATTTAATAAAAGAGATTATTTTAAAATTACCAAAAATTTACAATGCTTTAAAGTTTAAACTACTTTTAGTTATTTACCTGCTTATTTGTGGGGTAATTGGTCTACGGTGTAATTGTGTGTGGCCGAGTTTATGGTGTCTGCGCTAGGTATGTGTTGGTCTACGGCGTTTGTGATAAGTCTAACAGGTATAGGTACGTTTGGTTACTGTTTTCAGGAGAAGGCAGAAATGGAACAAAATAGAAATTTAGAGACAGAATAAATCAAAAATTGAAAATAATGAGGTATTTGATTATTATAGACAGAACAGAAAAACTATTTTATCCCAAGGACATAAATGTATTTAGTTGCAGTGGACAGAACAAAAAATAATATGAATGACGAAATTGTCCCTACAGTATAATATGAGTGAAAATATATAATTCATTGATTATTGTATCAATATTTATTTTAAGTGTATTTTTAATTTTGTAATTACGGTGAAATAAAATGAAAAACCTAAAAATTTATTGAAATGTGAAACCTTAAAATGAAAAGAAATGAGTTATTGAATTATAAAAATCCTACAAGTTAGATATTTTATAATAATTTAATAAAATATCTGAGCATTCATGGATTACATCATAAGTTTTAAAAAATCCTACAATTTAGAAATTCTAATAGATAATAATTTAATAAAACATCTAAGCATTTATTGAATTAATGACATAATAGGTTAAATAATTCCTACAAATTAGATGTTCTAGTACATAATAATTTAATAAAACATTTAAGCATTCATGGAATTAATTACATAATAGGTTTTAAAAAATCGTACAAGTTAGAAATTATAATACATAATAATTTAATATATCATTTAAGCATTCATTGAAGTAATGACATAAGAGGTTAAAAATCTTGCAATTTAGATACTCTAATATATAATAATTTAATAAAACATCTAAGCATTCATGGAATTAATTACGTAATAGGTTTTAAAAATCATACAAGTTAGAAATTCTAATACATAATAATTTAATAAAATATCTAATCATTCATGAAATTAATTATATAATGGGCTAAAAATACATACAAGTCTTATATTTTATTAATAATATCCTTAACAATAATACCCAAATAAAACCAATGTCACTTCTAGCTCATCTTTCTTGAACAAAGGACTCCAAATTCAAGTTATTGACTCTTGGAATGTAATATATGAAAAAGGTCATTCATTCTTGAGAGAAAGGACACAACAACCAAACCTATCCCACATATGCATATGTTCCTGTAGCTATCTATTGTGTTAAAATATTTGCTGCAGCATACAGATAAATACATGTTGACATGATTCAGACTGCCGCTAAAAGTTATCTGAAATACTTGAAGCAAAATTGAAAAGATAAAAAATGCACACTGCTTAAGTAATCAAGGCTTAAGCATTTGACTGAACTCCTGAAACTTCACTCAAGAAAAGAGTGGGGAAGCTGATGGCCGAGGATAGGCAGTTCGGGAATTGGCATTGCCAGTCGCAGTTTTGTTGCTCTCCTTTTCGGTAGTCAATGAGCATAAAACTTATTTTTAATTATATGAAAATGTACTCTCTTAATAAAATTAGTCTTATCTTATAACTAAAATTAAAAAAAAGATTTTTAATAATTTTAACTATTAAAATAATATTAAAACTTTTTTAGACATAATTGTATAAACATTTTTATGTTTAAAAATATTTAAATATAAAAATATATATTTAATTTAACAATTTAATTATTCTCAATAACAAAATTTAATCCAAGTATTAATAAGTACAATGAATGCAACTCAAACTTTCCTGCCCAACCTAAAATTTAATAGCATAGAAAATTTGGTTAGTATAAAATAATTTGGTAGCATTTTTTGTATTATAATACTAAATCCAATTATACTTATTTTATTTAATTAAAAATAGAATAATTTTTATAAATAATAATACTGATAGGAAACATAAAATTTTATTAAAGAAAAAATTCCAACTTGGCTTAATTTTTGAATAAACTAGAGTAATTTTTTACTTCGAGTAAATTGAATTCACACTTTATGTTTATCTTTCTCAATCTTGATATCAATCTCATTATATTTCTATCTCTATCTCTATCTCTATGTCTCTATATCTCTATCGTATCTTTATCTTTATCTCTCTTTCTCTCTCCTAATTTGTAATAACTTTTGACTACAATCATCTTTTCATCCATTAATTCTCAATTGAAGGAGCAAAATGCTCCTCATAGAAGTGTTTTCAAAGATAGCAAATTGAGTTCAATCTACCAACCTAATAGTTGATTACCAAACATGATTATCAGTAGTTTGATATAGTCAAACAATCAAATATCTTTCAATCCACCAAAAAATAGTTGATTAGACACGTACCAAATAAGGCTTATGTACTTAAGAACATTTCTTTTGTCTGATGATAAACACATACTCCCAAAAGTTAACCATGACTTACTTGATAAATGATAACTGCAATTTCATTATAAAAGCATTTATCATTAACTTCTACAATTATTATGTTTAATAGATTCGATAATTGGATATGAGAGGATTGATATTTAATTTTTAAATTTGGGGAGAGTGTTATTTGTTGTAATAATACAAATATAACTAACCTAACTAACGAAACATTTAGTTAGATATGGTTTTGATGATAAATCACATTTATTTTTTAATTATTTAATATGTGATTTGTACATTTATCTTAACATATATGATATATCATCTATGATAAGTGTGTCAAGTAGAAAATTCTTTTGATGTACAAATATTTGAAGCAAAACATGGTTTTGGTTTAATAGTTGAATGAATTTGTTTTTGGTTCCTTTAGCAACATAATGAGTTTAAATTCGTTTAAGAAAAACTTTATGAATATTATTTTTAGAAATACTAATATGTTAATACTCCATATATTAATATGCATGTAAGTAATTTAAATATAAATAAACATGTCACTTTAGGATCGAATATGCATCATTATCGAAACTTATCACTTACAAATAAGTTTATTCATCCCATAGGTTGGATGGTTTTTGTTTTTCGCATAGATTACAACTTGTTTGGATGTTTTATCTCTTGATCTTTACACTAAAATGATCATCACTTTATCTTTTAAGAATAATCAGTTTATATTGAAGTTTAAGTCTTTAACTGCCTCTAGCAATTGATATTAAATGTTGCATCGTAAATTATCATTTATGTCTAATAGTTATCATTTGTCACCCATATACGATGAGTTTAGATGATTAGCACTTTGCAGAAGTCGCGATAAATGAATTGATTTTTAGTAGACTAGTATGCTACACCCTAGGTTATATCTCACATTTTAACCTCCTTTGATCTTATTTATTTTATCATGTCATAAATGTATTCAATTCTTTTACCAAAAGTTGATGACCACCTTTGAATATATAATTTTCTTAAGTGAGTTAAAAACTAAAATAACGTTTCTTTTCTCTAAATTCTCTTGAATTGAATTGAATTTGCTTTCCCAAAATTATCCATAATATCATACCAAATATAATATTTTATTAACATCCTAAAGTTGAAAACCTTAAATTTCATTCTTAAGAATTAAACAAGTTCCCTAAGGGTATAGTGGTATAATATGAGACTTTTTTAACATTTAGGGTCTCACATAATGTAAGTTAAGATCTTATGACTTGCATTAATCTCTTTTCATAGTCGTTTTTCCATATATGGTAAGATTTATGTGTTAAGGTATCAACTCTTATTCATTTAGAATGTCTTTCTTTTATTAATGTAATATCGTCCAAATGTTAGTTTAAACATACTTAATGTTTAACTTGAGTTCACTGGTCTACACTTGAATTTATTGTTCTGAATTCTTATCTAGTAACTTAAGACAAATACTATGTCCATATGATCACCCCAAACCAATTCCCTTTTGACTTATTATCTAAGTTAGTATTTGAGATTTAAGTTTCTTACTTTAGCTCTCCATTATCAACTTGACGATAGACTTAAAACCTTTCTTACCTTTTTGGTCATCACAAATGCTACAGGCAATTACCTATGTGAGAAAGTCAATCTTTTTTCTATCTAACACACTTATTGACTTATATGAAAAATGTCATATAAAGAAAACATATTTCAAAATTAAGTATCAAATAATGTTTATTTTTATCAAATAATCTCAACTCATATTTGTATTTATACATGAAAATGATTGAATAGATAAACATAAAGAAATGTTAATCAATTTCAATTTAATATCTACATAATCCTAGTTACTTTACATGCACAATCTATGTATCTCCGAAAATTGGTTTTGTCATTCAGTTTGTTACCATATCTCATATAGATATATACTTCATTCTCACTTCTCCTTGTATAGCTATATCTTTCACATTATTATATTTAGTAACTCTATGCTTGGTTTTACAATGAAATTTAAGGTCTTTAGTTTAAGCAATTGTTGTTTGACTATCACAATTTATTATTATTGGATCAATCTTGCTTTTAGTGGCTCCTAAATTAACCAAGAATAGTTTAAGCCATATTGCTTCTTATATTGTTGTTGAAAATGTTATAAATTTAGCTTCCATTATTGATAATGCAATATATGATTGTTTCTTTTTTATGATATAGCACCATTATTGAGTAAGAAAACAAATCTAGAAGTTTATTTTCTCTTATCTAAATCTCCTTCCCAATTTGTGTATGTATACCTATATTTACATAGTTTATTGCCTTGATAACATAATATATAATCAATAATACCTTTTAGATATCTTAATATTCTCTTTACTACTTTTCAATGTGCTTATCCTTGATAAAATGTGTTTTGATTACATTAATTATACTTACCTCTTTTGCTTTGTATTAATTTTGGTGCTTTAATGATGAAATTAATTTTTTTTTGTTTTAGAGATGACAAGTTGAGATTGCTTAAAATTAGATCATTATTTGTCAAAATCATGAATTTTGGAAAAAGTTGATAGATTATTAAAGTGGATAAGGAGATATCATGCCTAATTCCAGATTTACCCCAAAAGTTTAAGTTTAATTAGGCTTATTCCCAACATATTTGAATTTGTTTATAAGGGAAAATCTGCATGATATAAGGAAGTTATTTTTTGTGTTAAAAATAGAAGGAAAAAGGTGACATTCAATTCTCCATATTAGTCTCTTTCATTTTTCTTTGTATTCCCTCTTAATCTTTCATCTTTTCATCTATTTTTAGTGTTGAAACAATTGCTATGTATGGCTAAATCTAAATATTCTAATTGAAGGGAATTCAAAGTTTTAGTTGCAACTTTATGAGACTTTGTTCTAAACCTAAATTTTTACTCTAATTTAATTATTTCAAGCTTTGTATTCTTTTATTTCATAAGTAATCAATATTGATTAACCAGAAAAATTAATTTGATGTTGATTAATATATAGCTATCTATAAATTCGATGATCTGTAATTGTTATAAATGATTGTTACAAGGAGCACGTAAGTTATTTATGAATTTTCATATTTAACTAATGGGAAACAAAAAGAACTAAATTGAATAGTTGTAGTTATCTCAATCATTTAATTTAAGGTTTATTCTTTTTCATTAAGCTTATTTTTGTCATTTAATATTTATGAAATGATATCATACTTATTCAATTTATAATAAGTTTTGGTTTGAATGTGGTTTGAATGATGAGTTTGAACTAATCAATTTAGAAAAAAAATGATAATTATTATATCTATCCTAATAGGTTTATGCTTGAATTATGGAAATCATTCTTTTTAAACCAATGATTAATGTTATAATTGGATGAGATTTTTTCATTGAATCATAGTTATTTTAAATTGAATTTCTTACTCTTTATATTCAGTTGATTTTTTTTCCAATTTTAGTTCATTAAATAATTAACCATAATCCCCAATTTGTTTTGTCAATTGAAATTACAAAATTATTTTTTAGTTTTTTTGGGATTCGACTTGGTTTTATGATAACTATAAGAAGTTAGTTAATCGGAATTAATTTTAAAGGCTTCAATAACCTAATCAAAATTTTGGAATCATTATTAGGGAACTATTTTAGTTTAGTAGTTTCTTTGAATTATTTTGCATTTCACTACTAATCTATTATCTTGTATGACTCATTCTTCTCATACAAGTGAATTTCAATATAATACATAAATTGAGAAGATAGTACATTGTTCAAGGAAAGAGACTAAATAAGAAAAAGGTCATTCACCTCCAAAAGTGAAATTTGAGATATATCTAACAATTAATGAAGATTTTAATTTTTAAGATGCTAAAGAAAAGATGGAAAATCCTAACACTAGAACATAAAGGGAGTTAATGACACCAAATTTGAATCAATAACCCTTAAGCATAAGATTTTTAAATGTTAAGGTAGATTTTGAATTAAAATCTAGTTTGATTCACTTACTTATTATCTTTTGTGATTTTGTTGGTGAAGATCCATATAATCACTTGAAAGAATTTCATGTTGTTTGCTCTGGAATGAAGCCATAAGGAGTGACAAAAGAACGCATTAATCTCAGAGTCTTTCCATTTTCATTGAAAGATAAGGCAAAGTATTAGCCATATTATCTTACATGTAGCTTAGTGACAGCATGGAACGAAATAAAAAGGTTATTTTTGGAGATGTTTTTCTTACATCATGAGAAAACAATATCAAAAGGAGATATATAAGATAAGACAATTCACCAAAGAAACATTGTATAAATATTATAAGAGGTTTAAGGACTTATTTGCTAGTTGCCCATACCATTATATTCTTAATGGGCTATTTTCAATGGATAGGAATATGGTAAAGCAGTTAGTGGCAAAGCTTTAGTAAACAAAACACCATAAGCAGCAAAGTAATTAATTTCAAACATAGCCGAAAATTTTCACCAATTCAGGACAAGGATGGATGGAACTATTAAATGCATAAATAAAGTAAGTAATATTATAAGAATAAAATTTTAAATTTATCTACTCTAGTTTATAAAATGACTGTAGATCAATTCCAATTAACATGAGTGTGCAAAATATGCTCATTCTTTGGGCATCCTACAGATTTATGCTCTATATTATAATAAGACTTCCTTCAAGAAGCTAATGTAATACAGATATGTGCCTTACATTGCAATAAGACTCCTTTTAAGAAACTAATATAATAAGGGGATTTCTTGGTCAAGCTTAATGAAAATATGACCCTTATTTCAACCATTATAATTTAAGGTAGAGAGATCACTCAAACTTTAGCTATGGAAATCAAGGACGAAAATAAAGGTACCAACATCATAATTTCAATAAACAACCTCAATCACTTACACTGTTGGACCCCACACCTAGGTTAGCATTTCCCACCCAACGTGTGTTTGCGGGTTATACCGCGGCATCCAACACAAATCAGTATTGTCCTCTTTGGTGGGATCGAACACCCAACTTCAAGGTTTTGTTGCTTTTACAAGCACGCCTCTTACCCTACAGCTAATCACTTTGGCTGTAGTTTAGTGATAAATTATTTAAAGGCATTCTTTATCTTGTACATATTTAGATGTATATGATAAAGTACGTAGGATAATTGTACATTGCAAATGAAATTATAACGAGATTATAATTATAAGATTCATATTGCATTTGTATATTATTTCTAAATGTTCCTAGTTATTTTTCTATTAAGATTGGACATTAATAGAACATAATGAAAAATCCATTTGAAACATTACTTGTATGTCTATGGAATTCTCATTGCGATGATTGTATAAGTGATCTTTTGACTTGAGGTCATCAAAGTTATCTTGTATGGGGATTGCTATGTTTTGATACTACTTATGATCTATTTAATCATAGGCCATTTAATTAGTAGTCATTAGACGTAGCATGAACTATATGGAGATACTTGAATGATCAAGATAAGATTCATCACCCTAAAGTAATTAGGGAGAATGTTTCATGGTTCTCAATTAGTATTAATTCAAGAAATCCTTGGCCAAGGAGATATGATGTTTTGTAAATAGTTTACAAATATCATTAATTAAATTGATAGCTAATGGTGGAGAATTAGTATAATTAGAATCAAAATAGAGTAGACATTAATTTTATGGTCTATGTCTAATCGGAATATTGTACGATGAAATGATTGAATTATATGAAAAAATTATGCACGGAAAGGTTAGTCAAAACCACTTTGACATTCCTAAATACTTGGGTGGTCATGATATATTGCTAGATGTCAATCTTGATCTACTTTTATTTATGAATTAAAATTAGATTTTATAATTATTGACAACATATTTGGGAACCTAATGGATCTCACATATAGAATGGGTTTGAAGAAAACAAAGTTAATTTAATCAAGTTGAACTTGAATGTAAAGTTTGAGAAACTTTATGATTACATCTGAGTTATTTAATAAATAAGGATCAATATAAGACATTGAATCTTATATGGGCATAATTGGTATTTAATTAGAATTATTTGTAATTCTAATTAAATTTTAATTGAAATTAGAATTTAATTTCAATTAAATTACTAAAAGGTCCAAAGCTTATTATAAATAGACTTAAGCTCTATGAAGCTAGCACTTCTTGCTTAACCCTCTTTGTAAGAGTTACAGAGTTCTTTCAACTCATTCTCTGGATACCATTAGAGGCCGAATATTTGTGCGGCTATGGTAGTTGAGATGGATCAGTTTCGAAAACAATTCGAAGGATACAATAAGATAAAGATCAAGCTTCAAAATAAAGGCTGAATTAAGTGTTTGCTTTATTATGATTTGTGTTAATCATTTTATAGAATTAAATAGATCTTAATTTTTGAAAAATCAAAAGTCACGAAAAAGTTTCATGATTATTCTGTTGCGATTGGGGTTGGATCTTGACCCAGTTTTCCAATAGTGGTATCAAAGCAGGATTTTAATTTTATAATTTGATTAAATGTTTGATTGATATTGATCGAATTTTGGAATCAAAAAATTAGATCAGATCTGATACTTGAATAATTTTGAAATACTGGAATGTACATTTTCTAGTTTGCGAGTTGTGCTTCTGGAAAATCAATTGTATATATTTTGTTTGTTGCTTCTGAAGATATGTTAGCAGCCCAAAATTTGGACATTTGTTCTAGAAATACCCTGAGGAAATATCGAATTAGATTTGATTGGGTATTAGGAAAGGTTTAGAATTAATCTTTCGTGAAAACCCAGAATTGTTTTGGTGAATACATGCAAGAAAAAAAATTGTGTATATGGTGCGAAGGTGTCCATAGAAGACTTGGCTACTGGCGCTTCCAATTGCTCGCCGACCTTCCCTCTCGCGGATTCTTATCATCCTTTGTCTTCTCTTCTAATTTGGGTAGGATGCCTACACGATCATGATACATCACCTTCAGAGGCCAAGGCTGCAAAGAATCTCCACAGCTTCTTCACTTACATTGTCGTTAACCCTTGTCAAGTTGGTGTCTGGCACAAATAGCCATATCCAGAAAGAGTTGGTTTTGGAGTGGCTAAGGTGGGTACGCGGCGGCATGAGAGAAGTTGAAATGTGGGAAGTAGTTAGCAAATTGATAGAGATGTGAATAGTAAAGATGGACCACCATCTTTATTTGTCACATCGATAAACAGTAGTTTTTTAATTTTCAAAATTATTTTCAAAAGGTTAATTTTATTAAGAATGCTTTGAAGTTTAGTTTAATTTTTCAAAGGGTTAGATTTTTAAATTAAATGAATTTATCCATTCAATTCAAAAAATTAAGATAATTTTTTGTCTTAATTTGATTAAGATTAATAATTATATCGATTCCTAATTAATTTTAGAAAAATGGTTTCTAAAATTAGAATTAATTAGTTTCAATTAGATTAAATTTAATTAATTAGAAAAGTAGTTTCTAAATAAGGATTAATTAGTTTCAATTATATTGAAATTAATTAATTAGATTGAAATTAATTAATTAGACTCCTTAAAATTAAGAAAATTGTTTTCTTAAATAATTAAGAAAGATGTTTCTTAATTAAACTTATTTATTTCAATTTGACTAAAAATTAAATTTATAATTTCATTTGTTTAGAGAATTATTATTCAATTTATTAGAAATTGTTTATTTAGAAATAATAAGTTTCTTGATTTTTAGAAAATTATTTTTCTTGGTTAAATTTTAAAAAGTGTTTTATTTATTAACTAAGAAAAATGTACTTTCTTTAATATTTTTTGAAAATTAGTTTTCTAACTTATTAAAGAAAAATTTTCTAATTAGTCAAGAAATAAATATCTAAATAAATAATACATAACAACTTTCTTAATTAAATTTAAAATTAATTTATTTAATTTTGAAAATATTTTCCTTTTAATTTTAGAAAATAGTTTTCTAATTAAGAAAAAATAATTTCTAATTAGATTAGAAATAGTTTTCTAATTGAATTAGAATACGTTACTTATATAATTTTAAAAAGAAAATTTTCTAAATTATAATAAGTAAGAAGCACAATTTATTGAAAATTGTTTTTAATTAAATTTTATCAAAGGACTCAAGATAATTGGAAATAGTTTCCAGTTAGATTTGAAAAATTGTAACATCCCGTTACTGCTAGCAAGGGTAAATTGGTAATTGGGACAGACTGATAGGTTTCCTTGCATTCATTGACTGAGCATGTTACTGGCCTCTAATTA
>JANZLD010000001.1:15927829-15938991 GCA_026413575.1 Erythroxylum carthagenense
CTTTGCTTCCGCTTGCTTTGTGATACGAGTTCGTTTTTGCTATTGGCTTCCGCATTTTGTTTCCGATTCGAAATTTCGATGCGAAATTTCCGTTCCATTCGCTTTTGTTTCCTTATTTGTTTTTTAGATCTTCATAGAAGTTATAGGTCTAGAAGTCCTCTTTGAAACAGTCTTTGAATGACCTTAATCCAATATTTCTAGTAAAAGTTATGCCCTTTTTATCAAGACAAATTGGAAGGAGAAAAAAGCAAAAAGGGAAAGTCACGATCGTGACAATGCGCGATCGCAACTCCGCGGAGCACGGAAAAGTTACGATCGTGATTCGTAGTGATCGCGACATCGTGGGTGCGTGTGCACACGGGCCCCACAGTCTTCCCCCTAACCTGAACATATTTTACTATTTTGGCCATAACTTTTTCGTTCGACCTCCAAATGACCTGATTTTTGAAGCATTAGATTCCTAACACATTACTCAATCTCTCAAAAAAATTTATAGCTTTTGGTATTAATTTGAAAATTATTGATTGAATCAAAATGAGGGGGTCGGTTGGAAGATTGTGAGTTGGATATTCTTACTGAACATGCTTCAGTATTTTGGTGATATCTTAATCTGTAAAGCTCCAATTGCGATGATTCTTATCTCTAAATAAACTAGAGACATAGAGTCACAAATTATTTTAAGGAATCAAATTTTAATTTGGTATCTAAAACTTTCAATTTCTGGATAGAAGTTGAGTATAATGTACTGCTTCAGTATAACAACAGTCCAAAAATGTTTAAGCTATAACTTTTAGATTTCTGAACCAAATGAAATGATTTTGGTGCCTTTAGAAACTTAAGACAATGGGGAACAAATGTTCTGAAGAAGCCAAATTGAAATTCTGATTTGAGGTTTCCCAAAATCTGTCCTGAAGTTGAAGAAATGGGTTTGCTCACGATTTATGACTCCGAATATTGGGCTCCAAAAATGGGGTCCAACAGACTAAGTTTAAGTTTTCTAGGTTTCTAATCTAAACCTCTTAGACAAAATTTACTCATATTTAATCTAATTTTAAGTTTGCAACTATTGCAATTTCAATTTCAAAATTTAATGTCAATAACAATCAAACAATTTAATCAAATAATAAGAATAAAGTATGCTCTAATATTACTGTTGGAAAATTTGGATGAGATCCAATCTCGACTATAGTGGAATAATTACGAAACTTTTTTATATTTTAATTTCTCAAAAATCAAGATTACTTTAATTCTATAAAATGATTAATACTTAAAACATAATAAAGTGTGCATCTTGATTTGTACTTTATTATAAGGTTTGATCTTTTTTGTCGTATCCCTCTTACCTTTTTCAAAACTAGTCTATCTCAACCATCATAGCCACATAAGCGTTCAACCTCTAATGGTTTCTATATAATAGGTTGATAGAATTTTGTAACTCTTACAGGCAGAGTTAGCAAGAAATGTTAGCTTCATTAGAGCTTAAGCTTATTTATAATATGTTATGGACATTTTAGTAATTTAATTGAAATTAAGTTCTAATATTTCAATTAGAATTTAATTAGAATTACAAATAATTCAAATTAGTACTTATTATGCCCAATTAAGATCCAATATTACATACTGATCTTTATTTATTAAACATCTCATATTTAATCATAAAATTTCTCAATTTTACAATCAAGTACAACTTGATTAAAATATATTTGCTCTCTACAACTCGTTTTTTATGTGATACCTATTAGGATATTAAATATGTTGACAATGATTATAAATTATAATTATAATTAGATAAATTAAATTTTCTTTTAATTTATCTTTAATGCTCTAGTTGAATAATTTATAATCATAGATCGAGATTAACATCTAGCAACATATTATGACCACCAAAATATTTAGAAATGTCAAAGTAGTTTTGACTAACCTTTTCATGCATGATTTTTTCATATAATTCATTTATTTCATTATAAAATGTTCTGATTAGACATGGGTCATGAAATTAATATCTACTATATTTTAGGTTCAATCATATTAGTTCTCTACTATTAGTTACTAATTCAACTAATGACATTTGTAAACTATTTACAAAATGTTATTGCACCATAGCCAAGGGTTTCCTAAATCAATACTAATAAAAAACAACATAACATTCTTCTTCATTACTTTAAGATGATGAATCATATCTTTATTACTCAACTACCTCTATATAGTTTATGCTACATCTAATGAATACCAACTTAACTACTCATTATTAGAATAATTCATAAGTAGTATCAAAACATAGCAATTTTTATACAAGATAACTTTAGAGACATCAAGTCAAATGATTACTTATATAATTATCATATGAGGTCAGTTCAGTTAACTTATTGTTTACCAACTAGCCACACATTTGTTTAAGTATCTCTATACTAATAGATCAACTACTTCCTTTATAAGGAAAAACATAACGTGTACTAGTCCTTTTACTTTCTATTAATGTCCAGTCTTAATAGAACAATGACTAAGAACAATTTAAGAATAATACATAAATGTAATATAAATCTCATTATAATTTCATTAGTAATGTATAATTATCTTATGGAATTTATCATATACACTTAAACATGTATAAAATAAAGAATGTCTTTAAATTATTTTGTCACTAAACTACGATCAGTATAATGGCTTTAAAGCCTAAACCATTTCCCTCCAATAAAAATACAAAGCTAGCTGCCTGTAAGTTATCAGAAATCCTGAATGGCCTCCCAATCATGAATCATGGAATAGGAATATCATATTATATCGTAAGGAAGAATCATCTCCCACCACTAATTAATCCTTCCAACAAAACAACCCATTATTCCATGTATAAAAAAGAATTATGAACTATGCCCTATCTTAGTTTTTGAATCACTTGAGAAATAGTAGAAAAAATCTTCTAACTTTCTTTAATCTCAGTCACCATTGTTGTCTAAATTGAAGAAACCAATAAAGAATACCATTCACCACTTCCCATTCAAGACAATCCATCAGCTATTGTATTTTCGTTTCCTTTCTTGTATGTGATTTCAAAATCAATCCCAAGTAACTTAGGTAACCACGTTTGTTGGAATGGTGTTGTAATCTTTTGTTAGAAAAAATAGTTTAGACTTTAATGATCTGTTTAAACTATAAGCCCCCTCCCTCTTAGATAATGTGATAGTGTATTACCATCACCAAAACCAGTAGCTCCTTTTCATAGGTGGATAAGTGTCCATATTTGTCAGATAAAGCCTTACTCACAAACGCTAAGGGATGTCCATCCTACATTAAAATGGCTCCCAAACCACTCCCGCAAGCATCTATTTCAACTACAAAATATTTTATCAAAGTTTGGCAATGCCAAGATCGGAGCTGAAACTAAAACTTTTTTGTGTTAGAAAAGTGTACTAAGCGTTATCTTACCCCTTAAATGCTTTCTTCTTTAATAATGCATTTAAAGGTTTATTTATTTAGCCATATCCTTTGATGAATCTTTGATAATACCCTGTCAATCCCAAAAATCCCTTAAGTTGTTTCAAAGTCCTTAGAATTGGACACTATTGAACTATTTCAATCTTTGAGGGTCTGTTGAAACTCTTTTAGCTAATATAAACGTCCCAAATACTCCAGCCTTTTTGCCCCAAAAGAATACTTATATCTCTTAGTAAACAATTGTTATTCCCTTAACATCTGTAACGCCTATTGTAAATGTTCTAGATGGAGTTGTGAAGAGGAGCTTTACACCATTATTCATTAAAAAGAAAAACAGTACAAGTTTACTTAAGAATCCTCTAACAGTTGATATGAAATATTGCATCCTAAACCATAAGTATGTCCAACTCATGAATTCTCTAACAGTTGCTATCAAAATGTTGCATCCTAAACCATCAGGTGTATCCAATAGTTACCAACACTAAATGGTTCTCCCCCAGAAAGTTTACAGCATTTAGTACATTTTCTTTTTGTTGATGTGGCAACACGAATACTTGTGTGTCCGGTGATCATTTATTGGATAGTTTCATGGTGATTTTGGGGGATAAGCAAAAGCTGTTTATAGTGGAATGGAAGGAGGCAGCTGCTTTCAATAATGTGATATTCTTGTGAAGATGAGCAGAATTGATGCTGTAAAGGGAATAACTATGAAAAGAGTAGTGAGAAAGAAACTCGTCCCTTCCCTTGGAGCTTACTGCTGTATGATTACATCAGTGCCCACAATTCTGTATTATTCGCATCTTCTAATTCCTTATCAGGGAATTGCTGATATTTTTTCGAGAAGGTCCAGTCTAGCAGTCCAATTCTTACAGGTTTCAATCTACTTTTATTGCATGAGACTGTCACTGCGATAGTGCCCCTTAAACCATCTTTCTATTCACCCAATACTTTTTATGTATTTACTTGTATCTCTTGGTTTACATTATAATTTTTCATGGTACTTCTCTTTTGCTAGAAAAATTTTGACTCGACTGTTTTGTAAGCTGAATCATGAGGTAGGTTCCTCCCGTAACTAGCCTGATTATTTATTCTATAGCCATAGCCAGTGACAGGACTTCTCATATACATATAACTCTTCCTTTTTGTCTAGAACTAAATAATATAGTTGATACTGAATAATAACACTAGTTCTTATCTCATTGTGTAGGGAGTCACAAGGTTCGTGTATGAACATTATAACCATAAGAATTTTGCTGAACCAATATTACACATAAATTTATATGGTATATCAATGGAAGTAAACTAGAGCAAAAAACTTAAACAATCACAGTTAATGTTTGAACCCAACAACTACCGTAACAAATAATACAGTGGCAGCTTTGTAGATCAGAGCCTTATTCGTTTCCAACTTGTGTACCTTTTTCACTGTTGAGACCTATTTAACAAGACAGCAAATCTTGCCGACTTCATCTTTTGGCTGGGAAAAGTAACAGCAGAATTACACACTAAACTTTTCCTAACAGATATGCTGATGTAAAACTCTTTTAATGATTTGATGAAAAAAATCAACTTGGTTGCAGAAGCAAGCTGAACACTACTACTAGGTGGGGGAGTGGGATTCTTATCAACATAGGAGACAGTGATGGGAAAAGAGAATCACAATCTGTGCCAGAAATTAACCAAAGTCATATTCTGATCCCTCACTACCCACAACCCTTCAATTTATATTTTTAACTCTTCCAGCAAAGGAGCGGATGTGAGTGTGGCTGCACATTTGCCAAAAACTAAAAGAACATAATGTGTTTGTGATGGCCTCATTGGTGCTGTAAAACATCTCTTCTTTCAGTTGGCTGTGGCAGAGGAATAAAGAGAGAATCTCTTCTTCAACACTTCTTTCCCTTTTAACTTATTTCTAATTTTGCATAGGGAAGGCATGACAAGGACCACTGCCTGCAATCTTAAGTTCTGATGCCAATCATTTTTGGGATTTTTCCTATTCTTGAAGCATTTTGTAATTTTTCTTCTGTTTCTGTTGGTCACTTCACTTGTGATTCTCCTCCTGTTGCTTTGCGCTCTCTTGTTAATATTCGCCACCCACGTTACATCTCTGCTAATTACCGTAACACTGATCCTTGTTTTATGACAAGATTCTTTGTTGCTTAATATGTATGCCTATACTTCAACATTGGCGGAGCAGCTTTTGTTTACAATAGCCAATGCTCTTCAATTTCTTCTCCTGCACCTCTTAACCTTGGAGTGTACGTGATTAAAATATTATAATATCATTCCTTCCTAAAGGATTTGCAGATGTTCCTGTTCCTCTACAAATTGTTGAAGAAAGTCATATAAAAGATGTATAAATATAAGACGCAGTGACAAAGTTTCGATGTACGTAAAGAAATTCAACGGAACTCAAACTAAACTGGGCTAAGTAATCAAAGTTTGTCTAGTAAGAACTTTGTTCCAATGAACTTAACACTACTGACAATGTTATGCATTGGGCCACGTGAGCTCTGCCCGACATCCTTTCCTGCACGTGACCCCAGGGGAGAAGCTAGCGATGTGAAAACAGAGAAGTGAATCAAGGGGTTGACTTGTGGAAAATAATATCTAACGTTCGGTTGTCCCATCAATCAATTGCTTTTTTACATCATATAGTAGTATGCGATCCTCCTCTGTTCGATTGTGAGCTCTCTATATTTTCATGGGGTCCATCGTGATTATGCCGTTCCTAAATCTGCGGTGAAGAGCGAGCCTGTGACAATTAATGGTCACAGAACCCCTACTTGAATGCAGAAGTAGTATACTAATTGCTCTCCAAGTGAAACTTATACAATAAATCGGATATGACTTGTGATCCGCGTAAATAATATAATATGGATATAGACTTGGAGAAATGTTAATTTATTAGAATCTGATTAGACCCTAAAAGCTTTGTCCGTACAGATGGTCTTTCCAGAGCATCAGCTGCCCTCTGCAATCCACCTGTGGGCTGTGACTGTTTCGAGTGTCTTTTATATTTGGATTTTTTTTTTTTTGAGTTTATATGTTTCTATTTTCCTTAGTTTTGAGCTAAGACTGATAATTGATTGGTTGGCTACGTTAAAAAGGGTTTTATAATAATTGGATGATCCAGAACAAAAAGGATATTATCAGATTTTAATTAACGTCCAAAGTAAGTAAACACAGTCCTTCCACATGTAGTTGTTTCTTGTAGAAGTAAGCAGTCAACAATCCTACTTTTGAAGTCCAAAGTCGAGAGATAGCATCCACTTGCAAGGGTGAATAAAAAGCTTTTCGAAGTTGTTTTCTCGCAAAGATTGCACATTACTCCAAGCAACTTTTGAACCTTTCACTTCCGAAAACCAAAACTATAATATTGGATTATAGATTGTAGTGATTCTTACTTAGTTTTGCTAATGAATCTCAAAATGGTTAATAAATTTCATTGATATGGAGTGGAGAGAAGGATCAATTAGGAGATGGTAAAGTTTCATCTCTAAACTATATTTTAAAGATTGAATACCAAGAGGAATTGGCTTTTTGTTCAAGATATAATTAACGTCATTTGTTGAATATATGTGCATCTTTCTCCTAAAAAGCAACTGTAGGATTGTAAGAAAAAACTATTTTGATATTTACTCAATTCAACTTTGCTCTTTTATAATAGAACAAGAACGCCACCTATGTTGCGTAAATGTAAAAGACTTTACTAAATTTTGAGGGAACTTATCTGTCCACATGTTTTTTACTGCGGCACCCTTGGTACAAAGTTGTCACACAGGGTGCTCACCTCTCTTTTCGCCACTATATAAAGACCATTCCCACATAAATTATCATTCAAGCCTTTGGAGTGTTCTATTTCTTTCTTATTCTCTCCTCACTTTTCCTTGCTTTATCCAACATTCTTCTACCAAATGGAGAGAAGCCATTTGCACAGGCAGCTTGTTCTTGCAAGGCAGACTCTATTCGATCAGGTTCTTACCTTCTCACTCATTTTTGTGAGCTTTTTCTATTTTCTTTCAAATCCAAGTTTCTTTTTTTCCTTTTTTATGTCTATGGCCCCTTACTACCTTCTTTCAACGTAAATTGAGGAAATGCGCTCGATTTGCATAGAAGGGGGTCTTCTGTGTTCACATCTATGCTTGTACATGATTCCAGTGAGGAAACTCAATTCTTAATCATCGAGATGGTGATTCCATTTTGAAAGTACAGCTTCTTAGCACAAAAATTACACTCAATTTTTAACCATCAAGTTGACGATTCCAGTTTGAAAGTACAATTTCTTAGCAGAAAACATTCGACTCAATTCTGAAAGCATCAAGGTGGTGATTTCACTTTGAATGGGCAACTTCTTAGAGTAAAAATTCCAAGTCTTGGACTTCTTGCATTAACAAGGTATCAACAACTTGAGTCTTCACAGATCAGAGCACAATTACTTCATCAATTTCTTCTTCTCCACTGTCAATTTCTTCTTCCCCAGAGACCCCTTTGGTGAAATTATCCGAGTAACTGGAATAGTTACATTCACTAGCTAGTTAGGACTTTTCCTTGTGGAAAATCACCTTCAAACATTTATAAAATGCCATGGATTACCACAAGCTTGAGATATATGCTTGCTTGCTTATGTTGCAACCTTACATACAGTGTTGTTTTCTCTTTAGTTTTCATCTTTTACTTGAGCTAAGATTGAAACTTGAATGGTGAGTTATTCCAGGGGTATCTTGATGAACAATTTATCCAGCTTGAGGAGCTCCAAGATGATGCCAACCCCAACTTTGTGGAGGAAGTTGTCACATTGCACTACAGAGATTCAGCTAGACTAATCTATAATATAGAACAAGCATTGTTAGTTCCAACTTTTTCTTTTTTTCTGTACTCTTCATGTTGTTGGTGGTCATATTGAGTTTAAAAAAAAACAATTTGTTTACGCAGAGAGAAGACTGCTCTTGATTTTAACAAGTTGGACAGCTACATGCATCAGTTCAAGGGAAGTAGCTCAAGGTAAACTAATATATGGAATGTGGAGTAGAATATTATATTATTGATATTTTTTAAAAGATATTATCAAGTATATTCTTTGTTGGCTTTACCATCAGCAATCTCTTCTATCTTTCGTAGCATTGGAGCCAAAAAGGTGAAAGCTGAGTGCACTTTCTTCAGGGAATATTGCAGGGCAGGAAATGGAGAAGGGTAATGACATCAACCTTCAGCTTGATTTGCTTGAAATCATATTTGGTTATGAAACAAATTGACAGGGAATATCCATGCAACCAGTTAAACTAATCAACTTCTTGATGTGGTTTTATTTGCATGCATGGAAACAAGCAGGTGCATGAGGTCATTTCAGCAACTCAAGAAAGAATATGCAACCCTCAAAAGGAAGCTTGAAGCCTATTTTCAGGTGCCTCTGTATGCATATAACTTATAATTCTTAAGTTCCCGGCAAATCTTCTTATTTCTTGGCGTTAATGTTCAGCTAGCAAGACAAGTAGGGCCTATTGACACAGCATCCCGCCCTAAGTAAGAACTATGCACACGGAAGAGGAAGAGAAGGCTGAATGTTGAAGAAAACTATACCTGTATCTACGGTGTATCTAGTACTGCCTGTAGTATTTCTAATCCACAAACATTGGAAGTGTATGCTGCATTCTGAGCAGCTTTTTGGTTCACTAATAAGCTACATGTACTAGATAGTTTGTACACAAAGAGCCCTAATGCAAGTAATATGAAAATTTTGCTTGCTTCAGAATTAGACGAATCTCAGTTTTCACTGCAGGTTCCATGTTCTAACTTAATTTCCAAGTGCCAATATGCTGCAAACAATGAAAATGAAATGGGCATCCCCATCCCAGAATTAGGCCTTACAACTTACAACTGCTAAATATTTTGGATATGCAATACACAGAAAAAAGGAGTCATAAATTTAATTAATGTTGCATGCATATTGCGAGTTCCTAATAACAAAGTTTTTATATGCCCTTATTCTGCAATGAGATGATAAAATATATAACATTGTTCCACGTTGTAGTAATAAAAATAGTTTCATATATGAAATTCCGTCTTCGTATTCAAAAGATACAAACTTTAGCAGTTTTCTTGTTTTCGTTAAGGTGGTAGTACAAGAAATTGAATTTTAGTGATTTGGAAAAAATAAATTTGAGAAATTGTGTTATGAGCACTAAAAACTAAAAAGCTTGTATTTTGGATCTCCTGTAAGCCTTTGTCTTCCACACATCCCACTTCCCCGCTTCATCGCGGTGACACCAGCAGAGGCCAAAACAGGTCCATTTTACCTTGGGCGTTACTCGTAGTCCCACCGCCCCTATCAATCACCGTCGCCGGAATCCTCTACCCCTGCCACCTCCTCTGCCAGCTCCATCACATTAATATACTTCAAAAGAAATTGTAAAAGAAAATCTTGTTATAATTATTCATTATAATATTCTTTTAATACTGCCAAATCTTTATCTTTATCTTTAATCTAGCTATTTTATAAACTAAAATAATTATTTATGTCAAATATTAAAATATAATGTTTTATTTTATTTTTACAAATTGTAAATAAATTATTCTCTCTATGGACCAGTATTACGAATTTCGTACCGTTTTGGATAGTACTGGCCGAAAAACGGTACCGATACGGGTGTGGATGGTACCGGAGAAAAATTCCGTTTAAAATTACCCCCTCTCCTATTGCCTGTTGCCTGCTCTCATCTCTCTTCTGTCTTCTCTCTGTCGCGCTCGTGCCGCCTGCTTCTCACTCTCACTATCTCTCTCTCTGACTCTCACCGTCGACGCCACCTCAGCCTCCTCCTCCCTGGGTTCCTCCTCTCCTCCTTTGTCGTAGTCTCACGCTCGCCTCATCGTCTTCATCAGCTCGTCTTCAACCTTCATCCACGTTGCCCGAATATACCGCAACCTGCTACAGTCGTCATCGTCGCAGCTGAGGTCCACCGCACACTGCACCAGGCACCTCCCTTTGTCGCACCGCCGCCCCACCGATCCACCAATCGCACCACCGAAGGGTTTTTTCTAGGTGTGTGTTTTTTCATTTATGTCATTTATCGTATTTTTCACTTTTTCCTACTTGATTTAAATTTTTATTGTGTTGGATGATGGATTTCTGAAAAGTTGGATGATGAATTTGTGATTGTTATTGTTGACTACCGATAGTTGTATTTCTGCTGAATTTCTGAATTGGTTTATTTCTGCTGGTGTTGAGTTGAAAATTGAAGTTGAAATTAGGTATGCCGTGTGCTGCTGTGTTGACATGAATGGAAGGAAGCTGAAGTTGAAGCCTAGTTGAAGTTGAAGTAGCTGCTCAAAGGATTTTGTCATTTGTATTGTGATTGAAGAAGAGTTGAAGTTAATTTTGTTTCGTCGAAGGTGTATTCACTATTCAGCAATGTTGAAGAATTGAAGTTGAAATTACAATTCTGCATTTGTGATTTGAAATTTGAAAATGGGTATACTGATTTTGGTAGTCTGGTATAGTAATATAGGTATAGTATAGTTGTTGTTGATTGTGGAAAACTGAAAATTGGAAATGAAAGTATGTTGTTTTGTAAGTTGTGTTTGGTATTGGATTTGAATTTTGGACCATTGTTATCAATTGAAAATTTTATGTTATAATTATAAATAATTATCTTATTAGAACTTAGAACTTTAGAAGTTAAATGCAATTGGTATATGCAAAACTAAAATATATAAAATCAATTGTTATAATT
>JANZLD010000001.1:16030963-16044002 GCA_026413575.1 Erythroxylum carthagenense
ACTAAATATTCCCTATTAGTCTCTTCCTATGCCAATTTTACTATTTTACCCTTCCAGGAGGGGGTGGGATGTTACACATATGATGCGACATTTAACCTAGGTCATGTTATCCCTAATGATTACGAATCATTAGTTACTACACATGAATTTCAAAATAACAATTACAGATTATATCGAAATTATAGCAGTGGATTTGCAATTAACGATTCAATGAACGCGTTAAATCATCATCTCACCATACCCAATTGGTTCATACACAAATAACTTAATAATAACGAAAATCCGATTATCTATATACAAAACCCAAATCAATTAACATAGGATAACATAATCAATTTCTAACGAGAGAAAGAAACAACAAAATAATTAAAAAATACTTAACTCGGGTCATCTAGCCCTTCATGGATCTTTCCCGAAAAAATACTTCAGCCCCTATTCTAATCCCTAGTCAAAAACTCCATTGCCACTATGCCTCCACTCCTCAAACAGCTCTCATTGTTTCTTCTCTGCCTCCACTGTAGCTTGATTTGAAAATTAAAGATTGGGGGCTCTTATTCATGCAACTGCTCTCCTCGCAAGCTCCAGCCACCATACCTGCACCTAACGCCAGCTCTCCAAGCTGCAGCCGCACTATTCCCTTGATGGGACGAATAATCATCCCAACTCTTTTAAAACTTTTGCGCTGGGTCACACCTCCTCTTCACTCTTCTGGGATGTAGCGTATGCTGCATTTAATGCCAATGCATGCGTTAAATGCATACATTTCACACCTACTGCAAGAGTTTAATGCATGTCCTTCTGTTGCTCTTAACGCTGTCGTCTTGGTTAATTCTACACTTGGCTTGTTTCTTCTTTAGTTTTCTTTATATTTATCTTGTCTTTTAATTTTCTTCTTCTTGCTCTATGAAGACAAGTAAAAATTGATCTTTAGAAAATAACCCAAATGCAGTACTTTCAACTTACTTTAATTTATTTGCTTCTAAATTATACCTAAAATCATATAAATTAAAGTGAGTATCTTAAGCATTTTCGTATCATTAATCGCTAAGTGTAAATGATTAAATATATCAACAATTAAACACTTATCAATTTCCCCCACACATAACTTTTGTCCATCCTCAGGCAAAACATCAAAATTAAGCACATTGACCCAAAATATTGACTCAATTTCTATATTTTTCCAAGATTATATAATCATAACTAAAGATGAGTGACTTTCAAAAATCATAGCAAAATGTCAACATTCCAAGCTTTTACTCATGATCAATCAGTATTCAATATCTTTAAAAACTGAGTAATCTAATGGTAGACTCGGAAAATGTGTTTAACTAAATATATCCATGGATACACACAATACCATTCATGATCATGACAATCCACAACTTTACATGTCATTTCATTTCTCCATCACTAAAATTCACATGCAAAATTATGAATCAGAGGACTTTTCAAGGTTGTAATGTGGGCAAAAGTAAGGTAAGATGTGTTTAGGTCATGTAACATGCAAATCATCAAAGCTAATGAAACAAAAGTAATAATCAATCAAAAACTAAGCTATGACAAATGCAAGATATATATTTCACAGCCCCATTTAACTCCCACACACCAACCCACATAAAGCATATACCAATCCGAAGGAATTACTCATACAATTTATGCCAATAATACATTGAAATCATAAGAATGAACCTTACAAGCCAACATCTACCTCATATTCAATATACTCAAATAACACATTCATTATAAGAAAATGCATAAACCATAAACAACTTTTCAGCACATATACAATTCCTCCTTGATACATTTATTTAAACAATTTTTTATTCTTTTATTCTTTTTCATTTTCTTTTCTTGTTCTCTTTCTTTTTCTTTTTCTTTTTCTTTTTCTTTTTCTTTTTCTTTTTCTTTTTCTTTTTCTTTTCCTTTCTTTCTTTTTTTCTCTTCTTTCTTTCTTTTTCTTTTTTTTCTTTTCTCTTTTCTTTCTTTTTTTTCTTATAAAGGTTTAAATAAATTACATCAACATGGGAAATTCAATGATAAAACATAACAAAATATCCTAACATTAACCAACTTACACATATGTTCACCCCCACACTTATACTTTTGTACATCCACAAACTCACCAAATCACAAATGTTTCACTAACTTTATCGCATGAGTAGGACATTTGGTTACGTTTAAAAACATAAAATGTGGTTTATACAAAAAGAAAAACTAAAGCTCAAAGGGGTTTACCAAGGAAAAATCATGTCAATAGGATAGGTTGTTTGGCTAATGTAGTTTATAAAAAACAAAGAATGCCTAATCATATTCATGTTAATGCATGTGATAAAAATATGGTCTCGAATAGAAATTCAACGCAAAATCGAGATGTACATGTCATGAAGGTCACACTTTATCAAAAGACAATGAGACTGATATGGATGTGTCAGTCAAATAAGGCTCAAAATCTTACCAATCTTGTCTACCATTAGTCACTACTCTTCTAAAGATAATGCATATCAACCAATCAAAAGAGCAAAAATACATGCTAAAGTTGCTATGAAATTCTCTAGTCAATCCACACTCTAATTATTATTACATAATTCCAAAAGCAATAGAAAATGAGAAAATGTTTGTTTCATTTGTTTTATTCTTTCTCTCATTTTGATTGAAAACTTAAAAACAAGTAAAACAAATAAATTCAAAAACACACAAGCATATAAAAAGTAATGCGGAAATATAAAGGAAAAGAAATTTACTCTCCTTGAGATGCCTCCCAAGAAGCACCTTTGTTTAGGGTCGCTGGCTCGACTCCTTCTTCCTCCTCACGTGACAAAATTGTGATCTTCAGGTGTCACATGCGACTCCTCCACGTGAGGTAGTTCAGGATAGGGCCTTAGTTGATCATCATTCTCATTCAACATCTTCCCTATCCTCATACTCTCAATCCCGACTGAGTCTATACACTCTGAAAATATTTCAAACGTCTCTTCACCTTTTTCCTCATCATTTAACTCCTCTAATCTGTTATGTAAAAGTAAAGAATTAGTTTCAAAAATAATCATGGACTCTGTACTTACATCCAAGCTAAAAGATGTGGACTTTTAGCTTCGAGCTCCTTCTCCACTTCTTCGACACAAGCAATTCGTTGAGGGTTGACCTCAAAATTCTTAAGTTGCTCGTCACTTTGCAATGTTTCGGCACAAACATATATTGGGTACACCTCGGGTTGATACAGCTGCTCCTCTTCGCTTTGTGATTCTAGGTGATTGAGCCTTATTGCCATCTGACTCATTTGGTGTTCCATTCTCTGTTGGTTTGCTTTGGTCTCTTATTGTAATTGCTGCATATCCTGTTAAAATTGTAAATTGTTAGCAGCAATATTCTTAACAAGTTCTTCTAAAGATGGACATAAATCGTGTTAGCTCTCCAAATCTTGGGCGCTAGACCATGTGTTTCTTAGAAATTGCCCTCCATCCTTTTGGAATTATAGAGTATTATGCTGCATTTGCACAGTATTGTCTTTCAAAATATTATTCAACTCTTCCAAAGATGGACCGAAGTCGTGATAGGAAGCTTCTGGTATGTATGAGAATTATTGTGCGTCCTACAAACTATCATGGAAGTAATTCTGATGATTATTCCATCCATAATAGAAGTTATGTTGATCAGTCCAAACATCGTTATAGGATTGAGAAAATGAGTTATAAAAGAAATTACTTCCGTCTATATCGAATTTTTTTTAAAACATGAAACAAAAAATGAAAATATAACAAAATAACAAGAAAGAAATCAATTACGAACCAATATATACAAAGAACTAATTAAATCACCAAAAAAACTAAAACATCGCACCCCCAACAACAACACCAAAATTTGACCACGCGTCGTTACGCTAGTTAAAATAAAATAACTAGATCTACTACTATGGCAGTGATGAGTCTAAGTCGATCCCATAGAGAGTGTGTGTAAACTTTATGAAATGGAGGGGGGTTGGTTGGATTTTTGAAAGAAGAAAATAAAATGGAACTAACTAATAAAAACAAATTAAAGAAAACATGCAAAAAATGATAAAAGTGGGGAATTTGGTAGAGACCCAGTTCTTTGGTTCAATCTCGGCCTATACCCTAACTAAGCATATTCCATTAATTTGTTGTTCTTTAACCTCTCTTAGCAAGTATTAATCGTGGGTTAACAATTAACCCAAGTTTTATCTTAGGTTTTGTTTAATCAAGATACAATCATTAATTAAACCTAACTACCAAATAACTTAGGATACGATTTCTAGATTTAATTAGGCAGTAGCATTACGAATTAGAAAAACCGACTAATCAAGGCAACGACCACATACGATGCGTCATTTAACCTAGGTCATGTTATCCCTAATGATTATGAATCATTAGTTGCTACACACGAATTTCAATATAACAATTACGGATTATATTTAAATTCTAGCAATGGATTTGCCATTAACGATTCAATGAACACATTAAAATCATCTTCTCACAATACCCAACGGGTTTATATATGAATAACCGAATAATAACGAAAATCTGATTATCCATATACAAAACCCGAATCAATTAATATAGGATAACACAATCAATTTTGAATGAGAGAAAACAATAACAAAATAATTAAAAAATACTTAACCCGGGTCTTCGGTGTTGATGTCTCCTCCAAATCAAAGTCGGGACATCTAGCCCTTCATAAATCTTTCCTGAAAAAATGCTTCAACCCCCATTCCAATCCCTAGCTGAAAACCCCTTTGTCACTATGCCTCCACTCCTCACGCAGTTCTCACTGTTTCTTCTCTACCTCCATTGTAGCTTGATTTCACAATTAAAGACTGGGTCTCTTATTCACACAACTCCTCTTCTTGTAAGCTCCAGCCTCCATGCCTGTGCCTAGCGCCAGCTCTCCTAGCTGCAGTCGCACTATTCCCTTGATGGGACAAATAAACATCCCAACTCTTTTTAAAACCTTCTCTACGCTGGGTCACGCCTCCTCTTCACTCTTTTGGGACGCAGTGTGTGCCTACGTTTAATGCCAACACATGCGTTTCATGCCTGCTGCATGTGTTTAACGCATGTCCTTCTGCTGCTCTTAATGTCGTCGTCTTGGCTGATTCTACAATTGGCTTATTTCTTCTTTAGTTTTCTTTATATTTATCTTGTCTTTTAATTTTCTTCTTCTTACTCCTTGAAGACAAGTAAAAATTGATCTTCAGAAAATAACCCAAGTGTAGTACTTTTGACTCACTTTAATTTATTTGCTTGCAAATTGTACCTAAAATCATATATAAATTAAAGTGAGTATCTTAAGTATTTTCGTATCATTAATCGCTAAGTGTAAATAAATAAATATACCAATAATTAAAAAAATATCAACACCTATCTCTCATAATGAAATATTATCTTTGGCACAATGTCCAAAGAATGAAACTGAGAGAGAGGTTATGATGAAAAATATTTCGTATTCTAGTGCAGTTGGTAGCCTGATTTATGCCCAGGTATACATTAGGATAGACATTGCATTTGCTGTGGGACTACTAGGTCAATATCTAACTAACCTACGTGTAGACCACTGGAATGTAGTCAAGCGAGTATTGAGATACTTAAAGGGTCCAATACCAAAGAAACTCTTTAGAAATTTCTAAATATGGGGACGTGGGGATCATTCAATTATCATAAAAGAGAATTTGATTAAGTATTAATAAGTCAAAGAATTTAAGCCAAAATACCACACAAAAGTGGACTGCTTTTTTTTCAGTCTTGAGGAAATTTATATTTTCCCTAAAGCTTATTCCTTAATGGTACGGAACATATAAGAGGGTCAATGATTTAAGCCTCATGAGGTATATAAATTATGATTTTTCTATGTGTTCAAATAATCGCAAGTTCACTTCAAGGTACATTTTTATGTTGACAGAAGGTGCAGTATCGTGTAAGAGTGTTAAGTAAACACTGATAAATTCCCTAACCATGCATGCACAGTTTGTTGCATGCTATGGGGCTACTAAATAGGTGGTTTGCTTTAGAAACTTGATTTTTGAATTATATGTGGTAGATTTAGTGGCTAGACCTATTCAGTTGTACTGTGATAATCTTGCTATTGTGTTGTTCAATAATAACAATAAGAATATCACAAGGTCTAAGCATTTGGAAGTTAAATACTTGACTGTTAAAGAATTGACTCAAAGAGGTAACATTGAAATGGAGCATATCAGGACTGAGGAGATGTTAGTCGATTCTTTGACTAAAAAACTTCGCCCACTTATGTTTGAAAGGCATGTATCTAGTATGAGTGTGTTAAAGTCCTTAAACAGTGTTAGTTAGGGATCGTTATATTTGCTCTTTGTATGTTTGAACATAGTTGATGTATTATGATACTATGGTGTTTATTAATAAAGATGATCATATTATTATCCTTAATAATACCTATTATTGTGTAAAGTCATAATACATGTGAAAATCTTAAGATTTGTATCAATCTTAAGCATTTTAAAAGGTCATTGAGAATATACACAGATTGTCCTTAAACTTATGTCATTCAGACACATACAGTTTTTAAAAGGATATCAATGAGTTTTTTAACATGACATGGAGGGATATAAGTTATTAATCACGTAAAGGTTCTCTAATGCAGTTTAGCATTAGGTTAGAGATTTTAAAAGGATATCAATGAGTTTTTTAACATGACATAGAGGGATATAAGTTATTAATCCCATAAAGGTTCTCTAATGCAGTTTAGCATTAGGTTAGAGAACATAAAGATTTTCTCTAATGCAGCTTAGCATTTGGCGAGAGAAAACAAGATTTCTCTGATGCAGTTTAGTATATATGGTTTAGCATAAGATTAGAGAAATTTGGACCTACAAATGAAAGATGACACATATTGGATCATAAAGGCATCATCCTAGTTTGTCACACTCCATTTTTTCATTCATGTTAGCAAGGTTTAGATATACATGATTATATTGCACCTATGTCACACACGACACATATGTCTGATATTTTTCAGTATTGAAAGCCTTATGGGATAGAATGTTGGACTTAACTAAATTTTTAAACTATTTTCAAACTTAAGTCAATATCCTATTAATTATTATCCAACGAGAAGAATGTTAAACATTTTTGATAAATTTGGACAATAATTACTTGCATTTTAGCGATTTTTAGTACTTATTAGTTAAGTTATATAATTTGATCTGGGTAAAGATTATAAAGTTATTCAATAAATGATTTATGTCAATGGGTCGAAGTTTAGAAGAAAAATAGATCCCGATCAATGTAAACTAGACCCATATCAAGTATATGATGGGAAAGCCTAATATGATAGGTATGTAAATTAGTTAAGATCTCCTAGCAGTGCTTATATCATTCGTAAGCATGCATATTCTTTAACATGTTAAAAGAGCTTATATACTACGATTTTATGTCTATGAAAATACGTCTAGATTACCCGGTACACAAATTATAATCGTAGAAGCAAGACCAGCATGAATCTCCATAACCATAGCATCAGCAACCTGCTTCAGTTTCGCCATAGGAGTCGCAGACTTCTCATCAAGCTTCTTAACTATCTCTATCGCTTTTGCCAATTGCCATCTTTTCTTATTTTTCTTCGCAACACTGCCGCAGCCGCCACAGCGCCGGTGACCGCTGCCGCCCGTATCATTGCCAGCACCGTCTTATTCTCCATATTTCAGCACAAACTAATCCAATCCAGAAGCAAAAACGTAAAGATCTTTCGAAAAGAAAGCTCCTTTATGTCTGAAAGCTCATATTTTTATATCCCGAGATTTGAAAATATCATGAGCCAATTTGTGGATTATGAGCAGCTGGGTATCGAGAATGGTACTTTGTGTGCTTCTAGGAGGGATTCGTAGATATGTCAATCAAGGAGTGAAGTGGCTCGGTTTTTACTTTAATGGCTTCGATTTTGAAACAAGTTATGTTTATCGCTATGTGAGTCAGGTTCACTTAAAACTGTGTTCAATGTGTCTTTTATTGATCTGTGTCGAACTTACGAAAAAAATGGATAAACAATAATTTGCAAGAGAACAAGAACAGTTATACCAAAGCTCAAATCTATTAATTTGAGTTGAGACCAGTTAGTATTATCTACTATGAAAATTACAGGTAACGTATGAGCGATATTCATCAGCAATTTTAAGTTCTTTTCCAATTTCTTCACTGCTGATCTTATTACACTTGCGTAATTCACAAAACTAAATCACTGAAAATTGGTTTTGTGTTTTGTCCTTAAAGAAAGGGAACAGGACAGGTCTCCAAGAAAATGGGTTGGTATGGATGTCAGATTATCGAGTTGGAGATGAAAGTTTGGTGACCAATAACCGAGGAATAGACGCAGATTGCGACACTTGAGACTACATGTCACATTGCCTGTTTCTGTTTGGATCCACTTTCCTGAGTCAAAAGCTTGAAAAAGATGCTATGGGCTATCTACCTAGAGAACATGGATTCTATTCAAAGTGTGCTTAAACACCGAAAAGCAAAAGCCGATGAATTGGCCTTCCACACATTAATATTTGCTAAGTTGCAGGTTCTTCTTCTTTAAAATCAAATCAATGGCAAGTTAAAGCTTTTACAGTTTTCAAGTTTCATTTTCTTCAACAAACCAGATAGCAGAAAACTGGCAATTGAAGTCATCATGGGAAATCCCAGTTGTAATTTAACTAAACTATTCTAAGCTAATATATATTGACAGCGGCCGTAACGTATGTCTCTATAATCAAAAGGCAAAATGTGATTTTACAATCACTTTCCACGATAAACAGATGCCGGGGTACACAGGATTGCAGAGAATTGAATTACAGTGCCTAACAACTTCAGACCTTAAGCTTCGATTTGGCATGCTCTAAACAGTCTAATAGCTCGTCTTAACTATACGAAAACTAGTTCGCTTTTACCAAAATCCCAACCCTCTCAGCAACCCTTCAGATACAAAGGAATAGAAGATATTGAGAAGTCTATGAGCATGAAACTATGAACATAATGAGGCTAACGCTGCTTCTGCCGAACATCATTCTTGGTTTCGGATACTGTACAGAGAACATGAAATTCTTCGATTTTTTCCGGTAAATTTGGCATGCTGTATAATACTAAAACTCCTATCATATTAGGAAAAATATGATGTGCAAGTGATAGTACAACTTGAAAAATGGCTGAGAGAGCAGTTTCACATCCATAAATTGTAGCTTATAACAGTAAACTAAAACTCCTACAATACCCACCTAACTGCAATTTCAATTGTGTTAATTGTTAAAAGAGAGTTACACTCCCAACGCTTTTAGTTGTCAGGATTTTATTGGATGAGAAGAAAATAGTACTAGGTTGATATTTATAAGTTCATAAATGTTCATTGTTACTTTTCACATATAATTTAAACCTCCTTTTAACTTACGAAGTTAGAAACTCACTTCTTCATTCATTAAATATTATTTACGAACTTGTAGGTTATTATAAGTTAAACCTTCTTTTATCATTATAAATATCAACCTATTACTATTTTCTTCTCATCCAACAAAACCAGAAAGACACTTATAATTGGGTGTTTTGGTGTTATAACATGGCCAAACTCAACAGCCTTACTATCTTTGCATCAATTTTTATAGCAACTGTGGTAATCTTCGTCCCTCCTGAAATTGCATCTGCAATATATTTTCCCCATCAGGGTGCACCTCTACCAGAGCCAAGGCCTGGATACTTCAAGTTCCTGGATGCATGTATTCAAGGAACTAACATAACTTGCGTGAAGGAAATATTTGAGACAATATTTGAAGATGGAACAACTTCTGATGATTGTTGTCTTGCTCTCATATTAATCGGAAAAACATGTCATGACGAATTTGTCAAGTACATTGCTAATGGCCCAAGTTTCAAATCACGGTTATCAGAATATATAGCAAAGAGCGATCAACTGTATGGGAGGTGTGCGGCTATAGTTGATCCAACCCTTGCAAGCTGAGCAGATTGCCTGTATTGTTATAAATTAATAAAATTATCATTATTAGTATTACTGCTACTCTACTGCTGCTGCTTTTGTTGTTGCAATGAATTCCTAGAAAACACTAATTCAATCATATATATTCAAACTGTAAGTTTCAATTTCATGTGGCTTGGCCTTATAATAATAACTATCAATAATGATAAAAGTATTAGTAGAATAGTTGTCATCAAATTTTAGAAAATTTATGTTTAGAAAGGAGAAATCAGATAGTTGGGATAAACTCCTTATTGCATTGTTCACACAAAGAAAAGAACAAAATTTTGAAGCAATAAAATATTAATAAAAATAAAATTTTACGTAATGTATAATTAACAAGAAAAATATATGTTTCCTGATAAGTTTCTTTAAAAGAAATTAATAAACCTTGAAAGGGGCTCAAAAAATGTACAAAAACGATTGGCCCGAAATTGAATCCTGACAACTAGAAGCATTGAGAGTAACTCTCTTGTGACAAGTAATATAATACAATTGAAATTGCATTTAGATGGCAAGTATAGGAGTTTCGAAGCTGAATCTTGACAACTATAAGCATTGAGAGTAACTCTCTTGTGACAATTAATACAATTGAAATTGCATTTAGATGGGTATTATAGGAGTTTTAGTTTATTGTTATAAGCTACAAGTTGTCGTCGATGTAAAACTGCTCTCTTAACCATTTTTAAAGTTGTACTATCACTCGAACATCATATTTTTCCTAATTCATAAAGATACTTCGTGGTTGAGCAGCTTAAAGGGATGTAATGATTGAACTGAAGTCCATATATTCCTTAAGAGTGATACTAAAAAATTAAGTATTCCATAGATTCCGAGGCATGGAAGCAAAAGCTGCATATGTTAAGGAAGGACAATTTATCCAACATAGGAGTTTTTGCTTCGCTACTGACAAAAGGAAAAGTAATACCTTTAAACTATTGACAATTTACAAAAGTGGAGGGTGCGGGCTGACCTGACGCCCAATAGGGGCCAAGTTCGATCCTGATCTGGCCCAAATAGTAATCGAAGTTGAGCTTGGCCCAAAAAATTTATTTTCAAAATTAAAAATAAATTTAAACATTATTTTATTCAAAACGACATTGTTTTATCTATACGTGTCAACGTAAGGCCGATACGGTTTCAACCCGAAGCCTAATTTAGAAAAAAAAAAAAAACTCAAGGCTTAGGTTGAGATCCTATAAACCTGGATCTGACCTGTTGACTTCTAGCTAAGTCGGGAAAGGCCCAGGCTAAACTATCAAGCTTACATAGAGACAAATGCCATGAACCAATAATTGAAAAATCAACGGATTGAATTCTAAAACCATCTATGGCCTAAAGAGATCACTACTAAACACAATATTACTATAGACAACATTGCCGACACTACAAAGTCAAATTTACCAAAGAAAATGTACAAATAAAGCTACCCCAAGTCGCTTAGATCCAAAAGTAAAAATTAGGGCATTTGTATTACCCCCTGATTTGTGTAAATTGTTTCACCCAGTCTTTTACACTCCAAGTATAACATAAAATCATTAGAAGAATTTTAGTCTATCTACAAAACATAAGAAAATGATAAAGGAAAAGCACCCTAATAAGTGTAAGGGCATAAAAGAGACATAAAAACGTATTAGGGGGCTTAATATCAGCTAAGAAAGTTCAAAACAACACTAAGTATCTAAAGATTATATTTATAATCAAATTATTACTTCAGGCAACATTAAGATTAACAAAAATGTAATTTTATATTTATCATTGAAATTATTATCTTCAGTCTTAACCTTTTTTGAAAACTTAAATTTAATTATAGTTAAAACTAAATCTACATTACGACGAGTTCAAGGTATTAAGCCTACCATCATATTGTAATATGACCAAAAACAAAACTCCCTAAGTAAAGCATTATAATTGTCTGCAATATAGACAACAACAAGAATCAAGTATAGGTAGCTTTACCGTTTCATCTTTATGGACAAACTCATTCACCATTTCTGATTTATAAGGGTCATTTAACCCTCTGGTATTTAGGATTTTTTTTCCTCTTTCATGCTGATTTCCTTTTTCTAAGTTTGGATTGAACAAAAAAATCTCTAAGGATGTTAAGGACTTGAGGCTATAGCTAATGAAGTATCATTGTCCTCTACTTGTTCTTGAGAGATGATATCCCCTGTCCCCTGATTCACAGTTTGCCCAACTGTTGATAATGAAGTCAATATATTGGCCTAATCCATCTAACAATGCTTCAAATATCAGGAGGTGAAACCATTCACGCCACTATCCAGACTCTCCATATTGTCTCTACATTGGACTTGTCAAGACTCGTCTATTCCTGAGAAATATTTGTAACAACTTGTTTAGTTCTCAGTCCAACTAATTGATTACCATTGTTTAAAACCTAAGCCATTTTTCTAGTTGGAACCTATAGGTTGACTTCATCATCATTAACTACATCCACAACACCATTGAGTACACCCATCGCAACAACACTAGTATTTTCATCCTCTGTAAGAAGCCTATCTTTAATAGTCTCAGCTTGGGCTGTATGAGAAACTACACCAGTAACATCGACCATTACACATTCAACAACATCAACCACACAATTAACAACTTCTACGACACTATTAATGTGATTATCTATCTCTGCTAAGGGTGATTCATAGACAGCTCCCTTGTCTTCAATTAGAACGTGATAGATGGAAACTGTGGATAGCATGGGATAACAGAAAATGTATAGTTGATCTGATAAAATAAGGATAAGTGTATCTGTATTGGTGGATATATTAGGGATTGCGATATCCGTGTTATATCGGGACATATCATTGAATGTCGGATATGAAAGTTATAGTTATGGATTGATAGACGTAAATAGAGATATGATGAGAATGTCAAGATTGAAAATGTATGAATAGAGCGGACATACTAAAATGTTCTGTGATCTAGAAAAGTTGCAATTGGAACTGATTACTGACACAAGAGGTAGTGTATAAGAGTTATGATTTGAGTCAGATTATGTTAGTGAAGAATCCAGAATGACATTGTACGTTTA
>JANZLD010000001.1:16101575-16117539 GCA_026413575.1 Erythroxylum carthagenense
GAAATGGTATATAAATTGTAATTGAATTATGAGATTTGGATAAGGCTATTGAGTTATGGTATTACACATGGATATGTTATATAGATTTGGTATGTTCAATTGAGATATAAGCATGATTCGTATATGGAAAAATATGAATGAACGTGTATTGAACGTTGAATAGTGCGACTATATGTGAATGTTTTTGGATTGAGGAATGAGAAAAGAGAAAAAAGAAAAAGAAAAATTTATACCAGATTTTGGACAGTTAAAGTCTAAGGTTTCCAACGCGACAATGATTTCTAAAATATTTGTTCACGGATGTCGGAATTTGTTTGAATTCGATGGATCCTTTCGTTTGTCTCAGTATTTGATTTACTTCGATTCAATCGTATTCGATTCCCTTTTTGCTTTTGCTTCCGCATACTTCGATTAGCTTTCGATTGTGATCCGTCCTTCGTTTCATATTCGGTTGGGATCCGGTTTCTGGATCGGGTCATAACACTAGGCTTCTCAAAAATTCTATCTTTGAAGTTTCTCATCAAGAATTTGGTAGAAACAAATTTTGGATTTTTAGTTTTGAAACAATTATGGTAGGGTTTGTAATTTTTTATTTTAAAACATCTCTTATTCTTATCATATTCGACATACAAAACTAACGAACATCTATTAATGCACCCTACTCTAATTTGATTACTCTCACTCCTTTTTAACTTTACGTTGTATCCTATTTATATATCATAATCGAAAACATCATCTTTAAACCTTTTTATAGTTCTAAACTCCATTCATAATCTTTGCTTACGTGTCACATCTGTAGGTTTATGCTTAACACTTGACCTGGGTCTACCCAAAGCTTCACTTGACTCTTCTCTACTAGGATATTCATCAGTACTAATAACGTTACCATAATCAGTTGATTCGATTTTAATTGGTTGATGGTCATCTAAAATGTCTACATCAAAGTCTGATTGAACATATCCAGATGTTCATCCATTTTACACCCTAATCCTCTATATTTTCATACACATGTGCACCCTGTTCATCTACATTTTCATCCTTATGTTCCCTTTATTCCTTTATGTTTTCACCCTATTCATCCATATCTATACCATGTTCATCATCGTTATAGTCCTATCCTCCAATTATATGTAATATTTCAGGAGCATGAAAAGGTATGTCTAAAAGATGAATTACATACACATCAACATTCCTATGAATTTGCATAAGGTTTATTAGCCTAACACAACTTTAGTTTGACTTAACAACTCTTTGAAGTTAAAACCAAGTATCTATATTATGCCTTATCAATTTTATAGTACCTTAAATTCTTACCCATCTCATATATTTTCCTATTACTGATATAGTTAATGTCAACATTTTCAAATGTACCAATATCTCCACCAACATATCTAAATTTACGTTCTAACATGAAATTCCCATCACAGAAAGGCCTTACACTTTCATATTAAGCCATTAAAATTTGTGTAGCAATCATTAGAGAATAATAAAAGAAACAAATGTTATCAATTTTTATTTAAAAAAAGACCCTAGAAAGCAAAAGCTAGCAAAGATTGAATATAAGAAAATGGTCATATTTTCTCTACAATTGTTCATATCTTAAGTTGTCGTAGCAAAGTGTATGCAGAACCATATGCATCAATCACGAAGAGTAAGAGACAAAGCTTAAGAAAAATCAACAACCAATTACATGGGCCATATATAAAAGTTAACAAATTCACTACCAAAAGTGTTCTTCTTCGGAATTTCTCGAGTTTGAAAGCTTAGAAATTCACTACCAAAAGTGTTCTTCTTCCGAATTTCTCGAGTTTGAAAGCTTACTTATTTTTTTATTGATATAATACTTTTTCAAGAGCTTCTTTTTCGGCTTTTTCATGGCTTGATGCTTTGGCTTTAGAACATGCTTCGTAATATTAACAAGCAAGTCTATGACATGAGGAAAAAAGTAAGACCAATGAGATAAGTGGGAGGTAGAATGAGATATCTAAACTATGATTTAGGTAAGGCTTAAAAGTAAGCCCAACTTACGGAAAATAGTAAAGACTAGAGTCAGAATTATTTATTTAGATTTCGATTGCAAAGTTAAGTTGATGGAACCTATTTCTTTTTACCCTCTTATTAACAATTGTAATGTATAGAAAGAAGAAAAGCAAAAACTTCAAGTAACTAAATGGAAGATCTCAACCTTAAACATAAAGGGATCTATAACCTTTCGAACCTAACTTATGATGTCCCTTTGCAAGATTAATATCAAATTACTCAAAGTTTCTTTATCCATGGCATCTGCAATTGACCATATTAAAAAAAGAAGTATATAAGATGAAAAATTAATAAAACTTGAAGAATTGTTAGCATTCAGAAGGTGAAATAGAAACAGGAAAGTTCTATCACCAAAAACTCTCTTCCAGTGATAGTAAAGAATTTCGCTTCCACAAATTTCACTAAGTTATGATCGCATGATTTCCAATCAACATATGAAGAACTAAAACTAAAAAGAAAATTTTACAACATATGAAGGACTAAAACTAAAAAGAAAAATTTATAACTAGTATTATTTTAGGCGAAGGCAAAAAGGGTAAAAATGAAATAAAATCACAAGCAACATACTAGTTGGCAGTTTCAACAACTAAAGAAATAAAATCAAGAAAAAGAAACTTATAAGTGTAGCGGAAAAACAATTGATAATATATGTTTTCTTTACATTTGCCATCCAGTTCTTTTTCTTTTTTTAATCCATTCATAATCATAAGAAAAAGCCAAACTGATCATAAGCAAATTCTACTTTTAAAGACAAATTAGTGGAGATGCATGCATTATCAATCCCAACATTTTATCTTTATTGAAAATGAATCAAGTTTCAAACTTTCAATACCAAAAGTTTAAAGTTTTGTATGGTTCAATTCAGAAGTAGTAATAACCAAAAGGGTATTCGTAGAGGTGTGAAGGGACTTTCACTTGCTCTCCTCATGCATCCGTCTTCATATTGCTATGCCTAACCTAACTTGAAAGTGACGGTCACATATTGTTTTTGCTTTAGTCATAAAAGCGTATTTTGCATATACAAGACTTTCATCAATCATCATTATCATATTGAAAATTACCTACTCAAATAACCCTAATAACATATAAAACGGGAAAGGATCATACGAGGTAAGCTAAAATATTTATGTTCCCACATGGGATTGTCTCCCATGTACATACAAAAAACTGAAGTAGCCAAAAGCAGATACAAAAAAAAAAAAAAAATAAGCCAAAAGCAACCAAAAAAGGAACATGTAGCGTTAAACAAATGGAAATTACCATAATGAAGTACAGATGCTATAAAGTTGAAGAAGGTGAAGACGTCAATAGCTTCACGACAAAAGGTGACTGACCATGAGCGAAAGATGACGGTAACGTTGGGTTGCTTTCGAATGAAATAAATCTAGGACTTTAGATTGAGGTTTTTTTTGTTCACTTCATTAATAAATTAGCAAGTTGATTAATTAGGTTAATTAAATTAAATTATGTAATAAGTAAATAATTTTTATAATTAATTTTAAAAAGTAAGTTTCATATGAAGAACAATTGGGAAGTTGAAATATTTAGGCTTGATTCATATGAAGATTTTAAAGTACATATGTAAAAGCATTAGAGAACAATCGGGAAGTGACTAAAATTAAATGATATGAATGTGGGCACAGAAATATCAGAATCATATTTCATTCCGTAAACTCGGGAACTCATGTTTTGGTTTCCATGGTGGAGAGAAGCAAGAAAATTGACAAAAATGTTCGCATGTCCAAAAATTGATTATAGAGATGGCTCACGCTTGCTTCATCCGCGTGGAGCGTTCCTCCTGGATTGTTTTTTATTTGAGCAATTGAAACTAAATCAAAGGGCTTGGTTGTGGTTGTGGTTGTGGTTGTGGTTCTGGCTGCATAGACTCGTTCTTATTTTGCATGGAACTTGCTGCTAACAGAGTCGTAGTTCTGTACATTGACAACTGCCACCAATTTAAACAAGAACTTTAGAACAAAATCGAGGGGTTGAACGCAGTTTGCAGGAGAAGACATTACCATCTCCATAAGATGCCATTGTCAAAGGTGAAGAGATAAGCTTCTTTCCAAAGTCAGAAATGTCCTTCAATGTGATTGCGTCTAATGTCTTCAAGAACTGTTCTGCAGACTTCCTGAGGAGGTAAACGTTGGTTTAGATGCATCTGATATCACATTAATTCAGACTTGCACCAAGGCTAACCATATGGATCAATCAAAAGTAACAAATTACTCTGATTAAAGCTTATATCATGGAGGATTAATCACATGTAAACCATATCATCCATGGGTAGCATGGGTGTGTTCCTTTTGGATATGGTTAATGCGACACCAGATCAGCTGAGCTCCTATGCTCTTTACTTGAGTGATAAAGTAATGAAAATCGGTCCTTATACTCTAGCAATACCTTTCTCCATATGTCAAAAACTGCCTTCCTATATCTTCTGCCACAACTAGCTGCAAAACCGTCACAGAACAATATTAAGTCCTGATAACTAATAGAAGGCTTAAGAGAAAACGCAGAAGTATAAGTGGGGAACTAGAGTTTCAATGATGTTCAACTTTGATCCAGCCAAGAAACCATGACTCTTTCCATAGCAGAAGTCCGGAGGCGTGTGTTTTCTGTGTGGGTGTCACAGATATCTTTGTTTATTTATTTAGTCTTCACTTTTTCCTTTTTCATTTTCACAAGTGAGGTGAGGTTGAGATTTGCAGAAATGTGTGTTGAACAGAGAAGCATACTCTAGATTCCAAATTCATAAGAACTGCAGACTTCGTCATCTCTTTTGCACGATTAAGCTGCCCCTGTGTTACTGCCACAAGAAATGAGAAATGTTGGTTAACGCAACAAGAAGATTTGTGATACACATAGTATGCAATCAAATACATAGAATTTAAATGAAAAGGCAAACCTTGTCCAGGAATTGCAATTGCAATTAACTCTCCCACAGCTAAATCAACTGCTTTGGCCACGAAGTTGGAGGTCTGAATTAACAGAAGGCTAATAAGTTTTCAACCAAACTCATAACAGGTGGTGGACTAGAGGCAACCAAAAGTTTACAAGGAAATTGCTAAAATAGTTGACATAATACAGGAGCATGAATACAGGCGTGCATGCCCCCTGACAAATATTAAACCAGCATTCGATTTCTATGCATAACAGGCACTCCACAATCTTGAGAAATATTGCATGGGTGGTTAGTCTTACAGTGCTAGCATAGATGCCGAACAATCCAGTATTATTGAAGATGCTGTTAAATGCAGAGAAAGACTGAAGCTGTTGGTACTCATTCAATACTCGGAGATCTGTTATCAAACAAATGAAAAACAATCAATTTAGAAAGGAGATTTCAGAATCCATGAAACAAATTTGATGAAAATGAAACAGAAACAAAGAGCAACAAAGATGTCAGGTTGACAAAGAAGGTAAGATTAGATAACTGGAAGGACAATGAAATTTTAAATAGTTGTGAGTTAAGAGCTCATCCTATATAACTCACACAGCCGTGAGTGCATCCCTTTTCCAGGGCCTCCAGCAGAGAAAGAGCCACCTCCTCCCATAAGCATCTGCAGCAGGACCACAAGAATCGTGATTCAATGCTAGCACTCTAAACGAAATAAGAGGACAAAATAAGTAATTTTGCACCTGAAGAACAGTCAAAGTTATAGCTTCTTTGTCATTATTCCAGCCTCCAGGAACCTCAAAAGCTAGAGCTACATGTGTCATCTGGCCTCAAAAGGAACAAAACATGTGAATGTTGTATTCCAAAGAAACCAGAAACAATCCAATACATGCAAAGTATAAGTGTAATGCCCACCGGAGAATCAGCTTGACGGCGATAGTCCCCACCAATATATAAAGATTTTGGCTCTTGAGGACGTGGAACAAGTGGGAGGTCAGAAAGAAGTGGTTCAGCAATAGATACAAGTTGTTCAAATTCAACCCCAGATGCTGCAAGTACCATGCGAGGAGCAGTGTAGTTCTCCTGCAATTATACATGAGCATTATTTAATGGAGGAACAACCAAAAGTAACTATAGTACCATATCATAAGGTTTTCTAGTCTTACAGCTACAAATTCCTCCAAAAGATCACAATTTAATCTATTTAGAGCAGATTCTGTGGCCAGGAGAGGATTAGCCAATGCTCCTGTGTAGCCAGTTAAATGAATTGCCTCCAAAAGTAAGCCCTGAGGATTGTTAGAGAGTGCTCCAATTTCATCTTTGACCTTTTTCAGCTGCACAAACATAAGTCTGTACTATCATACAATGTGTATGTCCACACAAATATATTTTAGCAAATATTGCTTTGCCAAGGGTGAGGACAAGTTTACAGACAATAACACGAATAGTTACTTACAACACATTCGTAGGCGTCAAATGTATTAACAAAAAAATGTGTGAATATTTTTGTTAATTATGCATGGACAAGATAATAAAGATTAATCCATGAAAGATGAGAAAATTGTCTTGACACATAAAGCTATAATTGCGATTATAATCTACGAGTCACCAGATTTTTGCAGCCAAAAGAAAAAGATAATTTGCAAGAAAAAGTGTTCTATGAGTCACTAGAAAGAGGTGGCCGTGTATCTACAAGTTTCTCAAGGAAAGGTTTAGGGTTGAGTTGCACCTTACGAATGCACCTGAAGGTGATCAAAGCATAGACTACAGTGAACTAACATCAAACTGAATGCATTAATGAAAAGGTAGTAAGTTAGATCACAGAAAAATAAACATGCAACTTCCAAGGTCCCACAATATTGTAGGAAAATCAGGATAAACATGATACAACCTCGAAGGTGATTTACCATCGTACAAACAATTCTTTTTTTTTAAATTATGAAGAAAAGTAATACGGTTGAACATGGTTACCTCTTCATTGATTTCCCAATCCAAGAATATAGGATTTCGCACAGAATCAATAAGCAATTCAACCATTTCAGGAACATAGGTCTTCAAAGCATCAAATGTGTATCCCATCTGCTCACGAGAGGCTGAAGCTGCCACATTACCCCCGATTGCCTCCACTTCCCTAACAATGCGCAAGTGGCTCCTGTTCCTTGTGCTCTTGAATGCCATCCGCTCAAGTAAGTGCGTAGCCCCAGATGACAATGGTGTTTCATAGATGGAACCACAATCAATGTACAAACCTACGGAAGCAGCAGGATTCTAGATAACCAACCAAATGACGCTTTGATGAGATCGTAAAACAACCAAGTAGAACTAAGAAGAGCTGACATTCTGCTATAAACTAGAAGTTATCGAAAAAGCCAAAGGTAGACATGAGAGTAATGACACAGTAAGAACTTGTGAAATTGAACTCACTGATGATACTTCTGATGCTATTTTAAGACCATTTGCAAGGGTTTTTGACATGGTCTTGCTTAGCTCAACATAATCAGGTAGTGCAGGTGGAAGAGAAACACCTTCAAGTTGGGAATCTAAAGAAGGAAGAGAACTGGCTTGTTCCCCAGTCAACCAGCTAAACCATCCTGGTGAGGAGGTCCTAACAGCAACTGCACTTGAAGTTGCATACCAGCTGGCTCCTAATTTCCCAAAATCACCCTAATCAATAACAACACCAAAAAAAAGTCAATGGGTAGTTTAGACAGAATAATCACCAAAAATTTACGGGAAATTAGTAAGCCAGAAATTTAGACTCACTGATGATTAAGCTAATGTTAGACAGACGTAAAGAAGTCACTACTTAATGTAACACAGGCAACATTCTTCCTATAGCTGTAAACTAAACATTGAAACCACAGTTCGAACGCAAAATATAGAGCTATCCATTTTCCAGAAGGGTGATTCTTTAAGAGCTGTCTCAGACCCGGTTCCATTGCCAACAATGTTAAACTAAACATTTTGCAAGCAATTAGAGTCCACAATTCAGATGGGAAATCGCATTTGAATGTGATAAATCAGAAAAAACCAGAAAACAACTGGTTTACAAACTAAACCCAAAGAGATCAATCGCTAAGAACTAGTCAGCAGCCGTAAAATAACACCCGATAAATGAAAGACAAATTAAATCAGATCTATGAACCACAGAACGAGACTTCGTTTCTGCCTAACACTATCAATGAAATGCAGAGTTCAATCAATAAAACGTCAAAAGGCTTAAACTTTCATTATCTATTCATAGAAATTAAATCCATTCAAGAGCATTACAACCCCACTTGGTCAAACAAACGAAACTTTAAACAATTTTCCAATTATTTCCGGAAAATCCAACAGAAAGTTGAGTTTTTTGGAAACAAAACCTTAAGAGCTCGAAGACGTGAAACCGCTCTATACATTATCGAAACAACTGAAAAAACCACCAAAGTTAGTTTTAACGAAAGACTTCTCTTCTTTGTCTGGTTTTAAGGTTTGATTTTGTAAGAGAGAAAGGTGGCTATCGAGAACAAGCATAAGAGGAGTTTTTGAGGTTTTGTTGTAGTTGAGTTTGGATTCACTGCGGCTAAGTACGAGATATTAAAATTGTCAAAAGTCCGTAGATCTTGCCGCTTTTTAGTAGTTCCTTATTCCTGCAGCGGACTTGTCGTTTAGAGGTGGTGTAAAATAAAACCTCTTTAATTGAATATTTTTTAGATCCGAAAAATTATTACCTTATATGATGTTATTAATTTATCAATAAATAAATATTTTATTAATTTATTAATAAATTATTATTTATTAATTTATAGAATAATTTTTATTTTGTACAATATATTTGTCAAATTAAACAATTAATTTTTTCCATAACTAAGAAAAGAAAATAAAAAACAATTAATTAATGATGATGTATTGTATCTAAGTTTAATAATCTTGTCAAAAATAAGTTAATTAATCTTAGATTAGTGTGATTCAAAATAGAGTGTATGTAGGTATATTAAAATATGAAGTGTTAGAATATGAAGTGTTGTAAATTGTTTCAAGTATACAGTACTGTGTAGAATTTATAAATAGATATATGTACTTTAACTTCATTTACCAAAATATAAAAATTCATATATTATATCTTCTCTTCTATGGCTGCTCATTTAAAAGGTGTAAAAAAGTCTACGTCAACTGATAAGATTAGGAAAGCATTATGTGAGTACAAAAATCATCATCCATCTTCAAGTTAAAAAGATTTGCAACAGTGGATTCAACAAAAATTTGATCTCTCTATTAGTCAATCAACAATATCAAATACTCTTAAAAAGTCAGCAGAGTATTTGTCAAAAGAGATAAAAAATAGCAATGTTAAAAGACACAAATCAATAAAATATCCTGAATTAGAAAAGGTATTGTATGAGTAGTTTCTTCAATATCAAGAGAAAGTGAACATAACTGGAGAAATGATTCAAACTAAAGTAAGAAAGTTTCTATAGAAGATGTACGGTGATGCAAATCCAGAATTTAACTTCTCAAGTAGTTGGCTAGAACGGTTCAAGGTGAGACGTGGGATTAAGTCTTATAGAAGGTTTAGTGAAAGTGATTCAGTTGTCACGGAGAATATTGAAGAAGTTGTACCTGAAATTCGAGCTAAATTGGACAAATTTCATTGGAGGGATATCTATAATATGGATGAAACAGGCTTATTTTATCGTTTGTAAGAATATCATTTACTAGCTACAAAGCAATTAGAAGGACGAAAAAAGGACAAGGAAAGACTTACTGTTGCTGTTTGTGGCAATGGGGATGGTTCAGATAAAGTATCTCTTTGGATTATTGGTAAATATGTTAATCCTATATGATTTAAAAATGTGAATATTGACAATCTTAATTGTCATTATTGAGCCAACAAGAAAGTATGGATGACTAGATTCCTCTTTCAAGAATGTGTTCGTTGGTTTGATGATAAAATAATAGGTAGAAAAGTGTTGCTTATAGCAGACAATTGCCCAGCCTATCCCAAGGATATTGAAGACTTAAAAAATGTTGAATTATTCTTTTTGCCTCCAAATACAACATCGAAAATTCAACTATGTGATGCTGGAATTATTCGATCACTTAAGATTTATTATCGACGTCGTTTTTATTTTAGAATCTTGGAAAGCTATGAGATAGGAGCAATAAATCCTAAAAAAATTAATGTCTTGGATGCTATCTATTTTATTAATGCTGCTTAGAATATTGATGTGAAGGCCACAACTATTGCAAATTGTTTTCGACATTGCAAAATTCGATCCGAAAAAGGTATGCTTCTAGAAGAAGAAACTGATGATATTGAAAGCATTCAAAGATTAGAGGAAGTTATTTCTATTTTACATTATAGAAATGCCATGAATGTAGAGTAGATTCTGAATTATCATAGTAAAAATGAAGCTTTAATGAAATCGCCTACGGACGAAGAAATTATTCAAGGAGTAATGGGTATGGAAGATGATGACAATCAAGATCCAGATGATAGTAATGCTATAATACATGTTTCTCTAAAAGAAGTTTTTCTTGCCGTAGAGACTTTGAAAAGTTGTTTACTTCAAAATAAGAAGAATGTGTTGAATGTAATTTATGCCCTCCAAAAAGTTAAAAACAAAATTGAATTCAATTTGCATGAAAAGAAGAAGCAATTGACTATAGATACATATTTTAGGAAAGCATAAAATTTGAAATGAAAATTGTTTAGGAAGTGCTTTATTTTATGAATTATATAGGTAATTTTCATACTTATTTAATGAATTATTATTTTATATTTTCAGTGGGCCTCAAGGAATTTTTTTAAAATTATTATCTTATGCATTTAGAGAGGTTATTATTTTATCCTATTGGCCCAAGTCGGGACCAAAAAAAATTATTATTTAATCGAGATTATTAATTTATCGATGCTTTACTGTAATTGGATTAGGTTCATAGGTATCATTCAAGCCTAGAGAGTATATGTATGTGTGTGTTTATATATATATATATATAGTTAAACTCATATTCTTTCATTTATCTACGATCATAAGAAGACGGAGCAATTGGGTTGTCTTCTTAAATGGCCAGCTTTTGATCACATGAAATTTTCCGTTTCAGTTATTGTGTTTCAATTTTGTTTTATTAAATTTTATTCACACATTTATAGATACTATACTTAAATATGTAGATGGGATTTAATGGAATATTATAAGAATACCTTAACCAAAAACCATTTATGATAGGCAATAATATGATTATCCAAAGGATTCTATAATAATAAATTACTTTAAACACCTTTATACTAATGATAGAGCTCCCACATGCTCCTATGATAAAAACCTCATATCTTATCAACAAAATTGAGTATCAATGGGATCCAAAACCCAACCCAAGCCCAAGGTGGTCTATGTTATAACTTACACTTGCCACGAGTCAAGCTCTAACACTTACAATCTCTCTTATAAACAATTTAGAGTAGACCAATTTCATTATAAATCGTGTCTATTAAAGTCAACCTATAGAAGTCCTTCCTTGATGGGGTTGGTACTAGCTAACCAATGCAGATTTGTCCCGGAAAGGATGGGTCAGGAAACCATACGATACTCACCCTATAGAGTACACACAACAATTAAAATAGACTTGTCTAAAGCACATTATATGATCAAATGCATGCTTATTGAATTAATCACAATAGCCACTCTTTATTCAATTTGACTAACTTTTGCAAAACATATGCAATGCAACATTCTTATTAAATCCCAAGGGATCAGGATCTCCAGTTGGTCTACAAAAAAGGTTGCTAGAGGAAGAGCTTGTAACACGTACACTTGACTTCCACTAGTGGAAGAGAATGTAACTCAAATGTATCAACTTGGAAAGGGACTCCTCCTGGAGTTCTCACCATCAAATCCATCTCTATTCTTTAACATTAATACCAAGAAGCTCCTTTACCTAACTATTACAAAAATTGGGTCAGAATCGGATCCCATGTGTAGTGGAATATTATAAAAATTTTTGTATTTTAATTTTCAAAAATCAAGATCAGTTTAAATTCTATAAAATGATTAATTATAATAAAGCATAAATTGTAATTCGTATCTTATTATGAGGCTTGATTATTTTCTTATCGTATATCTCGAACTGTTTATAAAATTAGTTCATCTTAACCACTATAACCACACAAGTTTTTGACCTTTAACATTGTCTACAAAACGTGTTAAATGAATTAGGCAACTGTTGTAGAGTGAGTTAAGCAAGGACTAACAATTTCATTAGAGTTTAAACCGTTTTTTGTGACATACCTTTACATGGGCATGAGAGTGGTCCCATGCCCATGCAATTCATTGCACATCCGTCTTCTTCATTTTGTGCTTTAACTTGTCTCCTCTTCTTCACAAGTGAATGTGAATATTCAAAAAACGGTTCAAATATATTGCTTTTGACTCACTTTAGCTCTTTCGCTTCTAAGTTGTACCTAAAACTATGTAAGAACTAAAGTGAGTATCTTAAACATTTTCATAGCATTAATCTCTAAGTATTATTGAATAAAAATATAATCAATTAAGAACATATCAGAACTGTGAAAATTAATATCTCTACCCATAATTTTACTAAAGGAGAACAAGGAGTTGGGTTCATATGATTGGGGTTGTCCTAAGAGTGAATATGTCCATTGGTATTAAAGATATTTCTTTTATAAGGGCAAAGGGATGAATTACTTACATCTATGTAGCTTATTTGGTAGTGTCAATCATTCATCCATTAGTCTTAAACCCTTATTTGTATACCAAAAAATCAAAATTGCAGTACTTACTTTCTTAGGTAGATTATATCAACATTATTTATGAGAAAAAACCATCTTACAATCCCCTCCCCCTGAATGTAATTCTTTAATTTCGAAGGTCATGTTTAGGACTGTATTATAACCTTAAAAATGCTCCTCTTTCACAAGTTTTTGTTTCATTCGCTCTGGACCTTCATTGCCTTAGCATATATGTCTCAGTCTATACATACCTAAACACTCTCCATTTTTATATTTTTGCTTTAATTTTAATACAAATATACCTTCTTCCTAAAAATATATTCTTTTAGTTAAAACCTTTACATTTTTCTAATAAAGTAAGGCAACGTCTTTAATTATATATTTTTTGATTAATCCATCTTTTAGACTAACTAAAAGGAGTGAGTTCATAATCGCTAGATTTAGAAGTTAATGAAAAAGAATAGAGATAAATATCGCTTTGTTTCTCTCTCGAATAAACAATGATTTTCCCTCTCATTAAAATAGTAACTTTCCATTTGAAAAAGCTTCTTTGGTGGGTTCAAGGTTGTGTTCAAGTAACTTCCTTTTTAAGGAAGTTTCATGGAAGCCTACGAAGGAGGCCCTTCCCTTCTAGAAGAGATGTATAATAAATTCCTAACCTTGCAAGAGTCAATGGATGTCAACATTGTGATAGACATAAGTAAACAAAAAACATATGGCATGAATGGAGCAAGGAAAATATGGAGAAATATAGTCTCAGCAGAAACCTATTATAAGAAACCAAAACACTTCCTTTCTACCTTAGCTAATGGCATTGCATCTCCTCCTGATAAGCTGCTACAGGAATGTAGCGCCCTATTACCGTAGGGTACACACTGGGATGCCCGGAGGTCATTCTGGTACATATCTTACGGTAACGGTACGCTACGTTCGATCACTACATTTACTTCACATGGCATCATATCATTATTCACTTATAAAGCATCAAAAGAAAATAACAATATTTTAAAAACCCAACTTTTTCCTCATTTCATTGCACAAAACCAAAAGCCAACATTGTGTCTTTCAACCTTTACTACATGTACATCATCAACCTAGTACAAAAGTACTACATGAAAGAGGAAAATATATAAAATTTATCTAAGCTATCCAAAAATCTCAGTTGACAGAACTTTGAGCCATGACTTCGCTTGCCAAATCATAATCTACACGACTGGTAGAGCTTCTCAGTAGCTAGAGTCATCTCTCGGTCTTGAAAAGACAACGTTGCAATTTTGGTGAGTTTTGCGAACTCAGTGAGGTAACTATCATCGATAGTTCATTCAATTCATGCAGCACAACAATTCATATAACATATCATTCACAACTTTGCATAATGAACACATATCACTTTTACATTTAAGAGAAAATCAATTTGGCATTTCAAACAATCCACATTCTTGTTAAAAATGCATATGAAATGCTAATGAGACTCTTTTCCAATTGTTACGTTGTTGTGACTGAGTGCCTAACTGTCCTATATCTATTTTAGATACCAGGCTCATTGATAACTATCTCTTATCCGATGAGGATATAGGGCTCATTTTACCTAGTGAGCCTTAGGCTCTTAATCACTTTCAGAGCTCGAGGCTCTTTTCACACTTTGAGCTTTAAGCTTGGATCGGTGGCTACTTTGGTCACAACTGTCATTGTCTGATCGCGCATTCATGTATGGAATGCATCTATCACAATCAATCATATTATGAAGCACATAGTTCATCACATTCACATTCAAGCAGCACTTCAATATCCCATTCCAATATCACAGTCATCGGACCTTTATTGTCTGGAATCAACAATCAAAACACATTCATTCAATCATTTATAATAGAATTTAAGCAAACAAGTAATTAAGTGAAACTGTCTAGGTTACTCACAAGTTGCTCTAGTAACTAATGCCTGGAAGTTCCGGCAACATCTAGAGATTGACATTCCAATTGCTCCTCTATATCAAACAACATACACATATATCACAATTTGCAAAATTATGATTGTTTAATAATGCACATGTATGAAATGAATTATGTACAATGCATGTTCATGACAATCCTGGGTATCTTTCCATCAATTTCATCACAAAATCAATTTCATATCAAAACCCATCTAAGTATAATTTATACTTAGGTTTATGCCTCACTTAAACCATTGAAATCACAATTCATTTCTCATTGACTTACTCTCAGATTTTTCCAAGACACACTTTTAGGTCTACTATTCACATTCAATTAGAAAGTGAAAATGATGTAATTTGATTATACTCTCTTCTAGAAAAGTGTTCCTCTATGTCTTATGTTTCCATCAACACAAAAATCACTCAATTTGGTTTAGTAATTTGGAAGATATACCTAAAACTTTTTCGCTCTGCTCTTATCCAAAACAATAGATTATACACAACTTCTAGCCAGATCTTAGAGACTGAATCACAATTTGACCTTTTCATATGATTTGTAGCCTTATTTCTCTAGTTTACTCTAAATAAAAAATCATTTCATTTGTAATCCTACATATCCAAATATAATCAAAATATTGAAGTGTGTTCAGTAACATATTCCTATTCACATTGTTCCAACAGATTCCCATACTTTCATTTGATCAAAATTTTTCCAATCAATTCAGAATGCTAGAAATTTTTGTGAAGAGATAGAATAATATGTTAGAAATCTATTGGTTTAAGAATCAAGTCATTTGGATATCTAGAGAAGAAGTTATAGTCAAAAGAAGCAAGATGGCTTAGCTTGCACAATGTTCTCGGGTGTACAGCAAAGTCACAACCACTACTAGAGAGCACAGTGACTTAATGTGACGAATAAATGTAACATCTCATCATCGATGAGAAGGGTAGAATAGTAATTTAGAATGAGTTATGAGTGTTTAAATTTGTCTTGATATTTTCATGCATTCATATATACACGTGAATAGTAAATTTTGCACATGTAATAACTGTACATGCATTCATGATATTTTTTGGTATATTTGGTCATCAATCTGATTATTGTGAAAAATGTGATTTTTGTGCTTGGAAAATTGATTGGAGAGGGTCATTGAGGTTTTAAATTTGTTAATGAATTTTAGTGAAATTTTTGTAAAATTTTGGGGTACTTTTCCGAACTAGAAAAAATGCCAAGTGACAGACTGATTGTTTCCCGATAGTAGAAATTACTGTCCAATGGCACTAAAAATTTAGATACATGATTTTAGGATTTATTTAAGTGAGCCATTGAAAATTGGGAGATGATTTGTGTAGAAATTGGACTTAG
>JANZLD010000001.1:16126219-16139076 GCA_026413575.1 Erythroxylum carthagenense
CGATGCCATATGGATATTAGCGAAATTTTCTGGTAGTGAACCTTTATCGTGGGATATGTGTCGGAATGACCTTCGGGTATCCCGATGTGTACCCTACGATGAGGGGGCGCTACAATAATAATTTAGAGCCTCAAGCTCAATGTTTAATGTGCCCAAATTGGGACAGTTCAGGCGCTCGGTCACAACACCATAATAAATTAGAAAAGTGTCACATGAGCATTTTCATATACATTTGATTAAATATGTTTGATTGAGTGAAAGGCAAAATGCCTTATGCTTATGTGAAATAAATGTGTTATTTATGATCAATATGGAATGGTGACAAAATTGTGTTGTGCTCTAATGTGTTGCATGAATAGAGTGAACCATCGATGATGGTTACCTCACTAAGTTCGCAAACTCACCCAAAATTGCAACATTATTTTTCAGGGCCGAGAGTAGAATCCTAGCTCTAGAGGGACTTTTCCTGCCGTGTAGATTGTCTTGGCGACAGAAGTCATGGCTCACAGGTCGATCAGCTGGAACTTTTGGGATGACTTAGATAGATCTGCTGTATTTTTCCTCTTTTATGTAGCATTTGTACTAGGTTTTTAGGATTGATGTACAGACAATAAAAGATGACAGACGTGTAAACTTCTGGTTTTGAGGAAATGAAATGAGGAAAAAAATTTTGGTTTCAAAAACATTGTGATTTTTATACTGATGTTTTATTATGATGCCATGTGAAGTGTTTGTAGTGATTAATCGTAGCTCACCCTTATCATAAGATATGTACCGGAATGATCTGCGGGTGTCCCGGTGTGTACCCTGTGGTAAGAGGGCGCTACAATAAACATGAGTCTTGTAATTAACTCATAGGCACGGGAGAAGAAAGTCACAGGGATGCAGGAGTCACAGGCATGAGAGGAACACGAGTGTGCAAGAGTCATGGGTGTGACAGATAAAGACAAAAACTGGGTGAGAGCACAAGTTAGACCCATCCCATGTTTATCACTCAATCTCTCTCAATTCATTTTATATGTCTATGATTTTTGGTAGAGAGTTAGAGCAATGTCTTACGAGTCCAATGGTTCAAGTATCATGTCATTTGGAGGTCGGACGAAGAAGATATAACCAAAAACCTGTCAGATGTTCATCACCCCTAAAAACTAAATGCACAATAGCGACCTTCTCTTATGAATAAGCACGATGTTGCAAATCCAATATCCTAAAAAAACCACATTATCACTATATCTCTCATTTCGCCTAAATCCTTAAAAGTCACCATCATTCTTATGCACAATGGTGCATTTCCACTTCTTCTTCTCCACTGAAATCTCAACTTCTAAATTTCATAACTTTTCATCCAGAAATCCAAAATTTGCAAACTTTATATCAATGGAAAGCTAAAAGAGAGATCTACAACTTTTAAGAAGACAATTTTGTCCAAATCTATCTAGATCAATACAGTTTATTCGTGGAAGTTTCAGATCAAAATTTTAACTCTCTTAACTATTCATTACCAATAACTTCTCAGATGACTTCCAATCACTAAAATTCAATACTTCAATTTTTATTTCTAATCTTTCTACTTCATTTCATTAAACCCATTCACCATAAATTCATACTACCCCTAAATATGCAAGTTTAATCAAATTCTCAAAATCATTAAAAAAAACAAATATTAGTAGTTGAACTCTTCATGTTCTATATTTTCAACTTTCATACATATTCTCTATTTTCTCTTCAACTTTCATTTATGCACTCATTCCCATCTCAAACCATCATTTTACAACTACTCTTCAACTCAAAAATCCTTTTCTTGATCATCTCTAGAGCACTCACCTACTCACGTATACACACATGTATATCTACATGCATAGTGAATAGAAAACAGAGCATATTAGCATATCACCTTTTCATACTATAATTTTCTACACTAGTCCCATAAACCATTTCATTTCTATTTCAAATTTCAAAAAATCATTTCTACATCACCTAATCACTAATAATCCATCAAATACTAAATAACACTATATCCATATTTTCCCATCCTATTAACACAGTGTTCATGAATATACACGTAAATGCCATGTTCATGCAACTGACAGTAAATTCATCAAATTTATTTCATAAATTAAAAACTCTAAAGGATTTACTCAATACTTGTTAAAAACTCCAAGATCTGCAACTATTCCAAAGCCCTAAACTCCATGCAAAATTACGCATTCGACTGTATAATATGGCCAACTTCTAGTTTTCTTAGGGTAGAAGACACAATTTGCAGTATGAAAGTGGCATGGGATTTGGAAAAACAAAAAAAACTCTTGGAAGGTATTTGATGAAAAACTCTATGTATTAGGAGGAAATTTGAAGAAGGTGACTACGAAATAACACTTAGATATATAACTAAGTCCTTTTTAACTCTCTGAGATCATAACTCACTCTCAGACAAAATTATAAAGGCAACTTACTAAGTCAGTGACACTTGTCACTTTCCTAATGTCTAAGCTCTAACTAAATCTCTTTGGAACTAATTCTTTTAACTCTCATCTTAACATCACAATTGTCTCCAATATTCTTTAGATTCCTTTTTCCTATTTTTCCTAAAATTCATAATTTTTGAAATTATTCCTAAATTCACCAAAATTCAAAAATATAATAATCACATTAACCAATAAAATTTCCAACACAATAAATTCAAAATTTCCAATAATATCACAACTCAATTCAATTATACCCGGAATTATCCATGAATGCATGTACAATTATTTTCATGTGCAAGATTTTACTATTTACATGTATGTGTATGGCATTTTATGTATGAGCATGAAAATTGCATTTATAATCCGTCATTAATCACTCATATTTACTATTTTAGCTTCCCCTCCAGTAATGGGATGTTATAACTCTCCCCTCCTTAAAAGAAATTTTGTCCTTGAAATTCTTACCTGTTTGCTTAAACAAGTGGGGATATTGTCTCTTCATATGCTCCTCTGTCTCCTATGTTGCCTCTTCAGTTGAGTGATTCCGCCAAAGGACTTTCACTAATAGAATAACTCTGTTCCTTAACTGTTTGATCTGCGATCCCATAATCTTGATCAGCTCCTCAACATAGCTTAAGTTACTAGCATCCTCAATCTCCTAAGCCGGTATCACATGTGTCAGATCCGATCAGTATCTTCGGAGCATACTTATATGAAACACATTATGCAATTGAGACATCCCATTCGGTAAAGCCAACTTATAGGCCAAAGGTCCTATCCTCTCAATGATCTCATAAGGACCAATGTACCTAGAGCTCAACTTACCCTTTTTACCGAATCTCAAAACTCCTCTTCAAGGTGACACTCTCAGAAATACTCTGTCTCCCACACTGTACTCCATGTCATGTCAGTGTTGATCCACTTAACTCTTCAGTCTATCCTAAGCTGCTTTAATTCGACTTTGGATCAACTTCACCTTGTCTACTGTATCCTGTATCAACTCTGGGCCTTCAACCATTCTCAAGCCCTCTTCACCCTAATATAATGGTGACCAATATTTTCTACCATATAGTGCCTCATACGGTGCTATTCTGATACTACTGTGGTAATGGTTGTTGTAGGCAAACTCTATCAATGCCATATATTAATCGCAAGCTTGTCTATCAATGCCATCTCCAGTCACTATGCCCTAAAAATACTGCTTGATCAAGCCAAAATTCACATTTACTAAATTTGGCATATAACTGCTTCTCTCTCATGATCTGTAAAATAACTCTCAAATGCTTAGTATGTTCCTTTCTACTCTTCAAATACACCAAGATATCATCAATGAACATAATCACAAATCGATCTAGAAATGACTGAAACACCTTATTTATCAAGGCCATAAAGGATGTCGGAGCATTAGTTAGCCCAAACAGCATCACTAAAAAATCAAAGTGCCCATACCTGCTCTGGAATGCACTCTTAGGTACATCAGCCTTAACTATCTTTAACTGATAATACCTTGATCTCAAATCCAGCTTAGTAAATACCTGAGTTCCCTGCAACTGATCAAGTAAATCATCAATTCTAGGAAACGGGTACTTGTTCTTAATTGTCACCAGATTTAGCTGTCTATAATCGATGCATAACCTCAAAGTCTCATCTTTCTTCTTCACAAATAGCACTGGAGCTCCCTAAGATAAAACACTGGGTCTAATAAAACCCTTTTTCTAGCAACTCTTGTAACTGAGCCTTTAACTCCTTCAGTTTCATAGCTGTCATCCTATATGGAGGAATAAATATAAGGGCAGCACTTGGAACTAGATCAATCGAGAACTTCATTTTCCGATCTAGTGGTAAGGTAGCTCACCAGGAAACACATCTAGGAACTCCCTAACCATGGGAATGTCCTGTATACTCTGCTCAGCTCTAGTGTCAATAATGTGGGCCAGATAAGCCTCACATCCTCCCTACACCAACCTCAGTGCACTTATGAAGGATATCATCCTAGTTGGCACTGCTTGACCAACTCCTCTAAATACTACCCTCGATTGACCAAGAGATTCCAGTACTACCTCCTTGGTGTAGCAGTTCATGATAGCCCTATGAGCAGTGAGCTAATCCATACCTAGGATAACATCTATCTCTCTCAACTGTAGTATAATCAAGTCTGCCTCAAACTCTGCTTGATCAATCCTAATCAAGCACTCCTTGCAGACCTCTCCTATGATAGTAGTACTACCTAAAGGTGTACTCACCTCTAGCCCATACTGTGGCAACTCCCTATCACAATGCAACTTACAGGCCAAATATAGTGCGATAAAGGAGTGTGTGGGTCCTGTATCTAGCAATGCAAATGCCACAAAGTCATAAATGAGAGCGTACCTGTAACCACATCTGGTGAGTTCTAAGCCTCTTTCCTAGTCATAGCATAGACCTGAGCCTGGGACTGGGACTGCGGTTGGCTGCCCCGCCCCTCAGTTCTCATGGAAGAACTCCTAGAGTTCACTCTGCCTCTACCTCAGCCTCTCTGTCCAGATCCACTACCTCTGCTCTGTTATACCATAGCATCACTCCCAGATCGCCCACTCACACCAGACTTAGCTCCCAAAGTAGCAAGACAATCCTTGATCTAGTGGTCAAAGGAGTCGCATTTGAGGCAAGCTCCAGTTAGCCTCCAACACTTACCACCATACCTCCTCTCACAGTGCTCACATATTGGAAACTGATTCCGTACTGTACCTTTCCCATTGCCATTCTGTGAAAATCTACCTCTCTGCCTAGATCCTAGCTGCTTGGATCCACCTGGTGTTCTGAATGCTCTGTTCTGGCGCTTACTGAATCTTCCGCCAGAGCTGCCCTAACTCTTATCGGGCCTCTTCCCTCTGGACCCTTGCCCAGTCTCTGCTTGTCTCTCTTTCAGTAGCTACTCAATTCTAATTGAAGCAGCTCTCATCTCAGTGAAAGTACCCAGGTCTGAAAGCGCCAACCTTATTCTGATCTCTATATTGAGCCCATCCTTAAACCTCCTACACTTGTCTTCTTCTGTAGAGATCAAAGTAGTAGCATAACCCATCAACTCATTTAATTGGACCTTATATTCTGCCACTAACATCCTACCCTGCTTCAATTCTAAGAACTCCTTCATCTTCATGTCCAAATATATCTTGGGCATCTAATTATCTCTAAAGACCCTCAGAAAGTCTTCCCACTTCAATTGGCAAGGCTTGGTGGTACTACCCAGGACAATCTTCCACCACTGGTAGGCTGGGCCCTGCAGTAAAGATACTGCATAGTCGAACCTCTCATTAGGCTCATAGTCTATCTAATAAAAAAAACCCTCTCAGTCCTTTCCAACCATCCTTTGGCTTCAGCAGGGTCTGTGTTGCCATAAAAGTCCATAACTCCCTGATTCCGCAACCTATCATACCTCCTCTCCCTTCTCTCAGGAACTCTAGGAAGCATCTCCTCAAATCAAGGTACCGAGGACTCTCTACTAACTCCTACCAATCCTTGGTCGGCTTGTTGATCAATTTGATCACCTAGAACGGATGACTTATAACAAAGAATAATTTCAATCATTTTCTACATTTCTCACAATATTTCATGCTTAACATTTCTATATGTCCCAACAGATGCCAACCATGCTCTGATACCACCTAAATGTAGTGCTCCCTTATTTTAGGAGACACACTGGGATGCCCGGAGGTCATTCCAGTACATATCTTACAGTAACGGTATGCTACGTTCGATCACTACATTCACTTCACATGGCATCATATCATTATTCACTTATAAAGTACAATAGAAATCACAATATTTTAAAAACCTAACTTTTTTCTCATTTCATTGCATAAAATCGAAAGCCTACATTGTGTCTTTCAACCTTTACTACATGTACATCAACCTAGTACAAAAGTACTACATGAAAGAGAAAATATATAAAATCTATCTAAGCCGTCCAAAAATTACAGCTGACCGACCTTTAAGCCATGACTTCTCTTGCCAAATCACAATCTACACGCTGGTAGAGCCTCTCAGTAGCTAAAGTCGTCTCTCAGTCCTGAAAAGAAAATATTGCAATTTTGGTGAGTGTTGCGAACTCAATGAGGCAACCATCATCAATGGTTTACTCAATTCATACAACACAACAATTCACATAATATATCATTCACAACTTTGCATAATGAACACATATCACATTTACATTTAAGAGCAAATCACATAGTCAACATCTTACCTATGACGATAACCTTTAGCTACAAGCCTAGCTTTATGGGTAACTACATTACCCTCCATGTAAATTTTCTTCTTGAAAACCCATTTGCACCCTATAGGTTTTATCACTTTGAGTGGGTAAAACAAATTCCATACTTAGTTTTCATACATGGAATCCATTTCAGATTTCATAGCTTGAAACCATTTGTCAGATTCTGAACTCTTTAGAACCTCTTCATAGGTAGCAAGCTCATTATCTTCTATGAGCAATACGTCATTAAGTTCATTATCTCCCAAGTTGTTTCTTAACTTCATTTCTGAATTCTTTAAACCTTTTAAAGGATTTGGACTTATATCTCTTAAGATACACATACCCATATCGGGAATGATCATCGATAAAGGTAATGAAGTAAATGAAAACACCTTTGGAATGTATAGACATCGGACCACATACATCATTATTTATAAGGTCTAAAAGTCATCAGATGCCTTCTTCTACTTTAAGGACTCCAGATAGGCCCTATAATTTCTCTTCTGGTGGCCATCCTTGCCACAGTGGAAGCAAGTTCCCTTCGAGGTAGTCTTCATTGCTTTCTTGACACCTCCCTTAGGCCCTGTGGACTTCTTCTTTTAACTCTTTTTCTTCAAACTAGAAGAGTCTACCAACATCACAACCTTGTCTTTGTGGATAGATGCCTTAACTTCCTCAAGCATGTTAACTAGCTCAAAAATTGTGTTGGATATATTGTTAATCCGATAGTTAAGCACGAATTGTGAGTAACTATTGGTTAAACCTGTCAAAATTAAGTCAACACTTAATTCATGATCTTAAACAAAACTCAAGGAGGCCAACCGCTCGATGTGGCCATTCATATTTAATGCATACTGTATTGGAGATGTTCCCTTAACCATTTTGGAGTAGAAGAGCAAGCACGAAGTCTTGAACCTTTTAGACCTTGCTTGTTCATCAAAGAGTTCCCTAAGATGATAGACAAAGGTATGAACATCTATAGCCTCGTGTTGCTTTTACAACTCTGGTGACATAGTGGCTAGCATAATGCAACTAGCCATCTCGCTATCATTGAGAAGTTTCCTATAAGCCCTCTAATCATCATCAGAGGCATCAACAGTAGGGGGATCGAGAAGTGGTTCTTCCAAGACATAACCAAACTTCTCGGACTTGAGAACTATTCTTAAGTTCCCAAACCAGTCAAGAAATTTTGTTTTAGTCAACTTGTTAGCTTTCATCAATGATCTTAGATTCACACTAGTACTCATGATGTTAACTCTGGTAATAACAATCTTTCATCAAAGAGAGAAAAATTAGAATGTACTTAAATGTATGTCTATAAGGACTTTAATAACGCGCATTATAGCTCCCACTATTTTCATGAATTTATAACCCTAAATTTGAGAGAACTTGTAGAGAAATTTTTCTAGTGGCTCGATATCCAATATCCCTAAGAATGTCCTGGGGTTTGCCCAATAAGTCACCTTAGTTTAACCAATAGGTATTAATCATACTAATTGCATCTCCAATGCAACTATCAAATCTAGTGCTATTAATTGTTGATGTGAGCACACTCATTAGGCTATCAACTCTTGACATGTGTACATCTAATGTACACTACCCAACTTCGCCTCTATCCACGTTAATCTTAGGTTTGCCCAAGAAACAAACACTTCTAGTTAAAACCTAACCTTTAATCTGGAAATCATATTTTCATAGTTCGAATATATCCGTATAAAGTAAGCTTAGGTTCCTAACAACGCTAACTTTAAAAGGACTCTAATTCTTGCCATATTAAAGGAAGGCGTTATTTTTGGTATTCTAAGTGAGGGGTTTGACTAAGATCTTATCTAACTTAAATGGTCTTATACATATAACTCTCTCTCTCTCTCTCTCTCTCTCTCTCACACACACACACACACACATATACACATATAGTTACTATAACTACATGGCACGATATGGACTATCCAATCAAATTGGGCCTAAGCCTATAACCATCCATCATGCAAGCCCATACATTCTCCTAACCATGCATTCTCTAATGCATATATGTAAACACATCATTTCGGTTATGACATTTTATGGATCCTAATATGAAAGGCCCAATCTAACACTTGGATTAACTATCTTCCTTTTACTAACTTAGCTAAAATTACTATTCATTTGGAATTAATATTAATCTAATTAACATGAATTCCTAATTCTATAAATTAATTCATTTTTAATTTACCTTAAAATAATTATTTGATGTCCAAAATTAAACAACTTCAATTTTGTCACACATGTCAATTTTTCTAGTCTTACTAGAAAATCTATTACTCTACTAAAATTAATTTCACAAAATTTATAGAATATCAAATCATCATTCCAAGAATCTATAGATCATTTCATGATGATCAAATAATTTAGGAATCACTCAAAAATTATTATGATCATCAAAACATCGATAAGATACCAAAAACGACAAATATGACTTCTAAAACTTTTTTTGGAAATCAAATGTCAAGAAAAATCATTTAGGCATGCATCAAACATCAAATTAAGATATTTTTATCACATAAAAATATTTTTAGGGTTCTAGAACCGAAATATAAACATACAAAAATATCAAACAAAACAGATCCTACAATTTCTAGAAAACTGTCCAGATTTGGAAAATTATTTGATAAAATTATTAAAACATTTTTAATAATTCTACAAAAATTACAAAGGTATAAACACATCCCAAATATGTTAACATAATTTTTCTAGAATCAACTATATGTAACCTCATCAGTTTAGCCAGTAGGCATCATATGCCCAACAGAAAGACAAATTTAATGCATGTTCTTGTAAATTTGAAATTAAATATTTTAATCATATTAAAATTATTTTTAGTCACACTGAATCATTCACGTACATCTTATGAACAGATTGGTGAAAAAAATCGTGAAAACCATTTTTCTATAATTAATTTCGAGCAAAATATTACAGGACCCTAAGCTGTCACAATCATGAAAATAGTTTTCATATGTCATGTATTCTACATCTAACAAGGCATAAGATAGCTCTGATACCATTGTAAGGTTCCAATCTTGCATCTTATACATAATATATGTCAAATATTTACAGCGGAAAATAAAAGGAACCTCAAAAACCAGATCTACTCATGCATATAGATATAGAAAACAAAAATATGAAATGTAAGATATTTACATACCTTTCTGACGATTTCCTTTATTCTTTAATCTTCTCTGTGTGGGGTTATCGTAAACCACAAAAATCAACATATACGATCTCTAATGAAAGTCTATACGAAGATAAAAGGATGAAACCTCATTAGGAGATGGTTAGAATTTTTTTCTTTATGTTAGCAAAGACAAGAACTTTTGTAAGAGTTAGAGAGAAAAAAGTGTGTGTAAGAAAGAACATTTCTTTTACTTGTGTCTTACACAAGATGCATGAAAAAAATCTCTACTTTCTGCACCATTTGGCCTTCCATAACCTCATCACCAATGGAGATTTATGGGAAGTTAATGGGTCATGAATATCATGCATCAATGGAAGTTATAGGAAGTTAATGACCATGAAATGCATGCATTAATGGAAGTTATAAGAAATTAATGACCATGAACAACATGCATTAATAGAAGTTTTAGAAAGTTAATGATCAAATTGGAAGCCAACAACACTTGTTTCTAATCCATTCCATGTAATGTTTTCTACCACGATCACAGTGCGATCCAATCCTGAAGCACTCTCTCATATCTTGAATCACCATTCAAGACCATTTTACTCATCCTTTGGATCTCCTATGTGTGTGACCCATTAGGTTCCTAGTTACATTGGCCACTTGAATTATTAATTCAAGTAAGTCAAGAGTGGTATCTGGCAACACACCATGAACACCAATTGACTGAAAAGTCAGTGGTTTAACTACGAACCCTTCCATATGCAATATTGCCATGTAATTCGTCCTTTCACCATCTATACCCCACTTGGTTTAGAGTATGATCAAAGTGTTAACTCCCACTAAATTGACTAAGTAACATATATTCCAAGTGATATTAGATCTTATCCTAAGGATCTCATTACTCTATGTATCATTGAAGACTTTACTCATGACACATATCTGCTCTGGCCAGAGACTCTCGAGTAATGACCCCGACAAGAGACCATGGGTATTATCTCCTTTTATCAGGAGTGATGAATCCTTTATTGGCTACTCCATTACCTCCGAATACCTCAAGCTGTACCCAATCACCGTCTTATAAGTAACCCCTAAAAGGCACTGATGAATGGAGTTAAAGGACAGGATCAATATCTAAGATATCTTTGAGCATCTCAAGTCAAAGGATACTTGCACCATTGCTATGATCTCAAGTCAAAGGATACTTGCACCATTGCTATGATGAGACTATCATTGACATCGGAATAGAATATCTATATGATTGTCTCATAGTAGATCAATCCACTGTATTCACTACCCTTAGTAAACATCCACATATTAACTCTAAACAACTTATGTCTATAGCTTATGAGATATCCTGCTTGATCCAATTAAGGAGTATAACGTGTGCTAGTCTATCCCGGATTAATGATATCCCATCTCATTAATCCTATGACTAGGGAAAGTTTAGATACTACTATAATTATACATAATAGGAATCTCATTATCATGATCTCATCATGATTTTCTCCATGCTATGTTTTGTATCAAGGACTTCAGTAAATTAATTTAAGATCAACATCAAATCCGTAAATATATGAACATCGAAATAATGAAAAGATGCCTTCATTAATTATAAAATGATTTGTACAATAAGTGCTAAAGGTGATTGCCTTTAAAGCACTTTTCTAACATAATGATGATCCCTCCCATCAATTCTCCTCTATATATTCCTTTACTTACCCTTGTATATCATCTATCACCATACTTAATACTTTTACTACTAAAATACAGTGCCCTCTACCAAGTCCCCTTTAGTGCCTCCCTCTAGCACCATTTAATCATCTCTTAACATATCATAATCATAATCCACATTAGTATAATGCCATCCTTAATTAATATAATGTTTTGTTTAAAAATATAAGCTAGGAAATTATGTCTCGTCCCCCCAATGTGAATGTTATTATAGGTAAATGGATATACGGATACAAGTTTTGATTTGATGGTTCCCTTAATTTCTATAAGGCGCATTTTATGTTGTTCACAGTTTCAACTAATAATTAGACATTGGTTACAAAGAGCCATTTAGCTATATGGTCAAACCTACCATAATTTAGATCGTTTTTAATCTGGTTTTGTCTTTTTCTTAGTCTATCCATTAACTAGATGCCAAAAATGTCTTTCTTTATGGTTACTTAATTTAAATAATGTATTATAAACAACCTTTTAGTTTATTTGAACCCTTAATCATGTTTGTCACTTGAACAAAGGTTTTATTGGCCTTAAAAAATCTCCTCAAGCATGGTATCAACAATTTGTTGGTTACATCTCCACATTAGGTTTCTATAATTGTAAGCCTTATACTTCCTTATTTGTCTATCACTATGGATATGATATTTTCCATTCTTCTACTTTATATGAATGACATAGTTCTCACATCCTCTTTTTCTAGGTTGCTTCAACGTATCATTCAAGCTCTCATTGTTGAGTTTTCTATGACTAATTTAGGCCCTCTTTATTACTTCTTAGGCATCTCTATCACTCGCACCCAAAGGGGAATTTTTCTCTCACTAAATAAGTATGCTTAAGAGATCCTCAACAAAGCCAACATGTCATCGTGCAATACACCGGCCACTTTTGTTGGCACTTGATCTAATCTCCTAGCCACCATTAGTCCAATTGTTGTAGATCCTACTCTCTATTTCAGCCTAGTTGGGGCTTTGTAATATTTGATATTCACTCGACTTGACATCACATATGTCATACAACAAATTTGTTTTTTTTTATGCTTGATCCATAGGAACCCTGCTTTCATACTCTAAAATGTTTCTCATGCTAACCCTGAGGCATTTAGGACTATGGTTTATAGGTCTATCCCTCCACTACCAATGGTCTTGTTGCATAATCTGATGTTGGTCATGTAACATCCCGTTACTGATTAGAGGGTCATCTTGGTAAATTGGGACGGGTTAGGATTTTTACTGCATATCACTGATTGATCATGTTATTGGCCTCTAATTATAGAGGA
>JANZLD010000001.1:16147794-16157808 GCA_026413575.1 Erythroxylum carthagenense
TTTTGTTTTTCTTTTGATTTGTTCTCTTTTTGTTATACATCAAAATTATGTTTTCGTGAAGTCATCTTGACTTAACACGAGCATCGCACAAGGGAAGTGACGCCAGAAAGCATCCGCCCGCGGACAGTCCCGTAGCACATGAATCGTAGTCTCAGGAGTGCCACAGATCAGACACCATTCATCAATAGTAATACGACGCGCCACTCTGTTGATTTGTCAGAAGTTTCTAGTTGACGACTAACCAAAGAAACGATCTGATCCGTTGCGGACCGACCCATTTCCAAATAATCTCCTATAGCTTGTTGCAGGCTACCCGGGGATGATCCTCAATAAGCTCATAAGCAGACGCAACAGTGAAGTGCCCATGGGTGGTGGGGCCCTACCTTATGACGTCGTCCCCTGCGGTCGCGACCGGCGATCTTAGAGAAACAAGTGTCAAACAAACAGACATCAAAAGGTACTGTTGAAAATTCGCCCAACACCAATCGCCCGTATCCTGCATAAGGGAGACAACCGTAGCAAATCGGATGCTTTCAAGGATCGGCGAAACTGCAAGCTGGATAAGAGGGGCCCATCCTTCCAACCAATTATCCAACCAAAAAAGGGCACTTCGCCCATTGCCAAGCGTTCAAGCTAGCCCATGGCGAACAACATGCTAGGTAGCCGAGAGTCCCCTCCAGAAGCTAGAAGCCCCGGTACAACAGATGGAGTGAGGAACTATGTGAGTGTCTAGTCTATATTTGGTTCAAAAGACCTAAACCCACAACGCATGGGGTTTTGTGGGCAATGCCCAACCCAATTTAGCCAACAACGCATCATTGGTAACCTGAAAGCGTTTGAGCCCCAATCCTCCTTCAACTTTAAGCTTGCACACAGTCTCCCAGTTAATGAGGTGGACTTTTTGAGAATCCGACGTAGACCCCCAAATAGATGGAGACACTGATGGCCAAGTAAATATGCAATGGAAGTAACACGCACAAAGTACAATACTCCAATCACAAGGTATGTGTTTCGGCCAAAAGGTTATCATCATATGCTACATGCCGATTGAAGCTACTTTATTGGTTGGGTGGATACATCATCTATGATTTTCCAGTTGATTAATAAATATGTGTTTATTCTACCTTTCTACTGCAGAATTTCTGAAGGCGGATTTTGCCAGTCGATTAAGTACAAAGGAAATAGAGAAATTGGGCAGATAAAAGAAGGCACGAGGTAGAGCATGAACGGTTAGGTAAATTGAGTACAATTTTCCCGAAAGAAATACCAAGTTGTCCACTGTTCTATACAGAAGCTTACACATGGCCCTGTTGCTTTCCCTAGCTGAAATCATGAATCCAAAGCATACAATCTCTCTTCAGTTGTCCAATTCCACCTTCATTTTGGTGCTATGAACACGGTGTCAATGACTTCTTTCAGATTCTTGCAACCTACGATTTTAATTCCTTGGAAACCAAGCGTTTCCAGAAATTTCTCGGCAGATTTGGGAACTATACACATTCTGTATCCCATTTTGGCCACCGTATTCACTCTTTTCTCCATTCGGGGCACCTGTAATTTACGAGCATAAAAAGACTTGGGTGAACAGGCGATCCAACAACATACCTTAGCCCAATGAAGTCAAAGTAAAAAAGGAATAGGGAAGCATGCTTTTAAAGCACCGATGGAGAGTTCTTCTACAGCTGTCACTGAGCTAACATCTGTGCAATGAAACGTGAGATGCAATGCTATTCATATATTAACAGGTTAATCCCCAGATCACTTCCTCAGACACTTCTGGTATTTGATAGCGTACCTCTAACTGGCTTAAAAGAAGCACAAAAGAAATTAATTACTTACAGCTCGAAGCTCACCGGCAAGGCCAATTTCTCCAATGAATGCAATGTTATTTGGAAGAGGAAACTCCAAGAAACTGAGATGGCAACCATAGGTAATCAAACTTCAAAAGATGCTTGCAGTTGATGTATTATTGGTGGGCATACGGCAGAAAAATAAATGATAAAATTCCTGGATCACTATTTATCTATGAGATGTTTGCAAAAGGGAAGTTTAAAGACTGGCATACAATAACTTTGAATATATATGAAGGAAAAAAAGAGTTAAGGAAACAAATGCCTGCTGCAAATTGCAGCTGCAATTGCCAGATCTCCAGCAGTCTCTGCGAGCTTGACCCCACTAATGACATTCAGAAAGATGGCCTAGAGAAGAAAAAACAAATGGAGGAAAACTTTCTGTAAGAATAGAACAAAAACCGAACTGACCTAGAATTGAATACAAAATCATTCAATTATTCAGGCTAAAAGGGCGCTTTAATTGTAAAATAAGATGTTTCCAAAATCTATTAATGATTCCAAACCATGCCATGCAAAATTCTTTTCCAACCTAAAATGAAATCTGTGAACACACTTGTCATTCACTTTTTAAATGCTGACACCAAATCTGTGAACACACTTTTCACATCTTAAAATGCTGACACAATCCATAACACACTTCCTATGTTACCCTTTGCAAGAAAAATTGTGTCACCTGCCCTAAAAGCCTTATTCATCAAAACTCCAACGCAAAGGAAAGGCGAAAACCATAATTTTCACATAAAAGGTAAGGGATGACTTACATTTTCTTGGAGCATCAAACCAGCTTGCTTCTTAAGAACCTTCAGCCAAGAGATATGAGATTGTGAATTAATCATTTTAACAAATCTTTTTTAAGCTTAAAAAGGTTCACATAATTTGTATTACAGTTTGGAACAGAAAAGCAAAAGAATTTAAAGACATGCTTTATACACATACAAACTCATTTGTAGAGACACTCACAAAGAACTAAAATAATAAAGGCTTTTAATTTTATTTCCACTGGGATTCTGTTGAGACCCGCTGTAATCGGAAAAGGAAGGGTGGGCAGATCAGTAATTGGAGAGTGTGTAGGGTTGTGAGAGATTTGTTGCTGAGTTTGTTAGTTAGTTAGAGAGGAGGGAATAAAAGGGGTAGGGTGCGACAGATGAGGGGTAGGATATAGGAATTGGTTATTGTAGGGAGGTTGCTAGCCCTCGAAGCTAGCTATTGTGGAGGTTGGCTAACCTTCGAAGTTTAGCCGGTTGATATATCGAATACAATAAGTTTCTCTTATTACTCTGTTCTTCTCTGTTTTTCCTATTGTTTTTCCTATTGTTTTCTTGCTTGAGTTTCTGGTGTTGAGGTTGATTGCCGGAATAGTGACTGTTCGGATTTAGGTCTCTAACAGATTCCCAATTGGAAGCTCATTACATTTGAACTTTGAAGTATTCAGTTGAGAAAAAAGTGCAAAACCAACCAAAACAGGGAATTGAGGTAAAAGTAGAGCTGATGGTAGGTACTGCTATTTCAGAATTAATCAACATAAAAACAAGGTTAGGCATGAAATTATACAATAAGCTGACTATGATGATATGCGCATATAACTCCAATTAAAAAACCTTAAAACACTTACTGAAATAATCATGTCGGCTCTGCTCTCTTGGATCCCATTAACATGCCTTGAAACCGAAGCACCAGGGGCACATAATGCCTGTAAAATGGATCTCAAAGTCAATCAAAACAATTTGTGATCATTTGAATGGCAAACTAGTTGAGCTTCAACCGGGAAAAAAATATTAGTGAATCATGTGAAATGCAATTTTTAGCAGAGAGCAAAGGAGTAAAAGAAAATACCTGAATTTCAATAAGAAAACTTCGACATCCATCCATGATCACAGTGACAGCTAGTCCAACTACAACATCTGAACTTGAATGCTGCTCACTCAGGAATATCTCACTTGGATTTAAAACAGCTTGCAGACCTAGTTCTGACATTTCAAATACTCCCAACTGGCACCAATAGATAATTCTATTATCAACAAAGACGAAAAGGGAGCAGTTATATGTGTACCTACAATCATTTTGCCATTTTGGTTATGCTTCAACAAAGATTAATGAAATAAAATAAAAAAAATCCGATACAATCATATATTATTCCAAAGAAGCTTTTTTGGTTACGTGTAGTTTCAATTATTTTCCATGATTAGAATTTTCTTTTAATCTTTTTCATACATAATTTTGTCTATGTATCTTTTATTTCCTCAAAAAAAAGTTGCATAAGAGGTGCATCAACCATGAAATCAAATTAACAAAGGAGAACATCGATAGAAATTTACCTCCAAAAGATAGAGGGAGAGAGAGAGATTAGGGATATTAGAAAAGAGAAAAATTTGAGAATTAGTAACATCATATACCAATTCAATAACTGAGCATTGAAGGCTCACTAACCAATGCCAATCAAACTTCCAGAATATGCATGGGGAGAGCAAAGAAATTTCTTAACACAAGATTCACACAGAAAGCACATAACCTATACTTATATACAAAGCATCATCCTTATAGCGCACCTCATCAGTGCATCCAAAACGATTCTTCACTGGTCGAAGAAAGCGATGAGATGAAAACTTCTCTCCCTAATAGCATGCACCAACATAGTTAGCAATCTTAATAAGAAAAGAACAAACTACCTTGAAAATTCTATCAAAACAGATAGTTCACGTCAAGTAACCATATGGAAATATTTCGGAAGCTAAATGTTGAAATTTCACATATGAATCTGTATTATGAGGCATGCAACAAATGTCTTCATCTTATGATACCAAAAGTCAGTTACATCATTCGACAGAACATAACGAATTATGCAGTAAAAGAAAATGTAACAAAATACTGACTTCCATATACAGAACAACATCAACTATGTGCTCGAGGAGCCGAGGTCCTGCTATATCTCCAGACTTGGTCACATGTCCAATCTGTAAAGCATTTGCAATTTAATGAAAAAGGAAGGGAAAAGAAACTTCAAAATATCAATAAAAGAAACAGTTCTGTGAATAGTTTCATTTAGAAGTTGCTTGAACTTCATCATAAATCAACAATCAACTAGCAAATCAATCATACCAAATGTTATTTAATACAAATAGCAATTAGGTAAATCAAAGGAATACACTGAACTTGAGGAAAAGGAAAAACACCTATTGCACTTCTAACATGGAAAAAAGAAGACAATGATCAAGGGTATAATCACATAGAAAATGCTATATGAAATATAAGAGTTGATAATTAAGTAGAAGGAGGATACAACAGATGAACTCCATGATGCAATTGGGATCGTGATTAGGAAGGTTAGGGACCAAAGGCAGGAATTTAAGGAGAGAAAATGAGAATGAGAGAAAGAGATGACAAAAAAGGAAGTTAAAAACAGTAGGAATATTGTGAAAAAGAAATCATAGTTGAACTTTCTTTTTATTTTTCGTCATGGCTGAAGAAAAGCTCCAGATAACAGAAAGAAGATTGGAAACAGACCTCGAACAATGTTGCCAATGGTGTTCCAATATCAAACTAAACAAATGGAAAACTAAATTTAGATAAACAGATCTCACCAAAAGAACTGGTATGCCAGTCTTCTTTGCAAACCGCAATAAAGCTGACGTGCATTCCTTAACCTGTCATACGCTAGAATTGGGTTATCATTCATTAAGAATCTCATGAAAATATCTATGGATAAGCATATTTGACTTGCAAGTGTGTGAAAGTATGTATATTTGCTCAAATTCCATAAAAAAGGAATAAGAAAGAAAATAGACACAGTTTTTATTTAGAAAATAAACACATTTTTATTTAGTACTCACTGAAAATTTATTTTAATAGTAGTATTTCATGTAAGTTAAACTTCCATTGCTCAAAAGAACTCAAGAAGGAGATATCAATATCAATCATGTTCTTTTTTTAATTGAAAATCTATGGCCCAAAAAAAAGGCAATTAGAATGGAAGGTAAAACACATGCAATTTTCTCTCATCGACAGTTCTAATCCATGATTACCTTGGTATTGTAGCCACTCTTTCTTATTATTAACAATCTACATGCACAAAAGGATATGCAGTAAACAACAAAGAGAGAACAATATCAAAACATAAGGTGAAAGCAAGAGAGATTGAAGTTCATAACACCAGGTATAGAGATTAAACATCTTGAAGTTATGCTTGGTTCCACACCAAATAGGACATAGCACAAAGCATTAAACACCTGTGAGATAGCTCCAGCGCTTCCAGTAACTCCATTAAGATAAACTGTTTGGATAGAATCAACCACTAAAGCACAAGGGGAAACTTCCTGAATTTTCCCAAATATATCCTAAAAAGAAAAGAAAAGACAGAACTATAATATCACAGTCTGCAGGTCCGTATGATAATAGTGCAGTTTAAGGGAGAACAAAAAGACCTAGTTGAATATTAATAATATAAAATAGAAAAGATAAAGCAGAGTCATTTACCTCAATATCAGTACTTGAATAGAGGAAAAGATTTTCTGCTTCAATCTTCATACGGTCAGCTCTGTCTCTAATTTGCTCAACACTCTGCCACAATAGTACATTCACCTCCTTAAAAACCATGATTGCTACTTTACAAGAACAGTGAACTTAAGGTTTTGTTCCTGTGCTGTCGCACCAACACAGGCCTCTAGAAAAGGGACATAACAAGAAAAAGAAATTTATGAACATTACAAAGCTGAAAGTACATAATTGGTTAAAATTTCCTCATAGAAAAGGTTGCATTTTTGCAACCAATAATTTTATTTTCAAGCACTACCATAGGACTGGATGATTGACAGAAAATAAAGCAAAATGCTAAGATGAAATATTAGACACCAAGAAACAGAAACCTCTTCACCAGAGACATATACAACTGGAGCCGGTTCGCCATCTTCCTGACCCTCAGCTATTATTGCTGCAATCTTACAATTCAAAACAATTGATCTTAGAAGAGAAAACTTGATAATATAACGAAGAAATGGATGATTGGACCAAGTTATAGAACAGAAAGTAAAGAAGATAGCACATCAAAGATATAAGAAGTCAAGAATATTATTCAAAGAACTCTGAGAAATGGCCACCTGCAATAATAGGGTACTCTTGCCAACTCCAGGATCACCACCGATCAAAACCAAAGAACCTTAATAACAACAGTATACAATTAATACTCTGATAGCAAAAGGGCATGGAGATATTAAACACACGAAACTTCATGGCGGAACTATGTATTTAGCAAACACTAGCACCCACGAAGGAATAAACATGAGTATTAATGTTATAATTCACCAATAGCTAAAAATTCAGGGAATGAATCATGGATCTTTTTCAAGTCTCAACAAAAGGGATGGAATGTGGAATAAGTTTCTATCTAATACTAAGAAAATGAGACACCACAAAGCTAAGTTTACCTTCAAATAAAGATAACATCAATTTATCCACTTAAGAGCTAGAATCACCAGCCTATATCATAGTGCTTAATTCCATTTTATAAAGTTTACATCACATGTATAATCAGAATTAGTAAAATGTGAACAAAAAAAACAGACTTTTAAATTGAAATGTATTTTCGTTTACTACTCATCTTGGGAAATTTAATTCTTAAAATAATGTGGAAAAGATCATATTACCCAAGTCCAAACAAGTGAAGACATAAATAAATAGAAGAAAATATATAGTATGTTGCAAGGCACCATAACGTGTGTGAAATTATTCAAATTAAACAAAATAAAATTGTTGGGAACAAAATTACATATTCAAGACATGATATACGTATTCCAACCAGACCTGGAACAATACCGCCACCAAGCACCCTAGAAACTTCAGTTCCAAAGAGTCCAGACCTGAATTTCGACAGCATTTATTCCACATTATATGGAAAGTAACACATATTGGCATCTGTTGAAAGTACTTGTATTTTTCATGGAATTGAATCCATCAACGCCTAGATTACGCTTTAGCAATGCATCCCAACAATGAACAGCTAACAGACTACGAAATCAATAACTTACAAAGGGATCCGCCAGTCAGACTTATTGGTACCCTTGCTGACTTCTGTTAGCCTTAATGGACGCATCTCCTCTGATTGTTGAGGCAGCCAAGAGCGAATCACATTTTCCGAAACTTCCATCCCACTGACCTTACCTCCACTCCCAACATCCACTTCTGAAAACTGCTTCATTGTCCCTGCCAACCCACATGATCTGCAGGTACCCCACCATTGGCCATGTGTATTGCCACAGCTCCCACAAACCCAGGTAACCTTGCTCTTCTTCTTCTTCCTATTTGCCACTACGTCCCCAGAACCCATCCCATTAACTGCTTTCATCCCGCCACTAATTCTGTTTTGGTTGATAACGTCCTCATTTCCCTTACTATAAGTTGATAAACCTAATCGATCTTCATCTGAACTGGGTAAAGTCTTCTTATCATTATTCCTTTCCTCACTGAAACCCTCGTTCTTGTTATTAGAACTTGACACTACCATCTGGGTTTTAACTTTCATATCACCATATCCCTTTTCCTCACCTAGACCGCCGATTTCTTTGTCAGAACTCAATACACGACCACCAACCTTGTCTATATTATCCAAAGTTCCACTCTTTACATTCCCGTAAGTCCTTTGGGCCTCTATATCGCCAAGTTCTTGTATGAAACTTGAAAACCCCGACTCGTTTCTATCTCCTTCACTCCTCTTTGCCGTGCCATATGTCCTCTTAGCTTCTAAACCCTCAAATTCCTCATAGACATTTGAGAACCCTTGATGGATTTGTTGCTCATCGCTTTCCCTCAAGCCTCTCTGCGTTAAAATTCTACCGGCGACAGGACTGTATATGCTCCAAACACGACGGCCATTTACACCATCGCCGCTGTTCCCATTTTCGTTTATCTCGGGGCTGGTTTTGAACGACTCAACAGCTAAGCCAGACTTTTTGCAACGTAATCTGAAGGTTGTACCATGGAAATGGCGGGAATTGATGATTGATTTTGGGGTTTTATTAGGGTTTAAAAGGAGAAAGCTTTTGTTAGTGTAGACTACTGATTTTAAAGCTTTCATGTCTGAAATTTGCATCAGTGAGACACAAGCTCTAATTCTCTTATTAGGGTTTAGAGTTTTGGAAGGTAAATTAACGTTTGAAAATGGAGGGCATTCAAAAGGTCACTCCTTCCAATAAACCCCGTTCAGAATTCTGAGAGTTAAAGAATGGGATTTAGGGTTTTCCATTGTGAGAGTTACTGCTGATATACATCCAATGGCTTATTGGAATTTCGAACGATAAATGAATCGTTTGGTTCGTCGGTTTCAAATATAATAATATTAGAATTGAATTCGGAAGAAATCTAGTAATATTATAATTGAATTCAATTATTTTTAAAATATATAAATTTTAATTTATATTTAATTTAATAATTAAAAATAGCTTAAATAAACATTAAATTTTAGATAATTAAAAATAATTTAAATAAATATTAAATTTTAGATAAAAAGTTAATTTTTAACATGTTTCATTTTATTTAATTAATAATTTATTTATAAATATTATATAAGAGATAAAAAAATAAATTTAATTAATTAAAATAAAAACCCTCACCCTCACAAGCTTGCTTAGTTTTAATTTTTTTAATTAATTAAATTTATTTTTTGTCTCTTATATAATATATATAAATAAATTATTAATTAAATAAAATGATATATTTTAAAAATTAACTTATATAAAATGAAATATTGTAAAAATTAACGTTTTATCTAAAACTTACTATTTATTTAAATTATTTTTAGTTATTAAATCAAATATAAATTGATAATTTATTTATAAATATTATATAATAGATTAATAATTTTTACAATGTTTTCAGTTATTAAGTTTTAGACAACACGTTAATTTTTAAAATATTTCATTTTATTTAATTAATAATTTATTTATAAATATTATATAAGAGATTAAAATAAATTTAATTAATTAAAAAAACTAAGCAAGCTTTTTTTAATTAATTAAATTTATTTTAGTCTCTTATATAATATTTATAAATAAATTATTAATTAAATAAAATGAAATATTTTAAAAATTAATATGTTGTCTAAAACTTAATATTTATTTAAATTATTTTTAGTTATTAAATCAAATATAAATTGAAGTTTATATATTTTGAAGAT
>JANZLD010000001.1:16160665-16186316 GCA_026413575.1 Erythroxylum carthagenense
TTGAGATATTGGTTAAGGATGGATTTGTCCAAATGAGGAATTGAAGTGCTTTGTATGGGAATGATGAAAGGAATGAATAAGAAAGAAAGAAAAGAAAAGAAAAGAAAATTATATGGGTTTTGAGATTGTCTTAAGGTTTCCAACGCAATGAGTTTTTTTTAAGTATATGCTCTCGGATCCGCTTTCGTTTGTCTCAGTATTTGATTTGCTTCGATTCGATCATTTTTGCCTTCGCATCCGATTTGATTTCGCTTTATGTCAATTTGCATCCGATTTGATTTCATTTTATGTTTCGTTTCCTTGCTTTGATTCGATTCATATTCGTTTGTATTCGTATTCGCTTTTCGATTTGCTTCCGCGTTCGTTTTGCGTTTTGCTTGGTTCTCCGCTCCGTTTCTGTTTCTGCATTTCCGGTTGGGATCCGGTTTCTGGATCAGGTCCCAACAACTCACTTATCACTTATAACCATTTGTCTTAACTATTTCTTTATCATAACAAAAGATTGAAGTGATAAAAAATTTGTTACAAATCTTGTGTAGATATAAGAAGATCTACTTTTGATTACGTATATTTGTTAGCTGGAGAAACTATCTTATGGATGGGTGCAAAGTAGTATGTAATTGCTACATCCATTATGGAGGCTAAGTTTGAGGCATACTTTGAGGCCATGATTCAGGCTAAACGGTTACATAACTTTATTTTCAAGGCTTAAGATTATCAACAATATAACAGGATTGCCAAAACTTTACCGTGATAATTTTGTAGTAGTTTTCTTCTCTAAGAACAACAAGTATTCTAAAGGTGATAAACAAATGGAATGAAATATTTTGTCATTAAGGTGGAGGTTTAGAAATGTAAAGTGTCAATAGAGCATATTAGCACCAATCTTCTGTTAATTGACCCAAAAATATTTTCTTGTCATGTAAAGAATATAAACATTATGTGTGTTGATGACTATTAAAACAATAATGTGTATTGGCTCTTATTATACATTTATCACTCTTTGCGCATTAATGAATGTATTGATTTTGAGATTTCTATTTTCTTTTTTATGTATTTGATTGCAATATACGATATTGAAAATAAAATTGGATGGTAAATTCTATTATGTACTTCCTATTAATAATCATGATTAAGCAGAAAGGTTGATATAGTGGTACATAAAAGAGAGTATGTTGAATTAATAATGTATGGCTATCATAACCCTTATTAGTCTTATACTTGATTATGATTACTGATGATGCTAGTGTATTTGAATGATGACTATTATACATTATGATTATTGCTTAAATTATTAATTTAGTAGATTGCATAAAGTCATATGATTTTAAGTATGAGAATGTAGAAATTATTCCTTTAAATGACTCATGTGTTAAAAGGTGATACACATAGGAGGTCCTAATGGTGCCACGAGATAATCCAAAATATTTGAATTGATCTTGAGTTGATAAGATTGTTATCTTGAGTTGATAAGGTTTGTTATCTTAAGTTGATAAGGTTTGATCAAGTCATACGTTAAGTGCTTGCTAAAGATTAGGTCTAGAGTATTTATTTAAATCCAATAATATTGCTGTTGATAGTGATTAGGTATTCCTACTATCTTTTGAAATCCTAGTTTTTAGGAAAAGTAATTATGTTTTCTTTGTATTTATTTTCATTCGATGGAGTAGGAAAAGGGCAAGTTTATTCACAAAATTTATGTGGTCTTTCTCACCTTCAATAGAAAACTTATTTATTTCTTAAAAGTTATGATTGGGACCTATTATTGGTACTAGAACTTTACAAAATTTCAAGGTAAAAAACTATTGCAATTAATAAAGAACGGATCAAGACTCTTGAGGTATGACTCAGTGCTTTGCAAAATAGTTTTTCTCGTTTAGAACTCGGCATGGTTGATTAATTGCATAGTTTGGAGGGTGGCATTAGTAAGATGTCTACAGCCCTACTTTCAAAGTAGGAGACGCCATCCAAAAACACCAACAAACACCAAGGGAACTCTTCCAATGGACAATTTCATGACTTGGGAGACGAAGTTAGGAATACTCCATATGGTCGGCATCCTCAGTTCTCTTCCAAGCTTGCCAAACTAGAATTTCCCAAATATTCTAGTGATGACCCCACCGAATGGCTCACAAAGGTTGAATAATTCTTTGAATACCAAAATACCCAAAAGGTGCAGAAAGTTTGTTTGGCTTCCTTCCACCTATACGGTGAAGCCAATCAATGGTGGCAATGGCTTTGTTAAACTTACAAGGAAGACAGTAAGGAAGTGATGTAGGAACTCTTCGTCAAGGAATTATAGGCCCAGTTTGGTCTTACAAATTTTGAGGACTTTGATAAGGCCTTATCCAAAATAAGTCAATTCGGATCCTTACAAGATTAATAGAAGAAATTTGAGAGACTAGATGATCAAGCACATGGTTGGACACAAAAGGTGCTAGTCAAGACATTTATGGGTAGACTCAAGGCAGAAATCATAGATGGCATTTTGATGTTCAAACTGAATTCTTTAAAGGAAGCAATTAACCTTGCAAGGACGAGGGATGATTAAGTGAGCTGACATTAGAAATTCACCTAGCCAATCACTCAAGCAATAACTGCCTCTCTTTCCCTAGCACCAGTCAAGAATTCAACCTAATGAAACAATTAACTTGGGATGAAATGTAGAAAAGATAAGCACAGGATCTTTTCTTGAATTGTAATGAAAAGTTTACTCCTGATAATAAGTGTCAAGGACCTTAACTTCTAATTTTGTAAGGCAATGATGCAAATTGAGAAAATTCTCAAGATATGCAGGATCGGTTCATAAACCTTGATGACAAAGTTCAGTTGGAAGGGGAGGGTAATGATACACCTAGAAAGTCCTTAAAGGTGCCAAGAAATAATCCAAAATATTTGGATTGGTCTTAAGTTGATAAGTATTGTTATCTTAAGTTGATAAGGTTTGATAAAATCATACGTTGAATGCTTATTGAGGATTAGGTGTATTTGTTTAAATTCAATTTGTTGTTGATAACGATTCGTTATTCCCGCTATCTTTTGAGATCATAGTTTCTAGGAAAAGTAGTTATGTTTCCCCTATATTTATTCTCATTTGATGGAGTAAAAAAATAGGCAAGCTTATTCAACAAAATTTATATGGTTTTTCTCACCTTAAGTAGAAAACATTTTTATTTCTTAAAAGTTCTTATTAGGACCTATCGAAAGTTAGTTAAAGGATTTAATAATTTAATAAATGGGCTTTTGGGCTTTTGGTTTGTTATAATGGGAGCTTTAAAACTGACTGCTTATTGTCACTTTATTAAAAGGATTAAGGTTATATCTCTACCTAATAATAAGTTTTTGTCATCTCACAAAACACCATCACGAAAAAAAAAGTGAGATAAAAAATTTAAGGATAGAGATAGATTGGATAAAGAACTTACTGAAGATATTTTTTCATCATTAAGTTACGGAAGAAGGTTAGTATTCATTAACTTTGTATTTGTATTAGAATAAAATTATGATCATAATTGAATATTTGTGAGTTCCATGAATTTCTAGATCTTATTATGTTTATGAAAATTATGCTTACATGTCTACTAGCTAATGCAATCTAGAAGTTATCTTTGTTAGTTGGATATGCATCTAGACATTCTATAGACCTTGAAAGAGTGCAAACTCAAAATGGTGATGTAAATGCTTATTTACATTGAAACCTTTCATTTGCCGATATCATGCATCACTCACATTCCATTGAAAAATCTACGTTGACGAAATTTGCTCAAGTGTTAAAGGAATCAAGTAGCCTACTTAAGTAAACCATGAGTTTATGGAAATTAAAATCATTTGATTAATTGAAAGGATTTGCTTTGGCTTTCCTGAACAATCTCACCTTATGACTATCTATGCACATAGTCTTATAATCTCTAAAGGCCTTGATGTACCATAATAATATGGTAGAGGTCTTGTTACAATTGAAGGTGTACTTGTCAGTATATTGAACTAATTTTGCATAAACAAAATTTTTGACTATAAGTGTTAACTTTTATGTCACCATTCAATGTAACACAGTGACTACACACCTCTAGTATGAATTTGCATTGAAAAGAATACAAAACAATTACCTGCAACTACTTTAGCCTTATATTTATTTTTTATGGTTTTATGGTTCTTTATGATCCATGGATTATAAATAGGGATGCCAAAACCTATCAAAAGTCCAATCAAAAGTTAATAGGTTATATTTCAAGTTTGGTTCTTTTTTCTTCTAAATTCAAATTTCAAATTGAATTTACCAAAAACATCACAGTTTGACTTTACCAAAGTCTTCACTTCTTCTATCAAATAACAACATAATTTTTGTATACTAATGATTGAAAAATATCTGCTCCTCTATGTTGTAATTAGTATCCTCATGTCTTGATTATCTCCTCCAATCCCTTATGCCTTAGTCAACTTTGGTCCTTTTTGTCTCTTTCTCTCTACCTGTTACATATTGTTGCATAGTTTTCTTGTCACCTACTATCACCTTGTTTTCTCATAGTTTCCCTTTATTCTAGTTTCATCAACTTTACCTCTTCTTATTTCCTAATTGAAAGAAATTAAGGAAATTTGTTGTTTTTAAACTACTGTCATAGTAATTTTGTGTTACTCTTTGTTATAGATTGGCTTAACATCACAAGATTGATGTTTTAACTATCTGGATTGTTCGAGCATACTTGAAAATAATCACTAGTTTCTTTGCATAAGGAGTTCATTAAAGTATCAATAAAAGGAAATTATTGTAATCTTTTGTGTTATAAAATAATCTTGTTTCTATCAGTTTTGAAAATAGAAAATTATATAAAAAATTTGCTTAATGAAAATAGAAAATACTAACTAATGATATATATTCTCCATATAATTTTTTTACTTTAAAAGTATATTGTAACTGTTTTTATATTAAATATATTAATAACAAAAATAAGAAAATTTTAATTTATTTTCTTTAAAAGATTTTCTCATAGTCTATAAAATGTCTTACATTCATAATCATCTTAAAAGTTAATAAAATATTCAAAATGATTTATTATTTTTTAAAGAACAAAGACAAAAATTCTTAATGAGAAAAATATTCTCTCTATAAGCTCTTCTCTCCCTAAAACTTTTGAAAAAGTATGATAAATTAATGAATGTGGACTAGTAAAATTTAATGATAATTTAAATTTTAATTAATTATATGGGACATTTGAGTTATTTATAATATAGACATTAAATTGTTGACCATATTATAGACCTTCACGTCCATTTTTTCAATCTTATTTAAATCTAATCGTTAGGTCACACACCACATGATATATTGTAACCTAATTGATGTATTCTTACTCATTATCAAGTTGGATGTCACAAGGTGATATATGGAACATATTAGTGAATAGAATTCAAAGAACCTTATTTTTCTTTTTAATTATATTGATTATTACTTTACAGTAATCTATTTAGGAATCATAACTTCTAATAAATTTTCATCAGCTTTAGAAGATATTCTTCTAATCTTATTATTTAAGCATGCTTCAAAGTTATGGAGTCTTATTGTAGCTGGTTGAGGCATATTAAGGTTGCTAATTTAATAATATTATTATTTACCTAAATTATGATGATTGTTATCTGATAGTCGTAGACTATATAATGTTTTAGTGGATAGTTTAGTACATGTTTAGTAGTTAAATTGAATTATTAATGCATGTTTAGGTTATGGTTCAGTTATTTATTTATATATTTGTGCTTTGAGTGTTTTGAGGGTTAGAGAAAACTTTTGAGCTTCAATTTTAAGTTTTTTTAGGTGTCTTGAGGTGTTTGCTAGTATTTCAGGAAAAATATAGAAGAACAGAGGAGATTCGAAGAAAACCTAAAGGAGCAATTAGGCCCACGATGGTGGCTCAAATAGTGACAGAAGCATCAAGGAGGAGCCACGATCATGATAGAAGGCTTATTAGGGTTAATGAAGAAACAATAAGGGAGCCTCCACTTCTACCATTTGGGGAAAGCTTTAAGAGAGAGAAGAAGAAGAGAGAGAGAAGAGGAAGAAGAGGAGAGAGGAAGCCGATCTTCCGATGTTGCTGCCTTCTCGAGTCACCCGATCCCAGTTCTTTATGCTTTCTATCTTTATTTTCGTTCGTTGAATGTATGAGTTGATGATGGATTGTATGATGATGGATCTTGGATTGTTGATGATATTATAACTTTTCCCTTGGGATTTTACCTTGATTCAATGCTAATATAGTTATTTATGTGTTATTGTGATTGGGTATTGTGATTAATTGTAGTATTTGCATATTTTGATAATAAATCAAGAAGGTGAACTGGATAAAAATGATTGGATTGGATTAGTGAGAGTTAAATGATCCAATAGACCATGTGATTAATTATATTGGTTATTGTGTAGGGAGAGATCATGTGTGAGACCTGATAGTTTATTAGAGAGCTTAAGATCTAATTAGAGTTATGGGTCTTTCCTTAACTGAGATATTGCAAATTCTATAATTCAATTAGGGTTTATGATTTAAGGTTTAAAGATTATAACTTGAGAAAGAGTAATCCACCCTACAATAGTCTAGAACTGATACCACAATAATGCATAATTGACTATATTAGCATTGATGATAAAGAAATCCCTTCTCTCGTAATTTGGTAACTCTTCTTAATTAATTCCTTTTGTGACTTTTGTGCTACTCAATTTCAATTTCTTTTACATTAAACTTGCAATTTAAATTCTTTATAATCACTTTCTTGTATCTAATTTTCTTTACAATTTTTATTTTCAATTTTTTAATTTTTTTAGCCATTGATAACGTAAGATTAGATTAATTCACACTTCCTTGTGGAATTGACCTTTCACGTGCTACAAATCATAACCCGTAAACTTGCAGTAGTTTGAAGGCTATAAATTGTAAAACTTGCCCAACACCTAACATTATCAAAGCTAATTTCACAAGTTTTTAAATTATTTGTCACTTTCCAGTTTTCATATTCTTGTCATTTACTTTTTATTCCCATTTTTAAAAACCATTTTTTAAGTTTTGAAATCATTTGTCTCTTTTTTCAGTTTTCATGTTCTTGTCATTGAATTTTTATTCCATTTTCAAAAATCATTTATAATAACAGATAAATTATCTATGGGAGCATAAACATCTCTCATAGCATTCATACAATTGTTTACATATGCTTTGCACAAGATTTCTAAACAAAAATGGTTGAAATCTAAATTTTTTCGAACCTACACCATGGTTGAAAAATGCTTGTTTTCCATCTTTTTTAGGGTAATTTTTGTTCAAATTGATCCATGAATGACTAAATTTTTAGAAGACAAGCAAAACCCTATAAGACCGCCAAGCTTTGAGGGCGAGATATTTCTATTTAAGCCACAGGCTGTAGACATGTCCTATAGAGGTTGAAGATATTAAAATTCTGACATTATCAAATATTTATAATTCTGTAACTGTTGAGCATTTAGAACTCTACCATTTTTAAGTATTTACAATTTTAACAATGTTGAATATTTACAATTCTATCATTATTGAATATTTATATTTTTATCATTAAAAAAATTTACAATTATGTCATAATTATATAATTACAACATTACCCATACTTGTATATTTATAGTTTTTTCGCATTAAAAAAACTTTCATTGCTATTTTTAAGAAGGGTATTATTTATAGTTCTTAGGCCTTAAATTTAATATTTATATATTTACATGATAACTTTGGTATTCTTTATAATTTTGTGTCTTTTGACTAGTTATCATTTATTTAATTTAACATTCAGATGTGTTAATTTTTATTACCATGTTTTGGATATAATTGAATGTTATATGCTTATGGACCTACCCCTCGTAAGTTTAGGCACTCAGATATTTTTTATTGATATTATTTATTTCAATATTGATCAATTTTCCTACTATGATATATATATGGATAATGAAATTATCATTTTGATGAGTTTATTGTTTGGTAGGATGCTTAGATTGGCGAAGAGTCCATTGAATATTATGAGCTGATAAAATTTAGTATCTCATTGATAGTTGATTGATATATTCATATATGATATTTAATTTATTACTTTTAGCTAAAAATGAGTCTATTTTTTATGTTCAATAAACTATAGAATTTGACGATTTATTTTTGTGGATCATTTAAGGAATTTGAACAAATAGTGAATAGAATAATCTTGTATTGCACATGCATTACTGTTTTCTCGTAGTGATTTTTCTTCAACTTTAAGCAATCATTAATTTTCTTTCATTATAGAGCTTAATGGGACCAATCAATCACAAACAATAGTTTGAATCTCTCATGATAAATTTAACAATCATGAAATTATACTTAACCTTGCAAGATAACTCTCCTATTAAATCCACTTTGTATCACTTTTATGTTTGGTGTTGTAAAGTAAAAGTGAGATCCTATAATTTATAATATAAGAAACTTGATTATATGATTATTAATGGTTACTTTATTGATGATTCTTAGGGATCAAGAGGCTTTAAGTTCTGTTGGCTACTATACACCACTAGAGTCATTTAATCATATTGTGTTATCTATTTTGAGGATAACAATGGTACAATCCAGGGGCCTCGGGAAATCGTGTTAAGAGAATACCTCATCATTGTCTTGTGTTTGTGACTTTATGCTCCAGTAGTTGCCTTATGGTTGGCTATCATTTAGTAGGCAATTAATGAACACATTAATTAAATAGCCTAAGAGACTTTAGTTATAATTAGAGAATAATATGATTTTAAGGAGACAAGAAAGGTTATCAAACATGCAATCTCTAATGACTATATTATATACTTGCAAAAGCATGAGTATGAAGTAGATGACACCTTAGATCCAACTACCAGCAAGGAATCCACCTCTAGTCCTAAATTCAATTTTTAGATATATGTTATAATTGATGAGATGAACTTTATACGACAAAACAAAGTGTAGAGCTTGGTAAATTTATTAAAGCTTGTAGGCCTTTTCAGTGTAAATAGGTATTCAAAGATTGAGAGTGCTACCAAAGGCCAAGTTAAGAGGTACAAAGCAAGATTAGTAGTTAAAGGTTACAATTAATGAAAAGTTTTGTTTATAAAAAGACCTTTTTTCATGTTTCCATTAAGGATTCTTTATTAATCTTTATGGAAATTGACTTATTTTGACCTAAAGCTTCATTAAATAAATGTGATAATGAATTTCTTAAAATTAGACTTAAGTGACGATGCCTACATGGTTTAACTTAATGATCTTAGGATAGTTTGGAAAAAATATATGGTTTATGAGCTCCAAAAGTCAATCTATGGGTTGAAACAAACTTCAAGGTAATTGTATCTCAAGTTTGATGAAATTGTTACTCCTAATGACTTTAAAGAAAACATTATTAATCAAAGTATATGCAGGAAAGTTAGTGAGTGCAAGTATATATTTTAGGTTTTATATATTAATGATATCTTGTTTGTTATTAATGACTTTGATTTGTTGACTAAGACAAAACAACTATTATTTGGTCAATGTAATATGAAAGATCTCAGTGAAACATTGTATATTTTAAGCTTAGATATTCTTTGTAATAGGACTAATAATAATCTTAGATTATATCCAAGCACTTGTATCTTAAAGAGGTTGAATATACAACCTTGTTCTTCTATAAAGACTCCAATCATAAAGGGTCACAAGTTCTCTAAAGGACAATGTCCGTAAAATGATGTTCGGAGAGATCAAATGAAAAACATTTATTTGTACTTCTTATTGTTTGAAACCTAATGTATGCTTAAGTATTTGCACATCCCATTATTGCCTTTGTGGTAGGCGTGCTTGATCAATACTTGAGCAATCATAAACAAAGCCATTGACGGACGATTAAGAACCTCTTGAGATCTATTTAGAGTCCTAAAGATCTTATATTGACATATTGGCATTTTAACACTCTTTAAATATTTGGCTTTAATGACCCCAATTATACATGTTATGTGGATGATAAGAAATCCACTTCTAGTTACATCTTTATAATGATAAGAGTTGTTTCATATAAATGTGTCAAACAAATACTTGCAACTTCTTCAATTGTGGAGGCAGTATGTAGCATGGTATATGGCTACTTGACATGTAATATGACTATGAGACTTCACGTCAACATTGGGAGTTATGGACTCCATTTCAATACTACTAAAATTATATTTTGACAATTCCATAGATATATCTTTATCTTTACTAGGAGCATTTGTCACTCCAAGCATATTGACATTAAGTTATATTTTGTCAAAGAAAAAGTCTCATTATTACTGAGCATACCCCTTTAAACAACATTTTAGTGGACCCACTAACTAAAAACCTATCTATTAGTGTTTTTGAAACATGCCTTTTGTATAGGATTGTTAAGAGTCTTATTTTCTTTATTTCAATTAAAGTTTACATTCTATGTATGTTTTATGAGGATTATTCAGAATTTTATGTAATACATGTATATTATAAATGTGTCATTGTTTACGACATCTTATAATTCTATATTTTTTATAAGTGGAAAATTGATGATATCCATTTTGTTGAATCTATATTAATATTGTTGTGATGTTTTTAAATTAGTAGTGCCTAATTATATACAACATAGACATCCTAGTTATGTGTTGATTGTGTATAACTAGTTTTACTATACATATTATTGTGAAACTATTATGATATGATTATGAAATCTAAGTAGAAAAATATTAAATTAATTAATGTGGACTAACATAATCGAATAACGATCAATATCTTAATTATATATGTATAACATTTTAGCCATTTATAGGATGGCTATTATTTTGCTAATGATATTATGAGTCCTTAGGTCCTTTTACAGATCTCAACCACACTTATCTATTAAGTTTGTGGTCCATCACAAAATGTAATTTTACCTAATTAATGTATTCCTACCTATTATTATGTTAGATGTTTTACAGTGGTGTGAAGTTTGGTGAATGATTCAAAGAATCCTATTTTTTCAATTATGTTTATTCTTATCTTATAGTGATTTATTAAGAAATCATGACTTCCAATTAATTTTCATCACCTTTAGGAAACATTATTTTAATCTTATTGTTTATACATGCTTTAAATATATGAAATCTTATTTTAGTTAGTTAAGGCATAATGACTTTTTCTTTTTGAAAAGTTAGATTGTGCATCAAAGAAAACATCTCTATATACAAGTAGCTATGGGAATGTTCTATCCGCTTTAATACAATTACAAAATTACAAAAATGTCAATTTTAAGGCAACTAATTATAGTAGTATTATATTCCTCTTAACATAATTAGATCCTTTTCAAGTTTTTGCCCCTTCATTCATCATAACTGCAGGGTCAGGGTTATAGCTTCAATACCTTATTTGGCTTCAGGTTGCACGTTTGATTTAGCTAGGTATGACTATATTTCTCATCGCCTATTAGCCAGCAGCATCTCAGGGATCCATTGTGTTGTTCGCCTGGTTAATGTTTCTTAATTTGTTTCTTTGTCTAGGAAGCAACGAGCATCACACTCCTCCCATGTTTTTTACCTGCAAGCTCCTCAACAAATAAGGTAATTCAACTGTTCTTCTTCCTTCATACCATTTTGCTCCTTCAACTGATTGAGTGCTTCTATACAATTAGGGTGATAAGTGTGTATTGAGTATTGTTGCATGTCTCTCCTCCAAATGTTGTTAGAGAATCTGCACTCAAGAAATAGGCGTGTATGGAATTCAATATCTGCTTTGCAAAAAACTCATTGATTGTGCATATTTAGGTAGTTGATTCTATTATTTGTATTTAGCTTCTGCTTATAAACTAACCATAATCGAAATGAGAGTTTGTGACTCATTTTTTTGGTTCCATATTAGTTTATACCAGCTACCTTTAGTCCATGTGTCCCTTAGAACTTCTTTGCATCAGCTGTTGGTGAGCCGACTACTAAAGTTAGCTAGCTATATGAATGTATCTGGTATGCTCCCCTTCAAGTTGTAGCTAGGTAATATATATGCTAAATCAAGAAGGTGGTTACCCTGTTAGTATCAATAATCTATTCCTTAACTTTTGCTTGAGTTTGATTTCTTATCAGTGAGCTATGTATTGAATTTATTAGGGGGCTTTTATAAATGCAATTGTCAAACATCAATGAGGCTCTCAAACTATTCTCCACTTTGCATTTGAATGAGCCAGCTAGCTTATTCCTTATTTTCAACAATTTAGCTAGGAAAAAGGAGTCCTATGAACTAGTTTGAATCTCCTATATGCTTTTGCATTTGAGGGAATAGGCTCCTAGCCACCTAATCCATAGAGATTTTCTGTTTTGTAGGATTCCCCATAGCCATTTACCTAATATTACCTTATTTATTATATGATAGGGCCCCTTTTTTCAAATAGGTTTAGTAATTCCCTTCTAACTTAATTTTGCCTTGCATTTTTCATTTGATCTTCCTCCCTAATCAAACATCTTCATTAGCTTCTTTATAACTTTAATTAAAGAGGTACTCATGAGTTGCCTTGTAAACATGTAGAAAGTACATTATATGTTTAATGATGACTAATCTGCTAGCATATAATAAATCTTTATTGCACTAGTTGCTCAGTTTTTTCTCTACTTTTTCCGCTAAAGGATACGATTCTTTACAATGAAGTCTTGTTGTAGATATAGGGAGGCCTAAATATGTGAAGAGGTTGGGGGTCTTTGACTTGTAAACCTGCTATCCTCCACTCTGAAATAGAAGAGGAACTAAAGGAGATGATCATATAGCTTTTGTTGTAACTGACCTCCATTCCTGACAAGCTCTTAAATAAATGAAGGGACAGAATCATAGTAAAGACTAAACTATCATAGGCCTTGAAGAATAACAATAAATCATCTACAAATGATAGGATAATTGCGTCAAACTTATAGGGTAACTTAGCCTAACTTTTGGCTTTTGCTATGATATCTAAAGCTGAGATTATACGTGTTTAGAGTTTCCATAGTATGAATAGGTAAAGGGAGATAGTGCCCCCTTGCCTAAGACCTTTGGCTCCCTTGACTAAATGCATTGGTTCCCTATTCACTAACACACTGAATGATGTGGAAGTTAGACTCCTTAATTCACTCCCTGAATGTTCTTGGGAAGTCAAAAACCTCCATTACTTGCATTACGAACTTCCAAATTATAGAATCAAAAGCCTTGTTGAAGTTTATATTTAAGACACAATTTCTTAGTAATTTCTTTTTGGAGTACCCCTTGAATAACTCATATGTCAATATGATATTATCCCATGTTTGTCTTCCCTTTAAGAAGGCCCCTGGAGAGTTACTGATTATTTCACTCGGAGAGCTTCTTCACCTTTTTGCCAGAAGTTTAGAAATAATTTTATCGAGGAAATTGCAATATGAGATAGGTCTATACTCACCTAAAATGCTTGGGCTAACCTTTATGGATTAAGCTGATAAGTGTTTTTTACACCTCCTTCAACATCCTACCGTTGCGAAAATACATCAAAACAATATATAAGAATAGGTCTTTTATTAGAGGCCAAGCTTTCTAATAAAAGTAACCATTTAACCCATCTAGTCCCGGGGCTTTCCAAGGGTTGAGCTCAAAGACTACCTTCTCAATATCCTGAGTTGTAAAAGATCTGCATAGGGACTCCTTTATCTCTGCACTAAATTGATGCCTAGTGAAAGAAGATAAAATCTGCAGTGTTGAATTAATTAAAGATGTTGCACCAATTATTGAAGAAAATGTATGCTTTGCCTTTTAATAGGCCATATGAAGTAATAAACGCCCCCATTAGGCCTCTTTAGGGAGCAAATTTTGTTAATGTTTTCCTTGGATTTGATAGAATTGTGAAAGAATTTGGTGTCCCTTTCACCATCCTTAACTTAGAGGATTTTGGACCTTTGTGTAAATCCTAATAAAAGAGTTGTATACTGAAACAGACCTCAGATAGTTCAATACAAAAATTTTATCTTCCTTCACTCTTCTAACATTATTTGGTTTCTGCTTAATGAATCCTGAGTAGACAACATTTTTTCTTTGATTTCAGTTACAAAATATTTTTGTGTGTATGTTTCTTTTTGCATTGAGGGCTTTAAGTTCCTACTTAATAAACCCTAGATTCTTGATACAAATATAAGCCTTATAACCTTGCACCTTTTTTTGCCCTTGTAATTGCTTTTAGGAAACCTTCATCCTCAGCTAAGAAGTTGTTGAATATGAATGGGCCTCCTTTTTCTCATTCTTGAACATACTCTTGATAATAATTAGTGTATGATTGGATATTCTAGGGCTATCAAATAAGGTTGAGCTATTCAGGAACTTATACACCAAGTCACTGTTAACCAAAGCCCTGTCAAACTTCTTTCTCAAGTACCAATTTGAGGCTTGTTTGTTATGCCATGAGTAAAAATTATCCTTAACCTTTAAGTTTGCAACCCCTAACTGCTATGTACAGTCCCTTAATTTCACTTGTATAGCTTCTTAGGTTGGCATTTCCTTTTGCTTCAATCCTATCTATGATGTAGTTAAAATCCTCGATGATTGTCCAGGGATCCATTATTCATTGCTGGAGATCAACCAACTTGTTCCATAAGTCTCTCCTATTGAAGTGAAAGTTTAAGCCATAAACTATTGTTTCATAACTTATTATTGCTCATGAATGAACCAAATCTTAGTGTGTATCATCTGATCAGTTGTATCTAGATGGTGGATCTTAACTTTATTTGAATCATGAGCCACCACTATACAACCATTATGGTATTGGCAATTCGAGAGAAAAGACCTTTGCTTTCTTATTATTTGTAGCTTGGAGATGTTTTCCTGGTTAGGCTTTGCTCATAATAATCCTACTAAGGTAGGTTTTACATTAGCCACAAAATATCTGAGGCCTAGTTGTTTGTTGGAGCAGTTGATTCCCCTTATATTCTAAGAGATAATTGTCAAAGGGTAAGGTTTTTGGCCATTGGGCCCTTACCTATTCTTTTCCTCATGGACTACCTTATACTGTTGGCTTGAAAATCCGGATGTTTTTGGTTTATGGAGCCATCAATCAAAGCCTCACTTGCCTCTGATTCTTCCATAGTCTCACTAAGGTTTAAGGTAGAGGTCTTGTCCTTGTGAGTTTCTTTATCTACATACATGTTATAAAGCTTATTTACCTGCTCTGAAATCTGCTCCTCCAAAATCTCTTTGTTCTTAACATTCAATTTTTGATTAGATTTCTCATTGATCCCAGTTCCTTGGTACTTATCTAATGAAGTGCTAGGGCTTCTCATATGTTTCATTTCTTTGAGATTCAAGACCCATACTATCTCCTCGTTTATCCTACAACCCTTTAACTTCATAACTCAACTTGTATTGAACCTTCTGTCTATAGCCCTCCGGTATATATAACTAGCATTGAATCCTCATATGAGCAGTTAGCCTTACTGATGCACATCCTAGCATACCTCACTCTCCTTCACTTTGCAGTTGTTTCATCCATGTAGATAGGTCTTCCAATGTTTAATTGCATAGCTTTTTGATAGTTTAAGTAACTTGAAAACCTCTAATCTTTAAAATTTTTGATTTTTTTTTATGATTTTTAATTTCTATAAAAATTAATACATTAGCGATGTAAACCTCACATGTAGATCAATTAAATATTGTTGACATGATAATTTAGTTTTGTTCTTAAACTTGACTCCAAACCAATTAAACCTGATGTAAACTAATAATTTGAAATAATTATTATAAATCAAATGTTTATCATCAAATAATAGGTTGTTAAGGACTCCAGTAGCCTTTTCACCTAGTAGTGGACTAGGTGATTAGTATACATTAAAAGCCTTCTTATATATACACACACACACATATATATATATATATATATATATATGTGAAGAACTTGCTAGACAAATTATTAGCCCCACCCTTGCTAGATGCTATCACTCCTGGGTTTACTGTATGTCGTATTAGTGATTTTTTTACCCATATAAGGATCCGATTGACGCAAGCCGCACATGTAAATCTCTCACGGCAAGTGCCTTTGCTCTCTTTCCTTCATTTGTGTGATCAAGGAATGTGCCGGGGTTGCTCTAGACATACTTGGTATAAGAAGTTTCAAGGGTCCAAAGTTGTTTGTGACCTTGACGTACAAATTAAGAGGAGTTCTTTTATGGATTTAAGAATTAAGATCCATTGTACAAATCAGTTTTCATCATTGAAAGTATTCGCTTAAAAATGAACCTCTTGTCATGCCCTTATAACTGGTTTTACTTCTTAGGCTCAAGTCTTTAAAGTTTTTTCATTATCTTGCTTTGACGACAAGACGTCTTTTAGGTACTTAAAATGTCTTCTTATATTGAACAAGACTAATTTTGCCACTTCTGACAATTATAGTTACGTTTTCTGGCTAATGGTGACAAAAGTTGGAGTAAATCACTGGATTCCAGTCAGGAACATGGTATACCAAAAAGCATTAGCTGGAAAACTAAGATTTTGATTATCCAATCTTTCCTTCTGTTGTAGATTTGGCTAATGGTCTTTGATATCATATTTATCTTGATTTGAAGTGTCTGGCATTAACTGGAAATAGGAAAATTTGCGTTATCTCGTACTTGGGGGTGTTTATCTTCAGCACAAGGAAAAGTAAATAGTAGTAAAAAGTAGTAGACAGTTACAAATTTTCAGATAGTAAAAGTGGTCTCATTTTTCTCGTCAAATGAGAGAGAGGCCTGCACTGATTAATGAGTCAGCAAGGACCTGATTAGCAGCCTGAGATGGGTGGACACTGTCCCAAAACACATACTGAGTAGCATTGGGACAAGTTCCTGGAGATTTAGGATTGCACAGAAGTGAGGTTGTTTCCACAGTTCCTGTCCCACAACATCCTCTTCTTGCTTCTGCAAAACCTGTCAAACACAAAAGGAAAAAGGAAAAAATAACAGTCAGGGATTGATATTTATGCACTTACAGAAGTAGGCTTCCTAGTTTAAGAAAATTTCAGAGGAATCGTTTGCTCGGTACCAAAATTTGAGGGGGATTGAACGAGGTCAAAAAGTGGCTTGTAGATGTCAAAGACAACAATCTTAAGACCAGTAAGTTGCTTCTGGAGATTGGCCACTGCTGAGCTGATCTTCTTGTTAAATTGTTGAGCATCATTGTTGATTCCAGAAACGCATCCAGTCTCATGGGATCCAAACAGAGTGCGGGTTGCAGGTAGGCAACCCAATGGTGGCAGCGAAGTAACTCCAAGTTTCCTTGCACCCAAGCCATATAGGCTCTGTTCGTTAAACAAGGAGTTCAATCCACTTACATGTATAAAGCTTTTCAAAGGAGTTGTCTTTTCATGAATTCCAGTAAATAGTAGGATACCTTTACAAAGCTTTGGAATGAACCAACAAGGTATGAGCCATACTGATCAGCTGTGTAGACTTTGTTTATCCAAGGGTTGACATAGTAATTCTGAACAAAGTCGCTACTGCCTGCACTCAACACATATATTGCGCCCTTGATGATTGAAGCCGATTTGTTACTACCAGCTACCTTTGCAAGTTTAGATTGATATTCCTTGAAGTACTCTAGTTGTTGAGATAAAGGAATTGCATGCTGCAAAGGAAGTGTAGGATTGGAAAACAAGTTGGTCTTTGGATGAAATTGAAGGACGTAAGATGGACCAAGTTCTTACATTTATTGCGGCAGCTTTCTCATCGTAACCAGATGCAGCTGAAGCAAAGTTGGCTCCAATAAGAAGATTTTTTCCAGATGCTTCTGGGCTAAGATAAGCTGGTGGATATGTCTTAAATCCCAAAGTTTCAGCTGCAAAAGGAATTTGATTCATTGATACACCACTGAACTCATACGATGAAGCAAAAAGCATTTTAACTTACCAGTAAAGTCAGTGGCTAGTTTGCCATTGCAAAACCTCCCTGTAGGCTGTTGATTGATGAAGTCTCTTCCATAAGGAGGGTAATTGGCCTTGAAAATGGTGGGGAGATAATCATTGTTTCCCACATCAACAGCTGAGTCACCGAACGTTATAATTGCAGGAACAAGAGTGTCCTGTGCACAGCCACTCTTGAAAGCTGCAAATGCAGAGGCCAGAACCAATAGTGCACTATAGAAGAAACCCATATTTGCTCTAACAATGGCGAGAAGGCTTGTTCTTATAAAAGAACTTGACGGTGATATGAGGCAGATGGGAGTTGAGAATGGTAATAAATGCTTTGTTGTTTGCTCTCATTGGTATGCTAATGTGTTATGCCTTTCATATTCCCCCCATCTTTTCTAACATTGTGGAAAGAAATCCTAGCCTAGTCAGTGTGCTGTGTGCTTTAGCTTTACCGATTGAGAAAAGGTCATGGTGGTTGGTTGGCATTATAAAGAATGCGGGAATCATTAGCAGGATGCTGCATGTGGCGGACTTAAATTTGGGCCGAGACTGATCAGCCGAGTAGCTGCATGATTGTTGACCAAATTTAGTACAGGTTGTCCCCTGCGGGCCACCACAACCATTTGAGTACCGGCAAAAGTTGAGGGGTAAATCAAATTTAAAATAGTAAAGTCCTATTTTATATGCAATTTTGAATAGGGTAAATTTTTAATTCAATATAGAACTCCCTAAAATTATATGATCTAATTTTATAAGTAATCAATCCTTCATTCTATTTTTCTTATTTAAGTCATCGTTGGCACAATAAATGTACTTGGTGGAGTTATTTAGGATTCGATTGTTTCTCTTTTTTCTACTTCTTGTGTTTTCATCAAAAATAATAATAAACAAGTTATTAAACATGTTTATCTGGTTATTGTTATAATTTTTATTTTAAAAAATAAAAACTACAACAATTTCACTAGAATACAAATACAACGTTTGCTTATGTTTTCGGAACAGGTTTTCTTAGTTAGAGAAACAATAAGAAATTCCATTTATTTTTTCTAGTGAACTTATAGAAATCTACTTTATCTTTCTACTTCCTCCGCCTCTTATTATTCTATTTTCAGCAAACCTATCCCGTAGAAATCTACCTCTATTGTTTTTCTTTTATAACTATTTTGTTTTGTCCCTAACTCTCTCTTCTTAATTATATTTGCCTTTTAAAATGAAGAAAATTAGGATTTAAGTATCAACTATCAAATAGAGCAAGTACAACAAGGAGAGAGAAAAAAAGGAAGGTACATAAGTTTATTTAAAGTGAAGAAGGTATGGTAAATAAGCTAGTTACATAAATTAAGAGTTTGATAGTAGAACTAAAAGGTAAAGAAGAAGTTAATATTGTTATTGCATACAACAGATTTAATCATGAACAAAAAACCTTAATTTCACATTTAGAATTTCTTCAAATTAGGGATAATATGATTTCAACTTCTGTAACGAGGGGCGAAAAATCTTAATTGCAACATCCCACTACCATAAGGTAAATATCCGCATTCAAGTATATACCGTAAGGGCATTCAAGTATATATCCTATGATAATGATATGTTGGAACAAAAACAAATCCAACTTACAAATAGCATCATCTAAAGTACTCAAAGATTACTAAATTTTAAAAATAAAACCATTGATCGCATTCATTCACAATTCTTACACTGTTTGTAATATACAAACATTTATAAAACCTCTTATAGGTTCTAACAAAACTACGAAAGGAATGCTACAACACTTCTGGTGTCAGTTGACAGACCTTTGAGCCATATCAAAATCCAAAGGGGCTTTTAATCTTGTTTAAAGCACTAGATCTCATGTCTCATACCTGAAAAGTCATGTTGCAATTTTTGATAAATTTTACGAACTCTATGAGTGAATCATCATTGATGATTTCATCGGATCACATATACATATCTCATATGTCACAAATATTCATTCAGATCATATTTATGCTCCTGATATTTCACATAACATGTGATATCATATAATCACATAGTTCAATATAGCAACCAACTCATATCACTTTATCACTCATTTAAGCTTTTCAAATCATTCAAAGAAATTCAATCTTATAATGCTATATATATGAGACTCATATTCATTCTTATTGTTGTGACCAAGTGCCTACCACATACTTATACAAATACTGGCCCGTAAGGCTCAGTTAGAACATAATCACGGAGCATAGCTCAACGTGCAAAATCAAAAATCACGAAGCAAAGCTCTACAAGGAAGCGTTTCAAACTGGCTACTCAAGTCACAACGCTTTTATATGAGCACGCATTTTATAAAATGCATCAAATCTATATATGTCATATATCACAATCACATATAAAGCTCAAACAAAGCTTATAATCATCGGACCTAAATCCGGCATTCAGCTTTCATTGAGAATGTACATAGCATTCAGAAATCTATAGCAATCAAATCCACAATCAAAGCACTTCCAATACATTCCCGAATATTGGTCTCCTCGGACAATTCAAGTCCCAAAATTCATAAGCAAATCACAAACAATTTAATAATATCGAAAGTTTAAACAAATTAAATCAAATCAATCCTAGGAAATCATCTAGGTGGACTCACAGTACGCTCTAAAATACTATTGCCTAGATGGTCCGACAATGTCCTACTGACATCCAATGTGCTCCTCTATAACATACATAACACATTTACACATATCACATTTTTGCAAAAATATACAAATATTCCTTAATGCACACGTACTTATACAATTTGCACAATACATGTTCAATGACAATTCCGGGGTACTTTACCGAGATCCCTATGAACAAATCATTCAGATATTAAAGCCCTCATTAATACCATGGATACTTATAATTTGGACCAATAAAAAGCAATGTGAAACGAATTACATAACTTCATTGACCACTTCAGATTTTCTTCCAATTCACACTTTCAGGTCTATTGTTCACATTCAATTAGAAAGAGAAACTGATGTAATTTTGTCATACTCTCTTCTAGAAAAGTGTTCCTCTATATCTTATCTTTTCATTTATACCAAAATCACTCAAATTGGTTTAGTAATATGGAAGCTATACCTCAAACATTATTGGGTTGTTCACATTCAAAAATAGTGTACTATATACAACTTCCATCTAGAAATTCAATATCTTAGAGACTGAATCACAATTTGACTTCTTTAGATAATTTGTAAGCCTATATCTCTAGTTTACTCCAAATTAAAAACCATCTCATTTGGAATCCTACAGATACAGATATCATCAAAATACTGTTATATGTTCAGTAACTAGTTCATGCTCTTCCAACCGATACCCTTACTTTGATTCGATCAATCTTTTTCGAGTCAAAACCAAAAGCTATAACTTTCTATGGAGAGATAGAGAAAAGTGTTATAAATCCAATGCTTAAAAAATCAGGTCATTTTAAGGTCGGATGACAAAGTTATGGCTGAAAGAATCAAACAAGGTTCTGTCAGCATAAGACGAAACAGATAACAGACGAAGCAAAAAGCAGACGAAACAGAAAGGCAGACGAAACAAAAGACAGACGAAGCAAAAAGCATACGAAACAAAAAGGCAAATGAAACAAAAAGACAGACGAAACAAAAAGGTAAACGAAACAAAAGATGGATGAAGCAAAAAGGCAAACGAAACAAAAGACAGATGAAGCAAAAAGGCAAACGAAACAAAAGACAGATGAAGCAAAAAGTAGACGAAACAAAAGACAGACGAAGCAAAAAAGCAGACGAAACAAAAGACAGACGAAGAAAAAGGCAGAAGAAGCAAAAAGACAGATAAAAAAAAGACAAAAGAAGCAAAAAGCAGAATGCGGGTCAATTTAAGACGAAGCAAAGTCAACTTAAGACGATGCAACACTTAAGATGAAGCGGTCAACTTAAGACGAAACAAAGTCAACTTAAGACAAATGATGTCATCACAGACGATATAACATCATCACAGACGAAACGTCTTTACAGATGATACAATCTATACTCTTCAACTCAAAAATCTTTTTCTTGAACATCTCTAAGTTTTCATCCACTCACGTATAAACACCTATATATTCATACATGCTCAGTGAAGAAACAGAGCATATCACCTTTCCATATCTAGCTCTTTACACTAATCCTTACATCATTTCATTGCTATTTCAACTCCAACAACCATTTCCACAACACCTGATCACTAACAATCCATCAAAAACCAAATAACATCATATCCCCAATTTTCATCCCTTAACACAGTGTTCAAGAATATAAATATATGTAAATGCTATGATCATGTACTGACAATAAATTCATCAACTTTATTTCAAAAATTCACAACGCTAACAATTTTATTCACTACTTACTTGTTGAAGACTCCAACAGCTTTAACTATCTTCAAGCTCTAACTCCATACAAAATTACGTAAACCACTGTAAACACTAACCAACTTCTGGTTTTTCTTAAGGCAGAAGAAACACTTTTCAGTAAAGGAAGTGGTGAGGGTTATGAAAAAGCAAAGTTAACTCTCAGAAGGAGTTTGATGGAAAACTTTGTGTATGGGAAGAAATTCGGAGAAGATAATAACAAGGAAAGAACTTAAGAAGAGAACAACCCCTTTTTAACTCTCGAATAACTCAAACTTACTTATGAGAAATAATAAAGGCAACTTTACACTTGTCACTTTTCCTAAGGTCTAACTCTAACTAAGTTTCTTTTGAAACTAACTCCCTTAAACTCTCATCTTTACAATTCAACTATATCCAATTCTTCTTTTGATTTCTTTTCCCCGATTTTCTATAATTTTTCTCCGAATTTTATTCCTAAATTCACCAAAATTTACAAATCTCACAATTTTACTAACCAATAATATTTTTAACATAAGTAAATTAAAAAATTCGCTATATTTTTAACATAAGTAAATTCAAAAATTCGCTAAGTATCCAAAAGTCACAACTCAATCCAACCATACCCAAAATTATTCATGAATGCATATACAATTATTTTCATGTACAAAACTTTCACCATTCACGTGTATTTATATGTCATATTATGCATGAGCATGAAAAATGCGTTTCTAAACTCTCATTGATCACTCATACTTACTATTTTAACCTTCCCACATGTAACGAGATATTACATTAGTGGTTGTATGTTTAAAAGAGATTTATGCTACTTTGAATATAATTTGGATAATTAGCTAAGTTCTTTGGTAAATCATTTGGAATATCATAACTTTTAGTAACTTATTAAATGTATTATATATCTTTATTTATGAAAATATATATTAATTTATTTATTACATTTAACATATGTAAAATATGTTAAAATGAGTTTAATTATTATGTTTAACATATTTGGTCCCTCAAAACAAATCCAAATGTTTCCTAATGCTGTTTACAACTAATCAAAACAAATAATTGGGCATAAGAGTGATCAAATAGAAAATAGTTAATAGAAAAATATAAATTTCTGACCTGATTAGTAGTTAGTATTGGTTTATATCCTACAACCAATCAATTGATTTTTGTCCACTAACATAATAATTTTAAAACGTGCTTTATCTTATGTATATGCAGACGTATATGATAAAACCTATGAGATAAATATACATTGTAAACGAAATTATAAAATTCATATTGCATTTACGTATTATCCTTAAATTATTTATAGTCATTGTTTTATTGAGGCTGATGTGAAACCTTAATGCTAAAAAACTCGAAATTCCTTAAACACACATTTTGGATAGAACATGAACAAAATAGAATCTCTAACCCTGATGAACCCTCAATCAATTATATGAAAGGAAACACATATAACAAAGTTGATTTGAAAACAAGAATAGAAATTCAGTACAAGTATTTACCTTGATAAGAATTATATTCTTGATGCAATAGACAAGAAAACCTCCCTAATAGAATTTGTTATTCAATCAATTTATCCCTAAAAAATATTTATTATGATATATTTATACCTTTTGAAAAGAAAGAAACCATAACTATGTAAAAGGCCTTTAAACTTGAGCTTTTCACCAAAATAATTAAAGCTCAAACTAATATTTTAAAGAGTTAATTACATAAAAAAATCTCAAACTTTCGTCAATTTTTCAGTTATAACTCAAACTTTAAAAAGTAGCAATAAAATGCTTAAATTTTTTTTTATCTTTTTTAATTATAGTCCGATGTTAGTGTTTCATTTAAATTTACAAATGACCTAAACTAGATTACGCTGCCTCGATGAGCTTACTAACTCAGTACGTTGTAATGTGAGAGTAATTTGGGGTGTCAGAGTAACAGATAGAAAATACATGGCTGAGGCATCAGGAGAATATTGTATAATGTCTGGCTAGAATTGAAGAAAATTAAAAGTTTGAACATTTTATTACCACTTTTTGAAATTTGGGTTAGAATTGAAAAAAAATGAAAATTTGAATATTTTATTGCTACATTTAAAGTTCAGACTATAATTAAAATTTTGAAAAAAGTTTGAGATTTTTTTGGCAATTAACCCTATTTCTATATTACAACTCATTAAATTTAAAAGATTTAAATAAGCCCAAGACACAAGTAGTAGGCTGCCAAAAATTATGCTTCTAACTTAAAATAATTAATTAAATAAGAATAAAAGTCTTTTTACATATTCCGCCCAACTTGATTAGTTATGATATCATTGATTCTCATTGTCTCTTGAGATTTTATACCATCTATAATTTAACCTATGTAGGGTTGAAGCGCTTCTTTGAACTTTTTAGCTCTTGATTTTTTTAATAGTTTCTTTGATATTACTAAGATATCTTTAGTTCTATATCTCTTACAAAGTACCATGATCGAGTTCGCACCAAAAACCACTCCCATAAAGTAAATTGGTACAACTTGGCATGGTAACTTATGGCTTGCCATTAAAAGTAAACTTCTGATAATGATAGAATTGGTAAGTTCTTGAATGTTTTCCGTGGATGTAATCTAGAAGAGGAAAACATCAAACACCTGTTTTTGAATGTGCCTACTCTAACTACATTTAGAGGAGACTGAAACATTTAAGTAACTCCCCTCTCCCGCCTTCTTTACGGCTTGATCTTATTAAGTAGTCAACTAGAATTTATATGCCTAACAAAAGAGATTACATAGCCTTCAAATTATCCAAGCAACGCAATGCTATAGAGAGAAAGGAATATAAGAGCTTTCTAAGGGATAACTAAAAACAAGAATGAATTACTACAAAAGCTAAAAATCTCAAATACCTAAGTACGTCCAGTTGTAGGAAAGAAAGTAAACAGCCCATATGTTATTTACACCTGTGCCCAAGTCAACTTCGCTTACTCGGAACTCTTCACTTCAACTGCCCATTATGGCAAAGTATGGCAAAGTATGGCAAAAAAACAAATCTACTAGTCGTACTTATGGTCTATCAACTTTATAGAGGAACAAATAATTTGATAGATGATTAAACTGTCTTGTAGCAACTGCATCACTGAAGCCTATAAATGATCTAAACCTCACTAAAATATTTTGTTTGTAAGGGATTTAAACCTTTAAAATAGAGCTTCATGCCGAAGTAGCTATCTACACCACTATAAGTCCTAATATGTTTATTTAAAAGCAATAGACCCTGACGTTGTAATTAGTTTTCCAGTTTTGCACATTGCCTCTTTTAAGTTATTATTTAGCTTTTTTTTTGAAAAAAATAGCAATATTTGGACAGATATCTTTAAATTTGGAGCTTTTAAAAAAGCTAAAATACAGCTTTTTAAAAAGCTAAAATTTGGAGCTTCTGAAAAAAGCCCAAATTTTAGCTTT
>JANZLD010000001.1:16206215-16216920 GCA_026413575.1 Erythroxylum carthagenense
TTACCAAGGTACCCGGAAATACCATGAATGCATGCCAAAATATCAAAGAGACAGAACATAAATCGGACTAAATTTGCGTAATATGCTAACCCCTAATTTGAGGCGTTACAATAAATTTAATCCAAAACCTACCCCTAGCTCCCTTTAAACTTAAGAAAAAGATGTAATACATCATACTTGTATCATTCAATAAAGACATATTAAACCTAGCACGCATTCGATCTGTATTAGAATAAAAAAACAAAAAACAAAAACCTAGCACTTTTAAAATAATCAATCTAGGAACCTTTCAAAGGTAGCATCAAGATGGTATTAATAAAAAATCAATCTTTTTCTATTAATTTTATTGAATTCGAATATAAAAAGTCACTTGATTTTCTCAAGGATTCGATCTCTTTATAAATCCACTTATAATAGAATTTTTCTTTAAATCATATTAAATTAAGACATAATTATCTATCGCAAGAGAAGTAGTACCAATCCGAGAGATAAGGTTGCATACTTCCGAACATTCTCAAATTTTACGCGTGAACCAATATTTTATTAAGATGTTTTTGTTATTGTTGTGATTTAATTTTAAATTATTAATTTATTAAAATTTAATAATATGTAATTTTATAAAATATTAAATAGATAATTGAGAATATATATTATTTTACAAAATCACATATTGTTAATTTTTAATAATTTAGTAATTTAAAATTAAATCACAACAATAACAAAAACATCTTAGTAAAAAATTTGTTCATGCATGAAATTTGAGAATGTTCGATAGTATGCAACTTTATCTCTAAATTAGGTACCACTATATATTAAATTTCTAATAATATATAATTATATAAAAATTATATAAACTAAATAATCTATTTGGTGTATATAAAAATTAATTTATTAATTTACTAAATTATAGTAAAATAATAGTGCATATAAAAAAGAACAAAAAATACTACCAAATCTTTAGATAGAATGGCATTTTCACAAGAACCCCATTCATTTAAAATGTTATTTGGTAAAGTCTTTCCTTCCATTTGGTTCGATGACCGTATTGGTCAAGCTGTCAACGGCTGATGCAACTACTTTGTCAGCAGTCTATCCTACACCTAGATGCACTGAAACATTGCCTTGATAAGAGCCACAGGTGGAGGGCTTCAATAAACCCTTGTGAGCCCCACAAAGAAGCCTACATAGGACAATACGGTATTGTCCCTTATAGTTGACCAAACTAGCTCTCACGCGCCGCAAAGGCTCGTGGGCACCACTTCCGGTTCTTTTTGGCATCCCTTAACCTCTCCTTTGGAAACTACTGTCACTGCCACCCTTCTGTTAGATTCCACCAGCAGCCATCACTTAGGACCTCAGAGCCATCTTTTTATAGTGCTTCTAGAGAGAGAAACAACTTGGTGCTTGTTTCATTTTTCTTTAGGGTTGGTGTGAGTATGATGATATCCATGTTCAATGATCTTTTATAATATTCGTTCATGGTGGACTCTTTCAAGTATCAAGATTAGTAAAGTTTTTGGGACTTTGGTGTTTCCCTACATGTCAGGTTCTCTCATTATTGCCCAATCAATGGATTCGGTTTGATATTATACAAGAAATTCGTGTTGTGCAGCACCAACTCCTACTACTGTCTTCTAGTGGAACTTTCTGGTTTTGGAACTTGGGTTTTATTGGGTTTGCATCAATGCAAGGAAAAGGGTTCAGCTTTGTGCATTGTTCATCTGCAATGTCTTCTTCTTCGCATCATCTTTGAGCTACAAAGAGCGTTTATGGTTTCTGTAGTTTCGTTTTTGTATTTGTGGGATGTGAGAGAGCAAAGAGAGTAGATTGGTTTTGGAGGCTGCTCATCCGAAGATGTCGCGAATTCAGTATCAAATCAAGCAGAGAGATGGGTTTTTGAGATATTCACCGCCTCTTTTTCCTTATGCAATGTCTCCATATATTAGAGAATCAACCCCTTCGTCACCACCTTCATCTTCATCTTCTGGTACTAGAATTAGCCCTGCCGTTCTTTTCGTTATAGTGATTCTTGCCGTACTTTTTTTCATCTCTGGTCTGCTCCACTTACTTGTTAGATTCCTTATAAAGCAACCATCTTCCTCGGCTGGATCTCAGTCCAATAGGTACCCAGAAATCTCTGGTTCAGATGCTCTCCAAAGACAGCTTCAACAACTTTTCCATCTCCATGATTCTGGTCTGGATCAAGCTTTTATAGATGCTCTTCCTGTTTTTCAGTATAAAGAGATAATGGGTCTAAAAGAGCCTTTTGATTGTGCTGTTTGCTTGTGTGAGTTCTCTGAGAAAGACAAACTAAGACTGCTTCCTACATGTAGTCATGCATTCCATATCAATTGCATAGACACCTGGTTACTATCAAACTCCACTTGCCCTCTTTGTAGAGGAGCCCTTTTCACTCCTGGGTTTCCAATGGAAAACCCAATATTCGATTTTGACGATTTCAGAGACGATGAAGGTTGTCCTGGTAATCCAGAAAATGGCTTAACTTCTACTCAGAAAACTGTAGAAATTGAAGAAATCATTGTTGACAAGGAGGTTTTGCCTGTTAGACTTGGTAAATTCAGAAAGCTAAACGACGGAACAGAGGAGGCAGGGGGAGAGAGTAGCAGCAGTAATCTGGACGCAAGAAGATGTTTCTCAATGGGCTCATATCAATATGTTCTTGGTAATTCAGACCTTAGGGTGGCTTTCTCAAATGACAGGCAACGCAGTGATGCTAAGCTTCCAGGAAACGCATATCAGAGTAGGAATCTATCATCACCTGATGGTGAATTGGAGGGGCAGAAGATCAGCAGTATGGCCAAAGGAGAGAGCTTTTCAGTTTCTAAAATCTGGCTTTGGTCTAAGAAGGGTAAGTTCTCAAGCTCTTCAGATGCTAATCACAGTATACCTTCTCTTAACGTTGAGTTGCCATGGACGAGTAGAACACAGGACAAATGAAAGTTAATTTCTCTTCGTGGTATTTACTTAACCATAGCTTCATTGCTCAGATCATATTTGGTCCTCCTCTGTTTTACACTTAGTTGATTATTTAAGGCATATTTCAGAATTTGTCACCTCTTGTTGAGAGGAGGAGCAGAGCAATACAGTATACGATGGAGATTGGAAGTTTCCTGTGATTGTTCAATGTTGAAAACAAGTCTAAATCTTAATTGCAATTATGGTAACATCAAGAACAGCAACTGGGATCTTTTTATCATAATTAAAGTCCCAACCTTTCAATAAGTGTTCATACACAAATGCTTTCCACATTATGCACTTGATCTAAGAAAAGAGACTAAATGCTTTTGCTTTTATTGTCTTTTGAGACATGGTCTAGAGTGCTTCAAGATTTCAATTTTATCATTATTAAATAATCATAAATCAATTTATAAATATTAAAATTTTATATAAAAGGGAAATTTTGAAAGGATGGATATGTACTAATTACTTGTATTCCATATTCACATCCCTTTGGGGACAATGTGTAATCAAAACCTTTTGTCTTTTGTGTGAACCATTTTTTTCATTTGGGGCAATGATGGTGGGATCCAAGAAAGGAATGTGACCAAAAACTGTGTAAGCTCATATTTAAATGAAACCCTTTAATTCAAATCTTGGATGTTGTGGGGTCAATTCTATAACTCATCCCCATGTGGTTATGTTGAAACTCAATCCCTTTTCCCCATATAATTAAATCAACCAGTATTTAATTTTTGTGCATCAATTTTGAGGAGTCGTACATTTAAAATCATTCAAGTTGGTCAAATGAGAAAAAAAAAAATTTAAAGTGATGGATACCACAAAAGGTTAAAAATTAAAGTTGAAATAAAAGGGGAAAAAAAGCTAAATCATGGATGAGTTTTAAAAAGTAAAGTTAAATTTATTAGATTTTGGTTTAATATATTATTAATATTTTTCTAACTTTTAAAATTTATAAAAATTATAATTTTAATTTTACAACATTTGTTTTTCCTACTATTAACTTTTGTTATGATTTATAATAAAAATTAATAACAAAGGGAAATGTGTTATAAAATAAGAATTATATAGAATTTATTAATATTAGATGAGTCTTGAAGTAACTAATAAAAATTACTCCCTTGTAACTAAAAGTTCGCAAATTTGATTAACAAAAACAATCTTTTTGTAAATAAAAATATATTGCGTATATTAATGATAAATTTTGTAAAGTGGAGCATGATACATTACTAATATAAAATTTTATCTTAACAAATAATATTATTTACTTTTGCATATTATTATATTAATTATATTTTTATCGAATTAAATTACTTATCAAAATTGTGATATTAGGTGATGTGTGATGATTGACAGAAACTCTAAACTTCGGGAAGGAGCAGATCTGTTGCTCTCGAATTGTTGTACCTGGCTGTATTTTTAAGATCCTAACCATTTAACTTACTATAATGAATGACTATAATTTATTTAGACACAACAAACATAACAAATCAGGAACAATATATCTATTCCCCTTAATTTCAAAGGAGTGTCATCAATTTAAGGAGGTGGTTGGTTCACATTGAAGAATGATAATAAAAATATGAATGAATATAGTGAAGAATATGAATGGATATTATTATTATAAATCTAACGGTGGGTTAAGAGGAAGAAATGATTTCCATTACCATTAATAATGGTTGGTTTGTTTAAAAATTAAAAAAAAAATATTTATTATATTTTAATTAATGAATAAATTATATTTTAATTAATTATATTATAACTAATTAATTATTTTTTAATTAATTAATAACAATATTTTAATTAATTATATTTTAATTAATTAATTAATAACAATATTTTAATTAATGAATAATTATATTTTAATTAGTTATATTTTAGTTAATAATAATATTTAAATTGATAATAGTGTAATTAATTAATTAATATTAATAATTTAATTAATAATATTTTAATTAAATAAATAATTAAAATATTATTAATTAATGAATAATTATATTTTAATTAGTTATATTTTAATAAATAATAATATTTTAATTAATTAATAAATTAATTAATTACAGTATTTTAATTAATGAATGAATTATATATTAACTAATTATATTTTAATTAATTATATTTTAATTGTTTAATAAATTAATTACTATATTTTAATTCTGAATGAATTATATTTTAATTAATTATATTGTAATTAATTAATTGTATTTAAAATATTTTTAAAAAATGAGTCTCTACTAAGGAATGAGTTTCATTTTTCTACTAAATGGGATGTATAGAAGATTCCCCCAAAGTGGGATATCAAACTATTAACTCTATAATTATAATTAATAACTAACCACTCACTTTTGATTCCTTACCCATTAACCCTTTCCCAAACCTATCAACCAAACAACCCCTAAATGAAACATGATTAGAACTGATTAAGTAAAACAAAGGATTTGATACTGTGAAAAAAGTTTAACATACACAAGGGCATTCAGGAAATCTATAGTTGTCAAAATTTATGCTTATTAATAATATCTGTAAAGTGGTATAGAATACAATTTTTGAAAATAATCTCTGTACTAATTAGAGATAAAGTTGCATAATATTAGGTCTTCCTAAATTTCACAACTCAACAAAATTTTTACTAGTTGTTGTTGTCGTCATCATTATAGAATATAATTTTATTTGAAATTAATAGAATTTTTCTTTTCATGTAAGGTGAGTACATACATACATACATACATAAATATACATACATACATATATATATATAATTTAATATTTTTAATTCACCTGTCTTGTTCTTATTGGTTTTTTTATTTAGTTAAAAGAAATTATGATGTAATAATTATTATATGCCAAATTTTAATAAGTTATTAGAGAGATATTCTTTACCACACTATGTAATACATATTAAAAAGAATCCAATTGGAACTTGTCTCTCTTTACTTTCTAAGCACATTTTACTCTCCACAAGAAAAGTATCTGTCAAACTTAAAGGGCTCCAGAGAGAGATCACAGTGTTTTTCATATATTTTATTTCAATCGAATATTGTATCTAAGAGTTTATCATGGATCCATGTATGTTGTTCTATTGTAAATGACCGAATTATGAAAATCATACGATTGTATGGTATGGGATATCATGTTTATGCCTAAATAGGGTTTGATTTGCTTAATTAGGAATTGTTTAACATATAATATCAGAGTATTAGGTTTGTGAACATAAAATTTTCCATTAATGATTTTTGTTTCCTATTCCACTGTGTATTAATTACGTACTTTTTTAGATCTTGGACAAATCGGAAATCGATTAAAGGAGATTTTGTTTTGAACATTATGTATGTTAATATCGTAATCACACACAATACGGGTTGGAACACTATCATGGTTTAGATCGCGTTCATTTCTGTAAGTCAATTTAAAATATACAAACGAATATGAAATGGAACACAGGTGTGTTTCAGACTGTATTCACCACTGGAAGTTAGTTTAAACTATTGAAAAAAAAAAATGATATAACACGGGTTTATCTTTGGTCGTTCCCATCCTAGCTAGGCTAGAAACCCCAAAATCTTATATCAAACATGGGCATGTTTTGCTTCCATTTGACACTGTCTTTAATACAACTTAAACACGTGCATAATTTTGGTCTTGTTCCTTAACGCTTTCATGTTTTCTTTTTTCGTTCAATGTATATCAATTTGCATGACATTATTGTTTAATTTGATGTCTATATTATAAATAATTTTTTAGATAACCAAGTGGCTAAATTAAAATATTTTTCGTCTATATTCAAAATTTACTAAGTTTAATGCAACATCTACCCAAATCCACAAGAAGGAATAAAAGAATGGTAAGTTTCATTTTTGTGGAAAGTCTAAACATTATAAAAAAGAATGCCTGAAATATAAGATATTGTTAGAAAAGAAAGGTAAGGTTAGTACTTTTGTATGTTTTGAATAAAATTTGACCAAAATTTCTTCTAATACTTAATGTATTAGTTCTAGTTGAAGTACTTATATTTCAAATATGTTGCAAGGATTCTATACCACGCAAACCATGAACCCCAAATGACAATTTTGTGTTTATGGCTAATTAAGTCAAAGCTCAAGTTGAAGCCATTAGAACTTATAATTTTATTTTAGATATTATACTTCATTTAGATTTTTTTAGACACATTATATTCCTAATATTTCTAAAAATTTATTTTTTAATCCAAACTTAATATAGTTGGATATTCCTTTAAGTTTGGAAATGAATGTTGCATTTTATTTAAGAAATTATTTTATTAGTTCTAACTTTTTGTGACATTGTATACCAATTAAAGCTTAATAATCGTTTTGCTAAGACTTTGTTAATATTGCATTAACATTGTATTAAACATGGTTTAGTGGATAAAATGTCTACTTACTTACGACATAAATGTTTGGGTCACGTATCTAAATAAAGAATACAAAGATTGATAAATAATGAAATGCCTCCTATTTTAGAATTTATTGAGTTTAGTTACTATATATGTTGATTGTATCAAGTAAAAATACATGAAACACACAATTAAGAAAGCGGCTCTAAGAAGTACACACCTTTTAACTTACACAAATTGATATGTGTGGGCCTTTCGATATTCTATTTTTTAGTGGAGAAAGATATTTTATCACCTTTATTAATTATTTTTCACGTTATAGATATGTCTATTTATTGCATAAAAGATCTCAATCAATAAATGCCTTACTTTTTTGTTAATGAGGTTGAAAGATAATTAAGATAGGTCAAAGTTGTTAGAATTTGATAGAGGTGGTGAATATTATAAAAGGTATGATAAAATTGGACAACATCTTAGACCATTTGCTAAATTCCTTGAAACGCATGGAATATATGCTCAATACGTAATGCCCAACATGTTAAAATAGAATGGTGTTGTAGAAAGGAATAATCATATTGTAAAGGATATAATGTGTTGAGTTATTCCTAAATACCCTTTTCATTAGGAATAATGTTTTAAAGATTGCAAGTGTTGTTTTAGTCATATTTTAAGGCTTATGTTTTAAACATTTCTTATTTGATTATTTTTATTATTTTTGGTTCTTAAGTTGTTCATATTTTGTTTTTATGGTCTAATTCACTCATTTAGAGCAAAAGGAACAAATTCAAATAAGATTGGAGAAATTTGGGTCGATTTTAACTAAGCTATTGAGTGCACAAGAAATATAGGGTCGTGTTGGAAGAGTTTAGAGGTGTGTTGATTGATTTCTACATAACATGCTCGTGTTGAGTTGTGAGTAGGTTGTGTTGACATTACACCACTGTGTTTGTGCATATGTTGACTTCAGAAAAGCATCATGTGTTTGTATGAATTATATGATCATTAACAAATTTGTGTTAATACTTGTGCTTCTCTTAGAATCTGAATTTTAAATTGCAAATCAGAAAGGAGGAAATTAAGAAAATACAAGAAAAAAAATCTTAACATGGTTGTAAACATTAAAAAAATAAAGAAAACCCCTTTGAAGTGTATTTTCATCAATCTAAAGTGAAGATTATTAAAGATTATAGGGCTACCATCATGTTATCATTCATTTTCTATTTTCTTTTTAGTTTTGGGGTTTTGTTGGTATGTTTACGAGTTAAATTATATAGTATTTGGATTAGATATACCTTAGGATGGACCTTGTATTATTTTATTTTAATTTATTTCATTGAGATTTATTTATGAATTCTTAATTATTTTTGAATAAATATTTTTGATATATTAATTCATATGTAATTTTGTATATTTGAGAATGAGAAATCTTTTGTACGAATATATCTAACATAAATTGAAAGGAGTTGTATATAAATATAGAGATAGGTCAACATAAACCCTCTAGAATAAGGTCAAACTTAATATTAAAATTTATAAATTGATTAATGAGATTTTAGAGGTTTTAATTAGAAAGAGATTTTAATTAATCAATCTATAATTCATTGTTAATAAGCTTGAGAAAGATATTAGAATAATTGAGGAATTTTTATTGTCCAATGAACTTTAGATAAAATTGATTAGTAAAATCATAATTGTATGAGAACTCGTAGGGGCAATTTGAATTCCAAGTTATGTTGTTTTATTGATTAATTTTTTACTATTTTATCATTCTATTTTATTAATTGTTTTGCTATGTCTTTAGTTTATTTTCTTTTACTTTAAAGTTGATTAATCAACATCAGTTTAATTGTTGGTCAGATAATAGGAAAAGAGACATTACAAATAATTATAGTTTATATGAGATTGACTCATACTCACTAATGCTAGCTACAACTATACCATGTACTTGCGGTTAAAGCGAAATCACCAAGTTTGGTGTCATTGCCAGGGATTAGCATATTAGGACCACTTAGTTTCTATTACTCTAGACATTATTTTTCTTTCACATTCATTTTCTTATTTATTTATTTATTTATTCATAGAGTTCTTTGTCATGATCTTATGTTTGTCACTTATTTACAGGATTTGCGTATTCGTTGTTATAGCCACCAAATATAATGGAAGGATGGGGAGAATAGTATTCTTAAAAGGATTATGATAAGTTATCACTTATGGAATCCTGATAAGCTTAGAATAAGAGGCATAATGACATGCATTTAGAAACTCAACTACTATCCATGACATATTGTGACATTTGTGAGGTTAACCACCCTAATCATGAATGTTAGATACCAGACTATATATAGGAGAATCCAATTTGCGTGGGACCTAGCCTTAAGATACCCCTATATAGGAACATTTATAATCTAGAGAATCCAATTTATGTGGGACCTAGCCTTAAGAAACCCCTATACAGGAACATTTATAATCTATAGAGGAGCAGCTATTACAACTTTACATGAAATGATCATGCTTCATATAGATTTTTGCAATAACTACACCAAAGTTAGTATTATCATCTTAAGGATATCTTTATGAAATTCATTGCTTCAACTGATGCTTCCCTATATAAAACCAAAGAATAGATGTTTTGTTGGGACCCGATCCGGGAATCGGACCCCAACCGAAACAAAAGCGAAGATGAAGCAAATACGGAATCGAAAGAAGCAAATCGGAGTGAATGTATCAAAAGCAAATCGAATAAACATAGTGAAACGCAAAGCAAATGCAAATCGGAATCGAATAACAATTCGAAATAATTAATAGAATCGAATCATAAGGCAACAATCCGAATTGAAGGGACGGAAACATAAACGACCCGAACGGACCAAATCAATTTTTCCGACATTCGTAACCTAGAGATTAGAAAGACGCACGTTGGATACCTTAAGACTAAACCAAATCCGAAACCGGTATCAAAATTTTCTTTTCTTTTCTTATTTACTCGCTTTATTCAATCTTATACAAATCCCATCCTTAATCAAAACTCAAACATAAATTCCTCATAATCATGCCATATCTCATTCTTGTTACAAAATCATAAACCTCATTCTTATCGTTCTTTTATCATACAAATTCCGGCAGCATAACGACTGCATTTTACATCTAGCCCAAACCTGCAAAGTATTCAAATTACACTTCTATATTTCTCAAGTAACAACCAGTAATCATCGGACTCCCCGTCCTGAAGCCAAACCACATTAACCAATATCTAGAATTACATTCATTCACATTCATACATACACAAATCATTCCTATTTCTCAATTCAATATACAACTCCATAATTCATTTACACAAACCGTAATTCACTTTTACATTCTATATACAAATCCATA
>JANZLD010000001.1:16219293-16231120 GCA_026413575.1 Erythroxylum carthagenense
TCCGATCATGAATGCACTCACTACTCAATCTATTCAAATTACCGATATGCCCTCACATCGGTAACGGGATGTTACAACTACTGCACTTTACCTTTTCTTTATGTCGATTATTTTTCCTTTTCTTTGGCTTTATTGTGCATTACGGACAAAACACATCATTAAGTTTGGGGAAAGGTATTGTGATTTTGATATGGGTTTAGTTATGGATTAAGCAAATTTTAATTTTTGTTTGTTGATTCTTCTTTATAAGGATATCTAATTTATCAATTCTTATCTTTTTACTTATTGTGAATTATTGAATTAAACTAGCATATGAAAGGAGGAAAACATGATTAATTGGAATTTTACATTCCACATTATGAATGAATGTTTTGTTTACCGATTTGGAGGAAAATGCTTGGAATTTTTCATACATTAGCCTAAATTGTGAGGATTTCAGCCTATAAACATTTAAATCCATTTTTATTTTTATGTGAATATTATGCATAGTTGGATGATTATAAAACTTGCTTTTGCTATGCATGTAGAGACCACATCTTTAAATTAGAGGGAATGAGATGAAAAAGACATTTAGATTACACTTTTATTTAGCTTTTTCCTTTAATTTTACCTCACCCTATTTTTTATCCCTTAGGTGTAACCAATTTTAAGCCTTAGCCTTTTCTTTGAATTGTATTAACCATGTTATAAGCCCAAAACCACTTTTTGTTAGTCGTATATATATCTTTTGCACCATTAAGGATTGTATTTACTTGATTGTATAAGTATCAAGAATGAGGAAAGATGGGAGCTTATATATTTGAGGTTCTATCTTCTAACTTGTTATTTATCAATATTTCATATATTTTCCTTGTAAGATTATATAAATTCAAAAATACCTTGAAATGAGCTTAGTACAAAAAATAGTAAGAAAGAAAAAAATATTTTTGAATTTTTGTAGTTATAAGGAAAAAAAAAGATATTTATGCTATTCAAAATTTTCTTTGCACCTTACTTACATTCTAATCAATGACTTAGGCTACATTAATCCAGGTTTTTTGTATATTCTTGCTTATACAATTTCCTTCTTGTTGATTAAGCCAAAATATATCCTTTGTTATATCTTACCTAAACCTTATTACACCTTGATTTAAGACTTTTTGATTTCTGACTCTAGTTTATTTTATAGTAGTGGAGATATGATACATTAGGAAGCTTGTGGTTAAGAATCATTTTATATATTAATTTGAGGGTGCCATTAATGTTCACTCTAAACACTTTGAGTGAATTGAGTGAATCTTTGTGTGAGGGTGTTGAATCGTATAATTTATGATTTCATAAAGGTTATCAAAATGTCATTGTGTGTTTGCTTGTGAAAATCTATTCTATAATTATTTGATTCTAATTGTATTTTGCTTTGATTTTTTAAATGTGAATAGATAATTTGAGATAGAGTGTGGTGGATATCGAGAGGAGTTGATAAATTTAAATTATTAATTGTTTAAGGATAAGAAAATGCCTAAGTATAGAGAAGTTGATAGGTGTTAATTTATTCATATTTTTAGGACACGCTTGTGCATTTTATTTGATTATTATTTTTAGTACTTAAGTTGTTCATATTTTGTTTTTAAGGTCTAATTCCCTAATTTGGAGCAAAAGGAATGAATTCGGATTCTTTTAGAGTAATTTATTTTTTGCCTATGATAGGTACATAATCGTTTTGGAATAGACTGGAGGCAATGCTGATTGATTTCTGTAGAACACACTTGTGTTGATAAGAAACACGCCTATGTAAGTTGTGACTAGGTCGTGTTCATACAAATGTTGGCTTTGAAAAAGCATCATGTGGTTGTTTGAAGTACACAGTAATCAACAAGCCTGTGTCTCTCTTAAAATCTGAATTTTGAATTTTAAAAGTTAATATTAGAAAAGAGAAGATTCATAAAACATAAGTACAAACCCTAGAGTTATTAGAAGCATGAACAGCATCCAGAGAAACCTCTTTAGAGTGTATTTTCATCAATCTAGAGTGAAGATTATTAAATATTTTAGGGATTTCATCATGTTATCCATGATTTTTAGTTTTATCTTTAATTTTTGGCATTTTGTTAAATATAAATATGAACCAAATTCTTTTTGATATTTAGATTAGATGAACCTCATGATGATCTTTGTATTTATTTTATTTTATTTTAACTCATTATTTAGTTTCATTGAACTTCAACTATGTATTCTTCATTATTATTAAATTAAAATCGCCAATATGTTAATTCATAAGGGATTTCATGTATTTGAGATTGAGAAATACTTTGTATGAATAGATCTAGCATAATTGAAAGGATTTTCATGCAAACTTAGAGATAAATCAACAAAAATCTTCTGGATTAAGGTTAAACCTTATAGTAAAATTCATAAATCGATTAACGTGATTTTAGGAGTTTTAATTAGAAATATATTTTAATTAATTAACCTAGAATTAAGTGTTCATAGACATGATAAAGATATTAACATAATTTAAGAGTTTCCACAGTCTAATGAATTCTAAAGTAAATTGATTAATGAAAAAATTACTATATGAGGAGTCTTAAGGGAATACAAATTCTAAGGACTTTTCCTCTTTTGCAAACCTAGTTTATTAACTATGTTACCATGTTTTTAGTTTATTTTTAATCTGATTAATAAACATCACTTATTACTTTCATGTATTTGTTAAATAGGGCTCCTAGTAAGGTAATTTTAAAGACTCTTTATAAATTGTAGATAGGTAGGAAACACAATTTCTGGCTTAAATACGTTTAAGTTTGTTTGATAGAAGTAAGAATTTAAAATCCATATAAAAATAAACTAAACTTAAGAACATCCAATGGTTTCTTCTTTACTTGTATTGAAAAATTAAAATAATACACATTTTAGTGTCCTAGCTAAAGTATAAGAAATATTGAAACTATAAATGTAAGGTATTTTGAAAATGGTGAAACCTATAGGAGCCCAAAACCATAAGAATTTGAAATATAAGAAGTTAAGATAGGGATTATTTAACCTAAAACTTCTTCTTAGACTTTTTTTTCATATTTCTTGAGCATTTTGACAATATACAAGAATAGAAAATGGATAAAGAAGCTCTTTATAATGAAGTTGTCGCCAACAAACCTCTAATAGATAAACCATATGAGATAGTATTAGAAAAGTATGAAGATAAAGAAGACCTATTATTTATGATGATTATATGTTTGTTTACAAGAGTTAGAATTTAACTTAGGAACTAATGATGAATCATTTTCACTTTTGCAAGTTATAAAAGGTAGTAATTTTGTTAAGTGGTTAAACAATATGAAAGAAAATATGAGATCAATGGATAACAATGAAGTATATAACCTTATTGAGCTTCATGAACATTGTAAAAGTGGCAGGTGTAAGTGGATTTTTAAAACCAAGCATGAATCAATGAGAATATTAAAGGGTACAAGGCTAGACTTATTGCTTAGGGTTTCACTCTAAAAGAGGCATTAATTATAATGAGACCATTTTTAATTTCTAGAAAGGACTTAATTTGAAATTATCATGGAATTGGTAACTCATTATGATTTAGAGCTCTATCAAATAGATGTAAACACTACATTTCTCAATGGGAATTTAGTAGAAAAATATATATAATTCAACCTAAATTTTTTATAGTGGAAAAAAGGAACACATAGTGTATAAGCTCAATAAGTATACAAACTTAAGAAAACTTTCTGAAAATAGTTTCTTATGTTCAATTATATCAGCACTTCTTTTAGATTTAAGGAAACATTATTGATCAATATATTTATTTAAACGTTAATAGGAGAAAGTTGAAATTCTTGTCGCATATCTATAAAAGCCTAGTTATTCCAATAAAAAAAGGATCCCTACAGGTAAAGTGTTTAAAATTGGTTGTCACGATGAATTGCTTGATCTAGAATTAGTTATACCTACTGTTCAAGTTTCCTATCCTAGTGCAGAAAATGCAACTACTATGAATGTGGAACCTAATATACTTCATATTCTTCACAAATTGATTTCAAATATTGCCATTGTTTAAAATGATTAGATTGGTAATGAGATCTCTCTTTTTCATAACTTGTTTGAAGCTTATGATGATGTTAATGGTTCTGAGAAAGACTCTTATGCTAATGCTAATCCTAGTATGGTGAATCATGAGTTTATGGAAGAAGGAGAAATAAAAGCTACTTGTGAGCTATCTATTTCTACCTCAAAAGCTGAAGAATTTAAAATACAATCAGGTACTTTGGAAGGAGATTAGCTAGAAAAAAGGAAGCAGAAAACCATAGGGGATAACCCCCGCTATGTCAATCCTAGTGAGGAATACTATAGGATTGAATGATCCTCTAAAACAAAATGTTATGAAAGAGCTTGTGAGGACAAGAAACCTGTTTTAATAGGTCTTCTTGAAACAAAAATAAGAGCCTTTGCACTTTATGGTACTAGATTAATGGGTGCTTTCTGGGGGCTACTTCTAACTATAGCTCACACTATAATGATAGGATAATCTACCTTTATAATACTAATATGGTTAATGTGCAATTGATAGAAGAATTTGATCAGATTTTTCAACTTCAATGTCAGTTAAGAAACTCTAATCTTCAATTTGATGTCTCTCTGGTTTATGCCTCAAATTTTGGTTTTCAAAGAGAGAGCTTATTGACTAGTTTATAGTCTATTCATCTCACAACTCAGCTCCTTTGGATTGTTGTTGGCGCTTTTAACTATTCTCTAAATTCTTCGAAATTCAAGGTGGTAAGAGCTATCACCCTAGTTTGACTGAAGAATTATCTAATTTCCTAATAAATGTAGACTTAGTGGAATTTAGCTTCACTAGTAGACTACTTTCATGGTCTAATAATCACCTTAGCCCTCTACTCATAAGGAAAAAGCTTGACAAATCCCTTGTGAACTCTACTTGGCTTGATAAATTTCCAAACTCCTTTATGCATTTTAGAGAAACTTGAGATCAGACCATTCTTACCTATTGATACAAAAACTAAGCTAGTATAAAACACTTACTGCTCCCTTCAGATTCTTTAATGCTATCTTGACTACGAAAGGGTCCATAAAACTGTTAGAAGTTGTTGGAACTTCGAAGTCCTTGGTTTCAATCTTATCAACTTATGTAGAAGCTAAGAAAGGTGATAATTGATGTTAATAAACTAATTCAAAACAAAAATTGCATACTCTTAAGGAGAAACTTTTAACTGCTCAGAAGTGCTGTTATAAATCTCCTTATGATTATAATCTTTGACAAGCTGAATTGCACTACCTTTAAGACAATCATAATGCACTTAACTTACAAAGCTCAGTACTTAAGAAGAAAGCTAGGATTCATTGGCTAAAGGAGGGGATTCTAACACTAAGTTTTTTCACTTCTTGTTATTGGCTAAAAGAAATATTAATAAGATTTCTAAGCTTCTTGATAATGTAGGTCAAAAGCATGTATATTTTGACAGCATATTGAAGATAATAAGAAGTTATTATGTTGACCTGATGGGAGCTGCTAATTCCTCACTTCCTAGCTCTAATGTTCTCAGGATCTTTGATCACGATATTGACCAAAACATCAAGGAAGTCTACATCCTTCTAAGTCTTCTGGCCCTAATGGATTCTCGGCTTTCTTCTTTCAGCAGACTTAGGAAATCATGAGGAAGTGATAGTGGTAGATTGCATAATGTTTTGTGGGTAGTTTAGGACATGTTTAGTGGTTAAGTTTAATGTTTAATGCAAGTTTAGGCTAGGATTTTGTTATTTAGTTAAATATTTATGTTTTGAGTGTTTTGTGGGTTAGAGCACCCCATTGAGCTTTAATTTTATATGTTTAAGGTGCCTTGATGTGTTTGCTAGTATTTTAAGGAAAATATTGAAGAACGGAGATGATTTAGAGATAGCCTAAAGTCGAACCTAGGGCCATGATCGTGGCTTGCTTAAAACCGAACCTAGGGCCATAATCGTGGCTTGCCTGAAGCCAAACCCAGGGCCATGATCGTGGCAGAACTAGAAGAGATCAGCCATATTTGTGGCCTATGCGATAGATAGTATGGACAACCTTTCGGTTTTAAGTTTTCAAGGCACTTTTTAGACTTTTCGGACCTTAAAAAACCCTAAGGTTAGCCTAAATGACAAAGATTATATAAGGTGTAATGATGTATTGCTAATTTTTTCGTGCCTCCATTTTCTACTTTGATAGGCAACATAAGGAAGAGAGAAGAAGGAGGCAAGGTGAGAGGAACATCTGTAGCTACTTTCCAACCGCTCCAACCCAACCATTTCAAGTTCTTTCTTACCTTCTCTTGTTTTACTTCATCTTGATGTATGACTTGTGTTTGAGAATGTTAAACATGTTAAAGATTTTCTATACTCCTTCAGGGATTTGCTCTTGAATCAATGTTAATGTGATTTATTTTGATGTTAATACATTAGGTATTGTGATTATTTGTTGTATTTCCATGCTTCAATAACAAATTGAGAGAGTGAACTGATAGCAAAACGATTACATTAGGTAATGAGAGTTAAATAATCTTATAAAACATACAAATAATCAAATCGGTAATTTATACGAAGAGATATCTCGTGTGAGGAACCAATAGTCCATTAGAGGGCTTAAGATCTAATTGGATGTGTGGGCTTTTTGTTAATTGAAAGATTGAAAATTTTACAATTCAATTAGGGTTTATGATTTAGGGTTTAATTATAACTCGAAAGAGAGTAATCCACCATTCGAAAGTCTAGGATCGATATCAAATTAACTTAAAAGTAATCATCTTAGCATTTGATGATAGGATAAATCCCCCTTCTCACAATTCTTTGATCTTGTCTTATTGCGATATCTCAATTGTTATATGGTTACGCTCAATTTTGATTTACTTTTGTTAATTTCATAATTTTATTTTCATTTAACACCTACTTGATTGTTTAATTTTTTGTTTATCTTTATTTTCATTTAAACCACGTTTTTACAACCTTAGACAAAGTTAGGATTCAATTAGTTTACTAATTTCTCGTGGGATTGACACCTCAAGTACTACGCTTACGACCCGTGCACTTGTGGAATATTGATGGTTTTATAAATTGTAAAATTTTCTTAACATGAAGCTTTTTATTGAGGTTGTTTTGGAGTTTTTCGAATTTACAAAAATGTTGAGAGAAATCAATAACTCCTACATCTGTTTGGTCCCAAAGAAGCATAATCCATATACTATGAGTGATTATAGGCCTATCTCTTATTGCAATATAATCTATAAGGTAATCTCTAAGCTACTTATTGAAAGACTTAAGATTGCCTTATCAAATATTATAAATCCTTCTCAAGGTGCCGTTATGGTTGATAGATTCATTGGTGATAACATATTTCTTTTGCAAGACTTGCTTAAAGACTATAATTAGGGGAAAAAAACTTAAGAATTGCCTTATGAAGATTGAGTTTTTCAAAGCTTTTGATTCTATTAGCTGGGACTTTATTCAATTATGTCTTGAAGCACTTCATCTCCCTCTAAGATTTGTTTAATGGATATGTCATGAATTGCTTCCTCTTCTCTTAGTATCTTGGAAAATGGCACTCCCTTGGTTCCACTCAAACTAGTGAGAGGAATTAGGCAAGCAGCCCCTATCTTTCTAACCTTCTAACCAAATTAATCCATTGTAATGAGAGTTTTAAATATCACCACATATGTAAAGAGCTCTCTCTCACTCATCTCCTATATGCTGATGACCTATTGCTATTATGTGCTGCTACTAATACCTCTGTCACTCAAATAATGCATTTGTTAACACTCTTTATTGATTGATTAGGTCTTAAAATGAATGTTCTGAAGAGCAGCCTAATGATCTATAAAGATGTTAGGAACATTGCTGAAATATATAGAATTACTAGGCTTAATATTAACCCCTTTGTTTTGTTATCTGGGAGTTCCTATTATCATTACTAAGCCTAGGTTGCAAGATTGTTTGCTTGTCATTGAAAAGGTCAAAGCTATAGCGATGGCTTGGTAAAACATATTCCTTTTCTATCTAACAAGACTTACATTGATCATATCTGTCCTCAATAGTTTACATCTCTATTGGACTCCTCATGTTGCTTTACCAAGAACAGCTATTAAAGAGATGGATAGGGTAATGAAATCCTTTTTATGGTTAGGACCTATGGGCACTTCCATGAAAGCTAGAGTTAAATGGCGTGAGGTGACTCTACCCAAAAAAACAAGAAGGCCTAGGGATGATATCAATTTCTACTATACATAATGGCTTAATTTGTAAAAGATTGTGGAGGTTATACAATGATCATAATGCATTGTGGACTAAATGGATTTATGAATATTATTTGAAGCACTCCAATTTTTCGCAGGCTGATTATTCTAAGGATGATTCTTGGATATTCAAGTAGATGATGAAACTAAGAGATATCATCTATCCTTGTCTTAAAAACAAAATTGATAAAAGATAGAAGACTTGGTTTTGGTTTGACAATTAGTTAGCTAGTAGCCTCATCATTCATTTTCCTGACTTCCTAACTCTTAGAAATAGAATACCTTTAAAATCAAAGGTTTCTTCCTTAATTGTAAATGGTGAATAGCAAGCAAACTTTAGAGGTTTTCATTTTCTTATGGACTACTTCCCTAGTCTTCAAAACACAATTATTGAGGATTCTATCTTCTAGGTTTTGAACCCAAACGGTGCTTTTACCAACTAGTCTTGTTATAAACTATTTTTTGTTAACTCCACTGTTGTTCCCTGGTATAACTTACTTTGGAAACACAATATATGTCCAAAGGCTTCCTTCATAACATGGTTGACTGTTAAGAATAGGCTTTAAACTAAGAGTTAATGGAGGGGTAGGATGGATGCTTCATGCTTACTATGTAGCAAGGCTATTGAGGACAGGGATCACTTATTTTTCTATGCAGTTACACTAAAGCTATTTGGAGTAAAATCTAGCATTTATTTCCTATCCCTCATTTCAGTTATAACTGGAAGTATGTCCTAAGATAGGTTATTTGTAACACAAGGAAAGGGTAACAACATTCAACTCTCCTTAAAGTTGCTTTTATCATTACTGTCTATTGCATTTGGAAAGAATGAAACATTAGAAGAATCACGGGTAAGAAGGAAGATAAATACCTTATTGTTGACAGAGCTATAAACATAATCAGAACACATATATGCTAAAAATCCATATTTATCTCTTTTTGCTGATATGAAGAATAGATGAAAACTCTAAGTACTTCTTTTAGTTGCATTTTGATCTTATCACCTGCATATTTCTTCTGATCTTTTGTAAGTTTCCTATATGCTTTTAAGCTTTAAACTCATTGTAATATTGTATTAGTTCTTGCTATAGTAATACATTATTCATTTTAAAAAAATGTAGTTCTCATGTTGCATATTGATAAGATCTTGCTAGCTACTAATGATCTTGTCTTCTTACAGAGATCAAGAATTTTTTCTCCCAAAACCTTAAAGTGGAAGATATAGAGACACATTATATATGATTGAAATAGAAATTTTTGATTATAGATTATAAGAATTATTAAAATTGTCTTTGGTTAAAACTAAATCACCAAACAATGTCGTGTATTTATTAAACAAGGTTCCTAGTAAGGCAATTTTAATGACTCTTTATAAATTATGGATAGGAACAAAACTTAATTTCTGGTACCTATATATTTAAGGTTGTTTGATAGAAGTAAAAATTTAAAATCATATAAAAATAAACTGATAGGTATTTAATTGATTATGAATTTATTCCTTAACGTTTAGTGATTATTGACATAAAATTACTTACGATATTCACTTTAATTCATATGTAATTTTAGGCATAATTCAGATGTGATGGAGCTAAAGTGAGTCGAAAGCATATGATATTTGGCTCATCTTTTAAGATTAATTTTCATTTGTTTTCTTAAAGCAAGAAGAAGAAAATTAAAAGACAAGAATATTGAAAGCACAAAATGCAAAGAACGTGAATCACATGATTATGCATGGAATTTTACATTCAATTTACGTTAAGTTAATGCCTATGCAACATGTTTTATGGAATTAAATGAAGACAAAGTAGCTGAAAGAGCAACATCAAACGACAGTAAGAAGAAATCAAAACACATGCAGCAAGATGTGCAACGCAGAAGCTAAGTAAGAGCAGAAAATGATGACACAATGTCCAAGGTAGAGAGCACCAAAACAACAGTGCAGGAGGACAGTAGAGGAATGAAACATAGACGACGTCTGTGTTTCACAAAAACGACGTCTGCATTTCATGCAAACGTATGCGTTTAACACAGACAATGTCTGCGTTTCACTTAGACAGCTTCTGAGAAATGCAAGCCAAACATCCTACGAAAATGTAGACGTTTTGGATGCATTTAAAAATGAAAACGCACAGAAGACATCAGGCATGAAAAAATTGTGAACGGGAGCATGGCCAACCAAGTTAATTTGTCATATCAGTGAACAGTAGAGAGAAGAGAGCTTGCGAGAGAGGAGTGAAGGCGCTGTAGGGATCTTCGATTAGGGACATTTTTAGAGGGGCTGAAGCATCTTGTATGAGAGATCTATAGAAGGCTAAGCTCCCAATCTTAGTTCGGAGATGACACCGATACCGACTAGGTAAGTGTATTTCTAAATTTTTATTATTTCTTTTTCTCACTAGAAATTGATTATGATATCCTAAGTTAATTGATTTAGGTCTTGTGTATGGATAATCAGATTTTTCTTATTGTTTGGTTATTTGTGTATGAACCCATTGGGCATTGTGAAAAGATGATTTTAATGCGTTCAATGAATCATTTATTTACAAACTCATTGCTAGAATTTTGATATAATTCATAATTGTTATGTTGAAATTCATATGGAGCGACCAATGATTTGTAATTATTAGGAATAACACGACCTAAGTTAAATGATGCATCGTATATAGTTGTTGCCTTAATTAATCGGTTTTCTTAATTCGTAATACTACTGCTAATTAAATCTAGCAATTGTATCCTAGGTTATTTGATAGTTAGGTTTAATTAGCGATCGTATCTTGATTAAATAAAACCTAAGGAAAAACTCAGGTCAATTATTAACCTACGATTAATAGTTGCTAGGATATATTTGAAAACAACAAATCAATGAAATATGTTTAATTAGCGTATAGGTTGAGATTGAATTGAAGAACCAGGTTCTTACTGAATTCCCCATTTTTATCATTTTTTGCATGTTTTTTAATTTGTTTTTGTTAAGTTAGTTTTATTTTATTTTCTTATTTTAAAATCAAAACCTTTTGTTAAACCTAAACACAAATTAATTTCATTTTAACAACTTTAGAAACACTTTTTGTGTGATCGACCTAGACTCAGCACTGCTATAACAGTAGTCTAATTATTTTATTTTGACTAGTGCTATAACGTGCGTTCATAAACCAAACTTAAGAACGTCCAATGGTTTCTTCATTACTTATCTTGAAAAATTAAAATAGTACACATTTTAGCTTGCTAGCTATAATATAAGAATTATTGAAACTATAAATGTAAGGTTTTTTGAAAATGGTGAAATCTATGGGAGTTTCGAAACCATAAAAATTTGAAATATAAGAAGCTAGGATAGATATTCTTTGACCTAAAACTTCCTCTCAGTTTTTTTTTCACATTTCTTGAGCATTTTGACAATATATAAGAATAAAAAATGGATGAAGAAGCTCTTCATAATGAAGCTGTTGCCAATGAACCTGTAATAGATAAACCATATGAGGTAATATTAGAAAAATATGAAGATAAAGAAGACCTATTATTTATGATAATTAGATATTTGTTTACAAGAGTTAGAATTTAACTTAGGAACT
>JANZLD010000001.1:16244061-16259459 GCA_026413575.1 Erythroxylum carthagenense
CCAAACCTCCATGCACGCCTTCACCATGCACGCCACCACCTTCACCCACATCGTCATCCATGCCTTTGCTCACATCAGATATTGACCAGCGAGTTTGTTATGAGGGACTCCCATAGATATGTTACACTTGTGGTCGTGTTGGACATAATGCTCTTTTTTGTCCTTCTCGTCTCAATCATGGGGAGTCTGCTGCTCCTACTGGGGCTGCCACCGTTGTTGCTGCCATCCCCAAGGCGGCTGACATACCGCCCGGCAGTGAAGATGGTGTTGGTCGGTTAGGGTCGTGGATTCATGTTCGGAGCAATCCTAGGCGTAATCTCAGGAAGGATGAGACCGTCACAATCCCCAAACTTTCGAAGGCTGATAGTGGAAATAAAGGAGGAGGAAGATACGCTGCTCTTTCAAATACTCCTATTCTAGATTTGGCGCCAACCGGTGTTGTCGGCTCTTCCTCGTTGGCACGTGCCTTAGCATACCCAAGTCAGGCCCAGTTTGCTCAGAATAAAATAAAGGCTTCGTCCAGTGATGTGTCTGTTTCTGGGAGGACTAAGCCGCCTGCTCTTGCTCCAGCCCACGCCCAGACTTCGAAACCACTCGCACATCCTACTGGCCCTATTATTGTTCCTCCCCATCCGCAGATTCTGCCTCCAACTAGTCCCCCTGTTGCTCACACGTTGGTGGAACTTACTGATGACAGTCCTTCTTCTGAGCCAGTGACGCGAGTGGATGAAGCTATGGCTTTCCTTATCGACCCCGATAGTGATGAGGATGAGGTGTTGGTGGACAGCTCTCTCGATGCAGTATATCCCATCCCCAAACCTCCAGACATTGCTTCTACTGCCCCTCCGAATCTTAAGTCTCTTAAGACTAAACGTACTATTAAATCGGCTATCTTTGTGAAGAAGGCTGAATGTAAAGTGGTGAGGAGTACTAAAGCTAAGGCTTTGTCCTCTAATTCTATTCCAGTTATGACTATTCCTGATTCTTCTTGTGAGACTCTGGCTGCGGATTCTGAGTCTCCATTGGAGGCTCGACCTCAGGTGTTATAAGTGTTCTTTTTATATCCCCCCTTTTTTCATGAAGATTATGATTTGGAATTGTCAAGGGGCTTTAAGCTCTGAATTTCGTCTTGCTCTCCGACATTTTGTTAATGTCCATGATCCCTTTGTTTTGGTTTTGGTTGAACCTCGAATCAGTGGCATCACTGCTTCTCGGGTTATTAAACGATTTGGTTTTACTCGTTCTCATCGAGTTGAAGCTTGTGGCATGTCTGGTGGGATTTGGATTCTTTGGAAGGATGACCAGATTCATGTTGACGTCCTTCGAAATCACAAGCAATTTATCCACATGCGACTCACTTTTGATTCCCACTCCTGGCTTTTTACAGCGGTGTACATAAGTCCCAGAATGATTCTCAGGGGTCATCTTTGGCGAGAGTTGGAGACTCTGGCTACACATATAGTTGAACCATGGTGTGTTGGGGGAGATTTTAATTCGTTTTTATGCATGACTGATAAGAAAGGTGGTAGTGCCAGAGGTTCCTTACCTTCCCCACGGTTTCAACGATGCATGGATCAATGCAAACTTATGGACATGGGATTTTCAGGTTCTCGCTATACCTGGAGAAGGGGCAACGTCTATGAAAGGCTTGACTGGGTTTTTGGAAATGTGGAATTTCGGTTATTATTTCCAAGTTTAGCGGTATCCCACCTTCCTCGAATTCAGTCAGATCATTGCCTACTGCTTTTGAAATTTTTCGTCTCCCCTTCCCCTCGAGGCAATCGTCCGTTTCAATTCCAAGCAGCTTGGATTAGTCATGATGATTTCAAAGATCTTGTTCGAGGAACTTGGCAGGCTGGACATAATTTCTTGGCATGTTCTCGACACTTCACTGACTAGGTACGGATTTGGAACACCACTATTTTTGGCCATATTGTAAAGAGGAAACAGAAGTTGCTGGGTCGTCTTCATGGTATTCAGAAACGGCTGGAATCTCAACATAATCCTTTTCTGGTTGATTTGGAGAAACAATTGCAGGTTGAACTTGACAAAACTTTAGCTCAAGAAGAATTGTATTGGTACCAAAAATCTAGGTCCAAATGGATCTCTCATGGTGACCGTAACACAGCTTACTTTCATGCGTCCACCATTGTAAAGCGTAAGTGGCAGTTTGTGGAAGGTTTGAATGATTCTGAGGGTAGTTGGTGTACTGATCAACCAAGGTTGAAACAACTAGCTACTGCCTATTTCACAAAATTATTCACTGTAGAGGATCATGGGGTTATCGATTTTCCTCTTCGTGGTTACTTCCTTGGCATTACTACACCTCAAGCTCTTTCTCTTGTGCAGCCGGTTCTGAATGATGAAGTCAAGAAGGCCCTTTTCGATATGCATCCTTATAAAGCTCCAGGTGTTGATGGTCTTCATGCTTGCTTCTATCAAAGTCAGTGGGAGATTGTTGGAAAGTCATTATGTGAGTTTATTAGGCAGATTTTTGGCCTTGACTTCTGGCCTGCTGAGATTAATTGTACTCTTCTCTCTTTGATCCCTAAAGTGGAAAAACCTGAAACCATGTCTCAATTCCGGCCAATTGGACTTTGCAATGTGTCTTATAAAATTATTACCAAGATCATCGTCACTAGACTCAAACCGCTACTTCCTCAGCTGGTTACTCCCACTCAAAATAGCTTTGTGCCAGGCCGTCTTATAACCAGCAATATCATTATTGCCCAAGAGGTGATCCATTCTATGCGTCGAAGGAGAGGTAAAGTGGGTTGGATGGCTATTAAGGTAGACCTTGAAAAGGCTTATGATCGTCTACGGTGGGATTTCATTTTTGATACTCTAGTGGATCTCCATCTACCTGGTAATTTGATTTCTCTAATTATGAAATGTATTACCACTGCTAGCATGCAAGTTCTATGGAATGGCGAGGTTTCCGACACATTTTTTCCCTCTCGCGGTATTCGCCAAGGGGACCCTCTCTCACCCTACATTTTTGTGCTTTGCTTAGAGCGCCTTGGCCATCTTATTGGGCATTAGGTGGTGACCGGAGGTTGGCAACCTATTAGGCTGCGTGATGGTCCTCCCCTTTCCCATTTATTTTTTGCTGACGACTTGCTTTTGTTTGCTGAAGCTAATATGTCTCAGGTTACTATTATCAAGAAGTGCCTCGATATTTTCTGTGTTAATTCCGGACAGCAGGTCAGTAAAGCTAAAACTCGGATTTTCTTCTCCCCCAATGTGGCTCGGCCTTTATTAAGGCGCATCCAACGGATGTTAGAATTTCAGAGTACCACTGATCTTGGTAAGTACCTGGGTGTCCCTTTGCTCCACAAGAGGGTTTCCAAGTTGACTTACCAGCATGTGGTCAACCAAATTAAAAAGCGCCTAAGTGGTTGGAAGGCAGATAAACTTTCGCTTGCCGGGAGAATTACTCTTACTCAATCGGTGTTATCTGCCCTTCCTACGTATACAATGCAAACGGCTAAGTTGCCAGTTTCTATTTGCCATGAGATAGACAAGCATTGTCGTCGGTTTATCTGGGGGTCCACATCTGACGCGAGGAAGGTTTCTTTGGTTAAATGGGATACAATTTGTGAGCCCAAAAGCCGGGGTGGTCTTGGTATCAGGAATACTAGTTCTAGCAATGAGGCGCTTCTTTTAAAGTTAGGATGGAATCTTCTTTCTAAGGATCAGGATTTGTGGGTACAGGTTGTCCATCATAAGTATAATCTGGACTTTTCTATTGTGCTGCCAACTCTACCGCGACGAAATGGTTCTGCCATTTGGAGGGGAATTTGTGATACATGGTCTTCAGTTATTTCAGGTATTAAATGGCAAATTGGAGATGGTTTATCTGTTAAATTCTGGACTGATCCTTGGCTTTTTGTTGATGTTCGCTTGCTTGACGTTGTTGTTTCCCTAGTTCCGATGCACATGCACGACGCTTCTGTTGCATCTTTTGTCACTGAGTCAGGAGGTTGGCGTTGGGATTTATTTCATCATCTCCTTCCTCCATCAATCTGTCTTACCATTGCTGGGATTCATCCTCCTTCCCTTCTTCTTGGTAAGGATAAAATTGTGAGGGGTCATGAAAGTAATGGGAAGTTCTCTTCCTCTTCAGCTTATAGGCGGTTACATGTATCTAGCTCATCTTCAAATCAAGATACGTTATGGTCTATGGTGTGGCACTAGCATGGTCCTCAAAGGATTCGTGTGTTTATATGGCTAGTGGCTCATGATGCTTTACTTACCAATTGGAAACGTTGTTCTCGCCACCTTGCCAGCGATTCTAGTTGTGCTCGATGTGGTATGCCTGTTGAGTCTGCTTTGCACGTTCTCCGAGATTGTCCTCATGCTCGGTGAATATGGGAGAAATGTCATACGTCTAGGTTTATACCGGACTTCTATCATCTTAATCTTTTGGATTGGCTTCAACAGAATCTATGCTGTGAGCTGGAGTTTTTTCGAACATCTCCATGGTCTCTCTGATTTGGCACAACTTGTTGGCTTTTATGGTAGTGGCGTAATACATTCACTTTTGATCCCGAATCTTTGCCTTCTGAGGATCCTTTATGGATTATTTTACGGCGTGTCAGGGAATTCCAGAATGTGCTTCTCGGTGAACAGGCTCTTCAAGGTCGTCCAATCAGGGAGGAGAGATTGATTACTTAGCTACCCCCACCTTTAGGATGGGTCAAAGTCAATTTTGATGGTGCATTTCGGTCTTCACTTAATCTAGCTACAGCAGGCGGAGTGGTTAGAGATTGTGTGGGTAACTGGATCCATGGTTTTGCCTACAATATTGGGATATGTTCGGTCATTTCTGCTGAGCTTTGGGGTATTTTTCAAGGCCTCCAACTTGTTTCGAATGCTGGTCATCGTAAAGTGGTGGTGGAGTCTGACTCGAAATTAGCAGTTAATGCTCTCACAGGGAAGGTTTCTGGGGATGGCATGGATCAGCAGCTTTTGTCTGCCATTCGTTTATTTTTGGAAAGACCTTGGGTTGTTCGCTTTGTTCACACCTATAGGGAGGGTAATCGTTGTGTTGATTGGTTGGCCAATCACGCTTTTCAGTTGGATCCTGGGATTCATTTTTTCTCGACGCCTCCTTTGAGTTGTTTTTCCATTTGTATGGAGGACATTTGCGGGGTCTCCTTTTCGCGAATGTGTCCTATTTAGATTTTCTCTAGGGCTTTGCCCTCATTTTTCATCAAAAAAAAAGCTTGACATATTGATTGATGTAAAGATGACATGTTGACAAAGAAACAAAGAGAAGTCATATGAGTGGATGAGGAAAATTGACAAAAACTCAAAAGTAGGAGAGAGTTGACATATGTTGGCACAAAATGGATTTTTTTTTAATGATGGACGAAATTCAGATACATGATCAAATATTATTAACATAATTAAGTCGTATTAGTTTTGAGGATGCACGAAGGTACTTGACTTTGACTAGGAAGTCTGAAGATATGAAAATCTATGAAACATACAGTTACTCATATTGTTGCTTACTTGGTCATAGAGCAATATGACCACACAATGAGTGTTCTTAGATGTACCATACACAAAGATGATTTAAGTAGCTAACTAAAAGCTCATTAAGGCATTTGTTTGTTTAAGACGAGATATTGTGGAGGCATATGGCAAGAATATAAAGTAATGGACTTAGAAATTAGGAGACTACCTTATAAAGTAGGAACACTTCTTCAAGGAATATGAAAGTGGTTCGATGATATAGTAATATAGTGAACTTGCTATGAGACCGTATTCTCTATGATCTTAATAGAGTTAATGACCTAACTCTCTACTAACTTAGTGAAATTAGTAGAAGAAGTGGTGACTCCACGTTAACCTTAGTGGGACGTTAGTGGTGAAAGTGGATAAGTTAGCTTAATCGGTCCTTAATTTTTTGTAATCCTATATATAAACATCCTAAGTTATTCATTTTATGAGGCATTGCATTTAATCTTCTGTTTATAGAGAGTTTGAGAGCTTTATGAAAAAGCTTCATTTTAAAGAATTTTAAGTAAGAAGGTCTTAAGAGATTATTGTAGAGTGCTTTAAAGAGTTAGTATCTTGAGTTCTTGGAATCTTGAGTCCTTTAGGTTTTTTATTGTGTAAATAGTTTAATAAAAGGTTTATCATATCTCTCTCTTATTTATTCTTTTGATTAAATTATGTTGAATACCTTCATATTAAGATTGAGCAAAATATTTAAATATAAGTGTGTTTAAGGCATTTGAAAACTAAAAGAATTGTTGGTCAATAATTATAAATGAAGGTTGGGTTAGACTTTGGTAGATTTAATTATGACATAAGGACTTTAATAATTTTTCAATTCTATTACATGCAAAAAGGTCTCTATGAAAACTAGTAAGACGCAAGCTTATGATCATAGATGCTGAGCCTAATACTAAAGGTAAATGAAATTATTAATGTCAAAAATGGTAGGCACCATTTTCCATGCCTACCAAAGTTGACATAAGTAAACGGATAGTTGGCCAAATGGCCAACCATCCCACATAGGCAAGAGATGAAAAGAGCAAAGTAGAGTAGAAGAAGAGAGACGTGAGGTGAGAGAGAAAAGATAGAGAAAGAGAGACAAAAATATTCTATGTATTTTTCGGTCTAGTTTTTTCCTTATATTTCTTCAGTTTTTCTCAGTAGTAAAATTCTTCTATCCTTGCTCGTGATTTTTACCCTAATTTGGAAGTTTTTCACGTAAAATCTGTGTATTCATTACTATTCCTTCAGTCCTATTTAGCTACAAACCTGATCTAATCCAACCAATTTTCACAACAAATAGTAGCAGAATGAGGTGAGAAAATTATGACAAACTTTCTGGTGTAATCTATTCGGAGTTCAGGTGAGCACAATGAATGTTGGTGAATAATAACCACAAAAGGCGACAACTGTTCATGTTTTTTTTTTTTTTGCATTAAACTGTGCAGTTACTGTAATTCAAGTATACAGTACTATTCACGTGTATGGTACTATCCATACATATGGTACTATTCATATATACAAAACTATTCATACATATGGATACAGTACTATTCATAGGTACGAATACTATTCATGTGAAATAATGGGAGCTAAATTCTGTTTGTGACACAAGCAATGGCAGCAAAATTTGAGATTAGGAAGTTCAATGAGAGTAATTTCTCATTGTGAAAGTTGAAGATAAAAGCAATCTTGAGGAAAGATAATTGTCTAGCAGCCATTAATGAACAGTCAGCTAGAGTCACAGATGAAAAATGGAACTAGATGGACGGGAATGCTATAACTAATCTTCATCTAGCTTTAGCTGATGAAGTATTATTCAGGATAGAGGAAAAGAAGACTATGAAGTAAATATGGGATCATCTAACAAAATTGTACGAGGCCAAATCATTCAACAATAAAATTTTTCTGAAGAGGAAATTATACACTTTATACATGGCGGAATCCACTTCAGTGACGGAGCACTTAAATACTGTAAATACTCTATTTTTCTAACTCACATCATTAGGACACATAATAGAGATAAATAAACGTGTGGAACTTCTACTCTAAAGTATACCAGTTTCTTATGATCAACTCATCATGAATTCAACAAACAACAAAAACATTCTAGTCTTCAACAATATTGCAGCTGTATTCTAAAAGAAGAGAGTTGGCGCAAAAGTAAGGAAGACAGGCTAGCAAATTAGCAACAAATAGAGCCTTTGGCGGTGACAGAGGGAGATCAATAAAACGTGGCCCAAGTGGGTGTCATAGTCATAGTATATCAAAATCCAGGAGTAATTTCAAATGCTACAATTGTGGTAAGAAAGGGCACACAAAAAAGGATTATTGGAATATGAATAAGAAACATTCTATTCCTCAGTGAAATAAAGAAAATACTTCAGATCAATGGCCTATGAAGCAACAACAACTATTGGAGGTAAGAGAAGATTTGTTGATGTATGGCTTCTCAATTCAGCAACTACTTTTCATATGACCTCTCGAAGAGAATGGTTCCATCAGTATAAATCTGTCTCTGACGGATCTATGTATAGCTGTAATGATCAAGCTTTGAAGATAGTTGGTATAGGCACCAACAAGTTAAAACCAACAAGTTAAAGATGTATGATGGGATAACTCGGACTAATGAAAAAATGCGACACACGGAGGGCCTGAAAAAGAATTTGTTGTCTGTAGGAAAACTGTATGATATCAGTTTTAGATTTGAGATTCAAAACAAGATCACAAAAGTGATTAAAGGAGCGCTGGTATTTATGAAAGCAGAGAAGATTGCTGCAAATCTTTACATACTAAGGAGAATAACTTTGCAAGAAGGAGAGACATCCATTGCGGTGACTAGTCCAGATGACAAATCTGCAATGACGTGGCATAGAAAGCTTAGACATATTTCATAACAAGGAATGAAGATACTTGTAGAGAAGAATCTACTCCAGGTCTCACAAAGGTATGACTACCCTTCTGTGAGCATTGCATTACGAGTAAACAACATCAATTGAAGTTCAACACATCAAAGTTCAGAAGCAAAGAAATTCTAAAATTGATTCACTCTGATGTATGGCAAGCACCAGTTACGTCCCTAAGGAGAGCAAATTTCTTTGTATCATTCATTGATGATTATTTGAGGAGATGTTGGGTGTTTTCTATTAAAAGGAAGGTAGATGTGTTTCCAACTTTCAAATTTTACAAAGCGTGGATGGAACTCGAATTTGGTAAGAAGATCAAGTGTTTGCGCTTAGATAATGGAGGTGAATATACTAGAAAAGAATTTGATGAATTCTGCAAGCAAGAAGGCATCAAAAGGCAGTTCATAATGGCATACACTTCTCAACAAAAAGGAGTAGCGAAGCTGATGAATAGAACTCTATTGGAAAAAACAAGAGAGATGTTGAGAAATACAAACTTAGATAAGAAATTATAGGCAGAACCAATCAATACTGCCTATTATGTGGTGAATCGAGCCCCATCAATTGCAATTAAGTTGAAGACACTGATGGAAATGTGGACTGGTAAACTAATGGATTATTCCAACCTCTATATATTTGGAAGTCCGACGTATGTGATGTTCAATGAGCAAGAAACTATAAAGTTGGATCCAAAATCTAGAAGATGCATTTTCTTAGGGTATGCTGAAGGTGTAAAGGAGTATCGTCTGTGGGATCCCACTGCCCACAAGATTGTTATTAGCAGGGATGTTATCCTCATGGAAAATAAGGATCAAAAGCAAGCAGAAAAAGTTCGCACTGTACAAGAGAATCTAGAAACTACAACAATACAAGTAGATAGGGAAGTTGATCAAAATAATTCTTCTAAAGCTGCACCAAAGCACGAGGAACAAGAACCAGTTGAATATGATGTTCCAGATACTCAGAGACCAACTCGCATAAGAAGAGCACCGAGCTTGCACTCAGATTATATTATGGAAAGCAATATTGCATACTGTCTTTTAACTGAGGACGAAGAGCCATTAACTCTTCAAGAAGCAATGAATAGTTCAGATGCATCTCAGTGGATGACAACAATGTAGGAAGAAATTGAAGTTCTGCATAAGAATAAGACATGGGAGCTGGTATCACTACCACAAGGAAGAAAGCCTATTAGCAATAAATGGGTTTACAAGATCAAGCAGAGTGGTGACAATCAAGTAGAGCGATATTGTGCTAGATTGGTGGTAAAAGGATATTCTCTCCTGTAGTTTGACTCATTACAATTCAAGTAGTTCTAGAAATGTGTGCTATATTTGACTTGCATCTTGAGTAGTTAGATGTGAAAACTGCATTTATTTAATGAAGATCTTGAAGAAAAAAATTATATGTTCTAGCTAGAAGGTTTTGAAGAAAAAGGGAAAGAGAACTTAGTTTACAGATTGGACAAATCTCTATATGGTTTAAAGCAGGCGTTGAGGTGTTGGTATAAGAGATTGAATCCTTCATCAAGAGCCTTGGATACAGCAGACTGAATGCAGACCCTTGTGCATATTTCAAGAGGTTTGAGAAATATGATTTTATAATCTTTCTGTTGTATGTAGACGACATGTTGTTAGTAGGCCCCAATAATGATCGTATCAAATAGTTAAAGGCATAGTTTGCTAAGGAATTGGAAATGAAGGGCTTGGGATCAGCAAACAAGATTCTAGGGATGCAAACTCACCGAGATAGAAATAATAGGAAGATTTGGCTTTCTTAGAAGAATTATTTGAAAAAGATCTTGCGGTGATTCAACATGCAAGATTGTAAGTTAATTTATACCCCTCTCTTCCTGTTAATTTCAAGTTATCGTCAAGTATGGGTCCTAGTAACGAAGAAAAGAGGATGGAGATGTATCTAGTATCATATGCATTAGCAGTGGGGAGCCCAATGCTCGCTATAATTTATACAAGACTAGACATTGCACATGCAGTGGGAGTAGTGAGTAGATACATAGCGAATCCTGGTCAAAAGCATTGGAATACTGTGAAGAGGATTCTCAGACATATCAAAGGAACCTCAGATGTTGCATTATGTTATAGAAGATCAGATTTTACTGTCAAATGATATGTTGATGTTGATTATGCAGGTAATCTTAATTAAAGAAAATCCACTACAGGATATGCATTTACATTAGCTAAAGGAGTTGTGAACTGGGTTTCAAAACTGCAGTCAGTTGTGGCTACGTCAACAACAGAAGCAAAATATGTAGCAAAGTCAGAGTGCTTTGCATCCAACATTTCATTCAAAGACAAAACACATCTGAGTTCAATATCACTTCGTTCGTGACAATGTGGAAGAAGGTGAAGTAAATAACTTGTTAATATAAAAATCACGTATAATATGTAAAATACATAAGAAGGAGGGTTGAATTGTGTAAAATCTTCAAAGATATTAATCTTTAATTTTTTTTTTGAATTTCTTTACAAATAGATGATCACAAAAATCAATTCACTAAAGTCGATGAGTAATGCAATCGTAAAAATTATTATCTACTCTTCTAACAATAAGAAAATTAAAGATAAGGGTTCGTGAATAAACGCCGCGATTTTATACTGGTTCACCCTTAGCCTTGGGCTGCATCTAGTCCTCAGAGTTTTTCTAAGATTTCACTATATTCTTCAACTTTACAAGTATTCTTTTTATACTTGCAGAGCCTCTTCAAGTCTCTCTCACAAAGTATTCTTTATCTACTTTTTTAGCCTCTCCAGGCTATAGCCTTTTCTTTCTCTTGGAAAGATATTGTTTGAGCTTCACGTTACAGATGTATTCGCTTTCTTTCTTTCGCACTTGAGTACAGATGTATTTAACTGTCTTCTTGAGAAACTGCTTTTTGAATCTTCTAGAAACTGTTATTAGTTGCCGTTATTAGTTGAGTCCTATAAATAACTCCAACTAACTAACTGATTGCCGTTCTAGAATAGTTTCTTGCTTCATCGTCTGGTACTATACTTCTTCTGGTTGCGTTTCTTCTGGTGTCGCGCTTCTTCTGGTGTCACGCTTCTTCTGGTATCACGTATATCTACTTATGATGATGTGTATCTTCTTATGTCGCCTTTCTTGAGTTGTAAGTATCTTTTGGTGTTGACTTTCTATATCTTTTGGGTTTGACTATCTTCTTACATTTTTCTGTGCACTTAATAAACTTATCAAAATAACTCATACACTTCTAAAATTATTATTATTTTATTGTCATCAAAATTAATAAAAACGAAGTCTTCTTGACTTAACAAAAGGAACGATGGATATGCAGAAAATTCATACAATATATAACCTGACAGATTTTATAACAAAAGCAATCAATAGTAAGAAGTTTATATAGTATCGATCCTCGTGTGGCCTAACAAAGATGAAAGCAGGATGAAGCTGCAAGATAGAAAGAATAGTATGAAGATCGGATTGACTCTCAATCAAATCTTCAAGTGGGAGAATTAAAGGTGCCTACCAAAGTTAACATAAGTAAAAGGATAGCTGGCTAAATGACTCATGTTTATAAATAGGCAGGAGATGAAGAGAGCAAAGTAAAGTAGAAGAAGAGAGACGTGAGGTGAGAGAAAAGAAAAAGAGAGAGAGGCAAAAATATTCTGTGTTTTTTGGTTTAGTTTTTTCCTTGTAATTCTCCAGTTTTTTTCAGTAGTAAAATTTTCTATTTTTGTTCGTAGTTTTTACTGTATTTAGGGGGTTTCTCTGTAAAATATATGTGTTCTTTACTATTTGTTCAATTCTATTTAGTTACGAATATGCTCTAATCTGGTCAATTTTTACAACGAACAACGTACTCAATAAGTCATGATTGAGTCACTAAAAAAATGTAAATAAGCTTTCTGTGCTAAGGACCACAGGCAACTTATTGTCCTAAAATAAGATGAAGAGGACAAGACTCCGAAATGGTCCTCGACCATATTAAAATTCTCTTACATTTGCATAATATAAGATAATGATATTTGCAATTTGTTAATCATATACTGTACCTATATGCATATTAAACTCTCCCTCCTCCATTATATGTACACATGATTAAGCTACACGTCTTCAGTTGCATTAATTTCGGCATAGAGAAAAAGAGCAGCGCATAATGAGCTCCAAAAGCTCCCTTGGTCTTCCAACTGTAGATTTCTCGAACACAAACATCAAACAAGGCACCCCTGAATGGAAGCTGGTGAAATCCCAAGTTCAGAAAGCTACTCAAGATTTTGGTTGTTTCAAGGCTTTGTTCAAAGTTCCTAGAGATCTGCTAGAGGCAATGAATGAGGCAATGGAAGATGTTTTCGACTTACCCTCAGAAACAAAACAACGATATGTTTCTGAGAAGCCTTTCGAAGGATACACGGGACCATCCCCACTAGTTCCACTTATGGAGAGTGTATTCATCCGCTGTCCTGACATCTACGACAGTTTACAAAGTGTCACTAAAGTCTTATGGCCAGAAGGAAACCAAGAGTTTAGGTTTGTTAAATAACCTTAAGCCATAGTTTTAAATAGAGTCAATGATTATTATAGTAATTATAATCAACATAAATAAGATTACCTTTATAACATATTGTAATTAATCTTAATAGCAGTTTAGGCGATCACTTAAAAAATGACAATATTACTGGAATATTAATATTGCGACCTGACTGCAGTTTAAAGTATGCAATCCTAGCCATTTTGCTTGTCTAATAAATTAATGCCAACACAACTACTTGAAACAGAAGTTAGGTTTGACAATTCATGCGATCTGTTTCTATTGATAGCCAGGCTATACATTCATACTCAAAACACTTAATGGAATTAGCTGAAACAATAAGGAGGATGATTATAGAGAGCTTGGAACTTGAAAAGTATTGGGAGGAACACATAAACTCTACATACTATACCCTCAAGATGATGAAGTACAAAGAACCGCAAAGCACTGAGAGAACGGAAGGGCTAAGAACTCATGCTGATCCTCAAATGTTAAGCATATTGTACCAGTATGGAATAGATGGGTTCGAGCTACAAACCAAAGACGGTGAATGGATTAACGTAGAATTCTCGCAAGACTCCTTCATCGTCATAGTCGGAGAATCTCTCCATGTAAGCAACTTATCTTTCAATTTCCTCCAAACGACTGTCCAATATAGAACGTTGTCTTTTCAAGCTTCGGTTGATAAATTTGTTCCACTCGGTGTACTGTTCTTGTTTTTCTAATATATCTGTTTATAGGCATGGACAAACTGTCGATTGCATAGTCCATATCATAGAGTTATGATGACAGGAGACAAAGCAAGGTTCTCTGCCTCATTTGCTATTTTCCCAAAGGAAGGTTACGTGATAAAGGCCGCAGAAGAGCTAGTAGATGAAGATCACCCTCTAGTTCTCAAACCTTTCGATTTCTTCGAGTACCTTAAACTCCTAAGTCTGGAAGTTGTTAACATAAACGAATCTCCTTTAAGGGTTTATTTTGGAGCCTGATAAATATGTATTTGGCTATTATTTTCCTATGATTGGAATGTGTGAGAATGTGATCCATTAGCTTGTTTTAGCATGACATTGTGTACTTCAACGTAAGAATGAATAATAAACCAGGACTGCAGCTCAATATCTTCAATGTATGCAAATTGATTTTCAAGTCCTTAATTTCCTCCTTTTATTTTGGTGGTCCTTAGCTCATCTCGTAATGTAAGAATGTTAATTTTGGCCTGATTTGATTGACCCGGCCCAATTTTAACCTGAGTTGACCAGGGTCACGTGCCAAAAGTGATTGGCCAGTGCACGTTTTAGCTACTATTCCATTGGGTCCCATTGATTGAGTCCATCCATTTTTGGACTTGTCTTTGGTAATCGATAAGAACTACAAACATCTAAAATAAAGGAATATATAAATTAAAGAGTGGCGTTGTAGCACATAATTCAGCTATTTTAGTTGAATTTAAATGAAATTGAGAAAGGTTGGCCATATTAACATGATGAATTAATGTGAAACAACCAACTTAAATATGCATGGCCTTTGACTGGCAAAAGTTGTGTTTAATTTTGTAAAAATCGTTTTCCATATAAATATCAAATTTAATTTTCATCTTACACTTTGCCTCAATAATTAGCCATTCATGTTAGAGTTTTCTTTAATAAAGGTAAATAACTAAATGTTGACTTGAGTGGTTCAAAGTCAGAATTTCTAGGCTTTAGAGAAAGTAAAATGTATATGCAACTAAATATTACTTAATTTGAATTTAAAAATTAATATATATTATGTCTAGGTTAATATTGACACTTTGTTTTAGTATGTACGTATTTACTATATTTTACGTCTTTGTATTAGTTAAAGACAATATAATAAACAAAATACTAAATTTATTATAATTAAGTCTAATATTCAAATCAATTAGCAAATATTAATTACATCTCCCATAATCCTAATGACATCTCAAGTTTGAATCACCTATTTGTATTATGAGTTTTATTCAACTTCAATTATGTACTATCTATATTGAAGATCATTTAACCATTCTAAAAATAATAAATTCTTTTTTCAAACATTTCACATTTTGTATCTCTTAAAGAGTACAAATTGTATTATCATGTATCTTTAAATTAATGGTTCAAGTACTAATATTCTTTAGAAGATAATCATCATAATTACATATGGATTCTCCTGAGAATGGTTTATAATGATGGAATTAATCTTTTTTAGAGATCATGTGAAAAGTAACTTTTAAATTGAAAAACCATACAAGTAGTGACATACAACAAGTAAATAACTTTGTTTAGTATAGTTGATACTAAGTAGTGAATCAAATTTCGTAGATATAGGTTAGGTATAAAAAGAGTTCTCAAAGTACACAAAAAAGTGTGTGTGTGTGTGTGTGTGTGTATATATATATATATATAAGTCGTGAATCAAATTTCTTAGATATAGGTTACCCCTCCTTAAGGTGGCACCTGCCTTCCTCGTAAGTGCAC
>JANZLD010000001.1:16273327-16283902 GCA_026413575.1 Erythroxylum carthagenense
ATATAGGACTCATTAATAACTGTCCCATATAGGGCTCATTAAACGTTGAGCCTGAGGCTCTGAATCACTTTTGAGCTCGAGGCTCCTTTTCACTCGTTAAGCTTTAAGCTCTGATCGGTGGCTACTCTGGTCACAACTGTCATTATGTTTCATGCATTCATGAAATGGAATACATCAATCACATATGATCACTTATTCACTTTCACATATCATCGGACCTTAGTCTGGTATTCAACATTTATGTTGAGAAACACTTTGTGATCATGCATTCATGTCGTAAAGCATTTAGTTCATCACATTCACATACAATTAGCACTTCAATATTACATTCAAGCTTCAGAAACCTCAGACCTTCATTGTCCGGAATCACATAATCAATTCACATTCCATTCATAATCACTCAAGTCATAACATAAACGAAAAAAACAATAAGGTAAGACCATCTAGGTCTACTCACAGTACGCTCCAATTTAGCATTCGCTTCTAAATCCTGGAAACGCCTGAATGTGGACATTCTAACCTACATAGTTCATTTATGCAATACACATTTCACACACATTACAACTTTGCACAATTATAATTGTTCAATAATGCACATGTATGAAAAGGATTATATACAATGCATGTTCATGACAATCCCGAGTATCTTTCCTTTAATTTCATCACAAAATCATTCCCATATAAAAATTCATCTAAGTATAATTTATACATAGGTTTATACCTCAATAAAACCATTAAATCACAATTCATAATTCATTGAATCATTTTCAAATTTTTCCAAGATACCCCTTTCGAGTCTACTGTTCACATTCAATCAGAAGGTGAAAATGAGGTAATTTGGTCAAACTCTCTTCTAGAAAATTGTTCCTCTATGTCTTATCTTTCCATTGACACCAAAATCACTCAATTTGGTTCAGTTATTTGGAAGATATTCCTCAAATATTATCGGGTTATCCATATTCAAAAATAATGTACTATGCACAACTTCCATCTAGAAATTCAACATCTTAGAGGTTGAATCAAAATTCGACTTCTTGAGACAATTTGTATATCTATATCTCTAGTTAATTCCAAATCAAAAATAATCTCATTTGGAATCCTATATATCAAGATATCATCAAAATACTGAGGGGTGTTCAGTAAAAATATCTAATTCATACTCTTCCCATTGATCCCCTCACTTTGATTCAATCAATCTTTTTCAAATTAATACCAAAACCTATAAATTTTTGTGGAGAGATATAGGAATGTGTTAGGAATTCAATGCTTCAAAAATTAGGTCATTTGAAGTTCGGAAGAAAAAGTTATGGCTAATAGAGTTAAACATGTTTAGGCTGGAAGGAGGACCTGTGGGTTGCGACGCGATCGCAACCTGCACATGCCTTTGGCAGAGAGTCGCCATCACGACTTTTGCCCTCTTCCTCCCTTTTTTCTTCTTCTTCTGACTTATTTGGTAAAATAGGTATAACTTTTACTACAAATATCAGATTAAGGTAATTCAAGGACCATTTTGAAGAGGACTTCTAAACCTACAATTTCTATAAAGACCTTAAAAATAAATTTTGCCTCTGTAAGGGTCAAAATTTCAAATCAATACAGTTGTCCCGAATGCCCATCTCATGTAACATCATAGACTTCTAAATATCATATCCCTCCACTCCAATGTCCAAAAATTGTATACTTTATTTCAATGAAAAGCTAAAAGAAAGATCTACAACTTTCATGAAGACAATTGTGTCAAAATCTGCCTAAATAAACACATAAAATTCATCAAAGTTTTAGCTTGAAAATTCAACACTGTTATTATTTATTCCTAGAAAATTCAGACTTCCAATTTTTCAAAAAACCACAGTTCAAAATTTTATTTCTAGTTTTCTCTACTCCATTTCCATCAACTAATTCATCATAAATTCATACTACTCCAAAATATGCAAGTTTAATCAAAATCATCAAAAGCCAAAAATTCATATTCATCATATTCATACTATGTTACTTTTCTGCATTTTCAACTTCATTCTCAATTACTATTCTTCCTCTCAACTTCCATTTAAACACTTATTCCCATATCAAACCATCATTTTACAACTACCCTTCAACTCAAATACCCCTTTTTTTGATCATCTCTAAGGAAAACACTAACTCACGTAAACACACACATGTATATATATTCATGCACAGTGAAGAAAAACACGAAACAGAGTATACCACCTTTTCATTCTTTAATTTTCTACACTCATTTCGTACACCATTTTATTGCTATTTAAAACTCCAAAATTTATTTCCACATCACCTGATCACTAAAATCCATCAAAACTAAAATAACACTTTATCCATAATTTTCTACACTCAATGGAAGTGAATCGCAGTAATTCATCAAATTTATTTCATAAACCTCTAACTCTAAAGGATTTATTTACTACTTGTTGAAAACTCCACAATCTTCAATTATCTCAAAGCCCTAAACTCCATGCAATTCACATACTCCATTGAGAAAATTGTCTAGTTTCGGTTTTCTTAGGACAGATGAAACAAATAGCAGTGTGGAATGAGGAAAAAAAACAAAGCAATCCCTTAGAAGGTGTTTGATGAAAAACTCTGTGTATGGGAATAATTTCATAGAAAGTTACTATGAAAGAGATGGAAGCTTATGAAATAATACTAACCCCTTTTCAACTCTCAGATAATTCAACTTAGTTTTAACAAAGTACAAAAGCAACTTAACTAAGTGACACTTGTCACTTTCCTAATGCCTAAGTTCTAACTTAGTTTCTTTTGAAACTAACTCCATTTAGCTCTCCTCTTTACAATACAACTGTCATCTTTACAATCCAATTATCCCCAATATTCTTTTGATTTCTTTTTCCTATTTTTTTCTATTTTTCATGAAAATCCCAAAATTGTAGAAATTATTCCTAAATTTACCAAAATTAAAAAAAAACATAATTTCACTAACCCGTAAAATTTTTAATGTAAAAACATTCCTAAATCTCAAAAATATACAAATTAATCCAATTATACCCGAAATTATTCATGAATGCATGTACAATTATTTTCATGTGCAGATAAATCCACTATTCATGTATATGTGTATGGCATATTATGATTGAGTATGAGGAAGCATTTCTAAGCCTCTCATTGGTCACTCATATTTCCTATTCTAACCTTCCCGCAGGTAACAGGATGTTACAATTATGGTTCATAAAATCCATCTGGTTTGTTGCCCCATATTGAGATCTATCAAGAAATTAGACACTAAAAGATAAAGGAATGTAGTTTGAATCCAATCATGGCGCAAACACACTAAAACTCCATATACTAATGTAATAGGAAGCCAACTTAGAGCTCCTTTCTTATTCTAGTGTCTTGGGTTGCAATTCTATGGTTTGTTATAGACTTTGAGCCGTGTACATAAAATATCTTAGTATAATTTTGACTTTCTTAAAAAAGAAGATTCATGTGTGGCTTTCGATTAAAATAATTGAGCATTAAGTACGAAATTAGAATTTTAATGTTTGGTTGTACTTATGAGTATTAAATATTAAGAATTACAGTTCTTTCAACATAATTGTGAAACTTAACATTATTCTTAAATTAATAAAATAAAATTTAAAATCTTACATTTGATTATTATATTAAGATTATTGATTATAGTTCTTTTTATATATAATGAAGGAATTTATAGTTATTAATTTTTGAGTGTATATTATGTTAAATCCTAAATGTACATATAACTCCAAATTATACATTTCTAACAAACAACGTACTAACCATAAGCTCATCTAAGCGATGAATTTGATCTAAATGTCTATTTAAAGGATCAAACTCTAAATATCTAAAAAATTTAATCACTTAACCCTTAGAAAGTTTATTTGACTTGAGCATAAAACCCAGTACTTGGAAATTTTTATGAAGTTTCTTCCAGCCGCCTAAATTAGTAAGGGACATTAGGATGCATCTGTGAAGGCATAGTATGAGTATGGAATGTTTTCATGGATACTTTTCTTTGATCATAAGTTTTTAAAATTTTTACAATTGGATCCTAAAACTTCTTAAAATTTTAATTAAGCTCACAATGTTATACAAGTAAGACGAATTAGTCCTGAAAATTGTGTTATTTTAAGTGTTAAAGACATAGTATAACATATTGATATTGTATAACTCAAATTCCATATAGCCCATTCCATATTACTTAAAGCTAACATGGCTTTGAGTTACCTATATCCATATGGCCATAAGTACAATAGTGATTCCTTAATTAAAGAGCTCCTCTAAGTATATTGATGATTGATTAAGGCTCCAAGTATTGACAACATCTATCAATAATTATTGTTGAAGCAAAATAAGGCTTACATATTAACAAATCTATGGAAAAAGCTCATTAAAAATTGCAAGCAAGTCGCGGTCATTTTAGGTTTTATCCTAAAATTGTTGCATGTTTATTTTGTAATGCAATTTTTTATCGATCTTATATTTTATTTGTTTATGATTTAGATAGGGGACTAGGATGGTTATATGGTAACGAACCATATAAGCAAATTCAATTTGGATGGGCATGTATGTTATATCAGGGTAAGATAATCATAAGGCACTTATTGAAATCCTATACTATTGAGATTTTGAAAGGCATAAGTTCTAACATAGTTAGGTTATAAGTCTATTGAAGGGACCTGTTATTTAATTCTTAGGAAGAAAATGACTGATGGGTTAAGGTTTTCATATAATTCAAACAAAGTAATTATTAAGTAAAATTATCACGAAACATAAATTGCTGGAGATGTTTGTGAACCACAAGTAATAGATAATTGGAGAATATTATTAAGCATATCTAATTTAGGGTTTGCTATATTTAAGGGCTTTATTTTAGCTCTTACAAGAAATGCTTCAACTTCAACCCTACGGAAAAAATCATGTGGAAGAGAAATTGATAGTGAAGATGGGGAAGATGTTGAAGTAGCAAATTATATAGGTTAAGGAGCAACTGGTGAAGGTGGTATCAATAAGGAAAATGAGGATAATATACAACTACATCATGAAGAGTTAAAGGGGAATCAATTTGCTAATATGAGAGTGAGAAATGAGTACATTTCTAACTTTGATAATGATGGGCTAGTGGAATTTAGAAAATAGTAAAGTAAAGTAAACAAAAGGAAGTTAAAATATAGATGTATGTTAAATAGGTTAAAACAGCACCATACCAATGAGAGACAAGTAAATGATGAAGTTCAATAAAGTTAAAGGTTGTAGGGGGATGTTGAATATGATGGCAATTCAACATATTATTTTGAATGTAATGTGAATTTGAGTAATGTTGAATTTGAGTTATGCTATTTAGATGGTGAAAAAGAAGAATATGTCATTAGGATAAGAGCAAGATTCTTTATATACACCATATAAAAGAAATTGAGTTTGAAGTAGGCATAATATTCAAAGGGGTAAACCAATTTAAGAAAGCTCTCCGTAAATATGTAATAGCTTAATATAATCTAATCAAATACACAAATAATGTTAAGGATTGAATTAGGGAATAATGTAAAGCAAATAATTATAGTTGGAGGATGCTACGTTACTTTGTAGATTAAGGAAAAAAATAGAATTAGGGTGCTTAAAGGGTTTTATATGTGTGAGCTACTTTTCAAGGATACAAGCCTTTCATTTTTATGGTTGGTAAAGAATTTATTTTACCTAAAATTAGGGGTTTAGTAATGTTAAAATTTTATGGTATAAGGTAACATGTGAGAGATAAGTTTAGGGCATAAGTTATTTTTGTTACCCACTATAGAGCTAGGAAGATAGTTATGAAGAAAATTAAGGCAAATGCAAAACTAAAATATTTAAAAGTTTAGGAATATAAAAATAAAAATGTTGTGATATAATCCAGACTAAATAGTAGAGAAAACTTAGTAAAAAAACCTTATATTGGTGATATTTCTTGTCTTAATTTTGAGAAAATGTATATTGCCCTTTAGTGTTACAAAAAAGGATTACTAAGTGGATACAAGATGGTATTAGGTCTAGATGGTTGTTTCTTTAAAGGAGCAATTAAGGAAGAAATATTAACAAAATTTTGGAAGATATTTTTGCAACCAGATGTACCTAGTGGTATTAGTTGTGGTACTAATTAAGACAATTAAAATGTAGATATGATATATGGGTATATTAAAAAGGGACCTTAAATTAAAGGATTGAGATGGTTGGATACATATTATTAACCAATAAAAGGTAAAGTTAATTTTATTGTTATGTACTTAATTGTTTGTTTAGTAGAAAAATTTGAAATTGTTAACAAATATAATTTTTTTTAGGGTTGATAAAGGCAATAACAAGGCATTTGTTGAAGGTAGAGCATAGGCACTATATTAGACACATTGTTTCATGATGGAGGTAGGACAATAAAGGTGTTAAGGTAGAGATTCTATTTTAGAAATGTAATAATGTTTACAATAGTAGTTGATGTGTAATATACTGTAATTGAGTTAAAAGAACAGAGTGAGGAAACAGGCAATGGTGCAATCAAGATGCCAAAAAAGGTGTAGGAATTTAAATTAGAATTAGAACATGACATTATCGACAATATTTTGTGTGAACCATTTAATGGGTAAATAGTAGAAGAAAAGACTAAGAACATTGTGACAATGTTAAAAGAGATTAGAGTTTTTATTATGAAAAAAACAATTAAGAAGAATAGACTGGTGAAGAAAATGGTAAGATATAGTAGGAGGAAAGATTAAATTTTTTTTAATAACTTTGATTATGAGGTTGATAGGTTGGTATAAAAGGATATGAGATAATTTATAAAGATGTTATACTGCATTAAATGTTAATGAATTACATGTTTGTTCTATAATCTATATGCAAGTATACAATGTCAGTTGTAGCAAGTTATTAGAACTTTGAGTAAATCTAGAGTATATATCTCACAAGAATTGTATCACTATGTCTATTAACCTTATTTAATCAATAAAATAAAAGAAATGAGATTTGATAAAAGATAATTAAACTACTAAATTGAAAAAAAGATAATTAAACTAGTGAAAAGAAATCAATAAAATTGACATTAAGGTTTCAAGGTTCATTTATGTATAATTTTAACTATTATGCAAGATAGATATTTAAATAACAATGAACCTAAAGTATATGTCACCTCTCTCACATAAGTATATAGAATTATGTAATTAATACCTCTCAATGTATAATTTAACCTAATCAAACTCATTAAGCCTAATTAATATTTTTCTTATAGTAATATTTTATGATAAGAAAAATATTATATGATATTTTTGTTGTTTAAGCTGAAGTTGTTTATTCTCCTAGTGCATATATTTTAATCCATCTCTATGTCTTTCATACAATTCATAAGATTGAATCTATGATGGTCAGTTATAAACTTAACAATTAAGAAAAAATAAATTCCACTAAAAAAATCACATCATGCATTAGTAATTTAAGAATCTATCATGCTATATCCCTAATTCTTACTAGGGTTTAACTAGTAAACATCGTGAAGATGAAACTAAAACAAAGTAAGCTTAATATAAAATAAAGAAGATAGAAAAAGAAGAGTTATCATGGTCAACTCCAATCTTGCTCTAAATCTTTTATTGATGCAAAGAAACCATAAAATAACAACCTAATGTCAATATAGGCTGTCACTAATTTCTAAGATCCCCTAGGTTAAACTTAACAATAGCATTTATAGTTAGGGTTAAAAAATAAAATCCTGAGTTATTTAGACTTGTGATTAGCCTTATAAACTATACACAAGAATTAGCACTTGATCAACATCAACACTAATTTTAGTTTTATTCTAAAACTTTTTATGCAATGTAATATAGTGTTTAACTAAAGCCTGAAATTAAGTTGTAATCGATGCTAGTTTTGTTTTATAACTTTCTACATAAAAATATGATGATTACGACACTAGTTACATATACCATTATGGCATTAATTTTTTACTACTTCTCAGTCCCTTGAACCTTGCGAGAGACAAATGCCTATCTCCTTAGTGTATTTGGTGCTTGTTATGTATTTTCCATTAACCTTTCTACTTTTTTTTTATATCTTTGAGTTTAAATTAACCTTCAATGTCTTCTACAAAATTATTTCTCCTTGAGTTAGTTTTCAAATGATTGAAAAATCTCCTCGATTAGACAATTATGAAGAAAATTGTACTCAATTTTAAGATTTCTCCTTAAAATCACCACATATAGGAAAATGAAGTACATATAGGAAAACATCATATAATATATATGCCTAATAATCAATTTAACTCCTAATAATATATAAAATATACACTTATCAATGTTCATATATAGCTTAATAAGTTTTTTTTCAATACCATGTTCATATGTAATTAAAGGCTATTACATTCTCGAAAGAGAAGCTGGAGGATTATATATGTGATTTATTGAAAAGAGATAACTAAATGGTTGCTTATGAATATATGATGCAATCAGTACAAAGATAGAAGTTATATCTTAGAAGTGAAAAGGAACCACCTTTTCCACCTTGATATAAGAAAATGCCAAGTAGAACAAACTAAATAAGAAAAAAATGTGGGAAATCACTTCACAATCTTAAAATATGTTATTAATAGGAATGTAAACGACATGCCAAATATGTTACACAAAGGGTCACAATAAGAAATCATTTCCAAAGAAAATGGTTCACTAGTAATTAGACCAAACACATTATAGATAAGAAGAACGTATGTTAGTACACTTATTATAGAGCATTTTACATTTCTAACATTATTTATAACTGACTGGTTTGTACAAGTTTATAGATTAGCAAGAAAGCTAAAACACATTTATAATCTTATTTCACATGTTAATAACCAAATAGAAAAAGAGTGAATGCAACATTTTCTAATGAAAAGAATAGGAGATAGAGCTATGGGTCTGATTATAAGAATATGCCACCAAATATAAGCATATATGCCACTTTTAACATTTTTCTTTGAACTTTATAACCACATTTAATCATATATGATTTAATAATTTTTTAACCATCATTCATTTATTTTATTTGAAGCTTCAATGTAAACTTGACTAATTAATTTAGAAATCACAATATCATCTGTAGAATAAAGTCTCACAATGTATAATTACTTAGGAGTGAAACAAGTTAATAGAATGAGAATTTTAGATCTTAACATTGTAGAGTCATTATATGCATATGTTACAATCTAAGAGGAATGATAGAAGAAGAGTTTTAAAATCAAATTGGACTAGTTTAGGAGAAACTTAATACTCTCAATTAAATTACAAGAACATATGTTATATATTAATGGGTTGGATTGTATATACCTTAATTTTTTTGAAAGATTGTATATGCCTTAATTTTGTTTCAAACAAACTCTTACATCAAAGTCGGTTCGTATTTGTGTTCAAGTTAGTGGCATTTTTTATTTTTGATTTTCATATAGTTTAATTTTTAATTTAACTCTATCTCTCAATTAAGGAATTTTTGGTTGTACTTACCATCAATCAACTTTTGTTTGGTTCTCAATTTGAACAAAAATCACATTATCAATTATACAGGAAAAGTTAGTTTACACTAAAATAACAAGATAAACATGTCTATTGATCAAAGTTTGGTTAATATATGTACCAATTTACACTAAAATATATTTGTTCAAGTAGTAATATTCACATTAAAATTTGCATCTCTTTAAGCACTTGAACGTGCTTCAAATACACAAATTTTAGCTTCAGAAGAAGATCAATTACACACGAAATAGAAAAGTAGAAGATAAGCACAACTATGACAAGTTTTAGGTTCTTATATTCATATTCACCAAATTCTATCTTTTTCATCGTCTTTGTTATTGTTGTTGTCTCTATATTCTTCTTCAATACATCAAAAGTGAGTGTTGAAGCGAAATCACTCATTATAGGATCCAATCGTTAGAAAAAAATAACATCCTTTTCCCTATATACCGCAAAATAATGTTAAATCAAGCAATTATTAATAAAAAAACACATTAAAAGTTATCTTATCCTTCACTGCATACATCTAACGAATCTCTTTCATAAGTTAATCATCATCATAAAAGTTCTAATAATAACTTTCAAGCAACAGTCACACAAATGATAAAAATCAAACTTTTTAGTGTAACTTCCACAATTCATTTATGTGAATCGTGATTTTCAACACAACTTCTATTTTGAATGAAAATACAACACACGAAAAACAAATTTGATCAAGTTATATTAAACTCTAGATACAAATTATTTAAAATGTTTTGCCTCCATTAAAAAAATTATGGAGTTATTTACATATATAACAGCAAAGTAAAACAATGAAAACATCCACCGACTTGCTTACTGGGCACAAGGGTGTGGCTGACTCGGAGTATGTTAAGCTCGATAGGATGGAGTGGATCATGTGCCATGTGAGTCATGCCTAGGTTGCAATGTGTCTTTAGGATTGGAACGGAGTGCAACGTTCAACACTAACTCGCTTTATTTATGTTATATTATGAACTTGGATAAAAATTCTTTTAAAAATTTAAAACTCAATTGTAAAATTATATATATATATATATATATATATATGGATTAAAAATATCGTTAT
>JANZLD010000001.1:16308398-16318709 GCA_026413575.1 Erythroxylum carthagenense
GTTTTGATTAATTAGAATCTATTGGAAGTTCCGTAAAGGAATTTTATTTCTAACAAACGTTTTTGAAAGAATTTTTTTAAAAAGGGGAATACACAATTCAACCCCCTTCTCGTGCATTCTATATCGTACTTTAATCATTGTATTAACGTGCGATTCACTTCAAATTATTCCAAGCATGCTAATAAATAGCCTATCCCTTGCTAGTAATTAATTAGAAATGTATGAAGAATAAGATACCATTTTTATATTAGATATGACTGTAAGTCCTTCACCATTATCCAATTCCTAGTCACTAGCTAGTAGATTCCATAACAATCCAAACTAATAGATACGTCCCTCGATCACCATCCCTCACAACTGCACTTAATGATTGGCCTTAAAATTTTGTCTTAAAAAAGCATCCATCAAGACCAAAAATTAACCTCAAATGCCTATATCCTCTTTTTATGGCATCAAAGCAAATGTATAAACTTTTGAACTACAAAAAGAAGAAGAGATAAAGAAGTATGAATAAAATATATAATCTTACTATAGTTGTTTGATTTTATATATAAATGTAATTTTGTATTCCTATAACAAAGAAGTATCTTCATTCCTTATCATCTATAACTCAACTGTTGAACCATGATTACTAATCTTCAACTCATGTAAATATCCTTGTAGCTTGGCATATACATTCACAAAATCATTTTCCCTCTTTGTTCTCAATCTCCTCTTCGCTATTCTATACATACTTAAGTTGACAAGTATCTTATATTTCTGTTTGTACTTTCTAATAATTTTTACTGTAGAAATATTAGGTGTCTTAAGAATTCTTTCCCTAAATGTTTTATAAGGAGCTTAGTTGAAACTAAATATCAGGGTTATATGTTTTCACTTTGAAACATTGTTCATTCTTCTGACAACCAATATACAACTCCTATAGACTTCTATCAATACGCCTAACTCTAATTCTATGCCTTTCACTCTTCTTGAACCTGATATTATACCTTATTCATATTGCATAATCCATAACAAAATCTTTAAATTCTTTTTTTTTCCTGAACTCGATCCTTAATCTTCAATTTGGTGTTACATTAGTTGGATTATACTTAATACTTATACTTGGTCTTCGATGATTCGCTAAAATCTTCTTCACTTATGTATTCATCTTGATAAACAATTAATTGACTAAATTTATATACCTATATTTTAGTGTGTTTTCTCGTTATTTGATAAATTTATAGTATATCCGGTATTTATTTTGCTTTGTGTGTGTTTGTAGGTGATAATTGCTTTCATTGACTAAAAGGAGGAGAATTAAGGTGAAACTGAGGCATAAAACAAAAATTTAAAGCAACTTTGGAGATACACAACCATGAGTAGGGACTGTGTGTAAGTCACTGTAGACATGTGAAGCTTTAAAGATGTTGTTTATGCCCATATGAAGATATACAGTCTTATATGTTAACATATACAACCATGTATGTAACATACACTACCCTATGTAAGTTTCATAATTTAGAGAGAATTTGAGATAGACAATCATCTACATGAGATCATGTATATTCTAATTTTTGCTATCAACGAATATTGTGAAGGGAAAATGAGAAAGGGAAGCATTTTAAAGTATATTAGACACTAAAGAAGAAGTAGTTCTGAGCAAAGGACAAGGAAAACATGAAGATTATGTCACAAGATCTAATAGAGAGCAACCTTCAATCCAAATTAAAATTAGATTTCATTAAAGATAGAAGGGGATATATAATATATTCTTTTATTTCTTTCTAAATACTTGATGATGGATTTGTTTTCTACTTTTAGGAATGAAATTGTTTAGCGCTTAGGTATAATGAACCCTTAGTTGGAATGAATAATATAATAAAATATTTTAGTCAATGTAGTTTTATTGATTGGTTTATTGCGATTCAATTATGTGTTTATATTTTTGAACTAATATTTCCATAATATTAGTCCAATATTTGATTTCATATAATTGAGATTAAGAATTTTTTTTATTTGAATAGATGTATTATAATTGGAAGGAGTTGCATGCAAACTTAGAGATAAGTTGACAAAAGTTCTCTAGATTAGGGTCAAACTTATTATTGAAATTTACAAATCAAGTAATGCAATCTTAGGGTTTTAAATAGAAAAGGATTTCAGTTAATCAATTGAGAGTTAGTTGTTAATAAACATAAGATAAAAATTTTTATGATCGAATAATCAATAATTTAGTTACAAGATAAGGGTTAATATGTGACATATTTTAGGGGATTCATCATTTAGGTACTATTTATTTGATATTGTATAATCGTAGTATTTTGGTTATCCTAGTTTATTATTGTGTTAACTTTAATTTAGTTTGTTTAATTTAATTCTTAATTAAATTCACAACCTAATTTGGAGGTTAGATAATGAAAAAAGGGTTAACACTAATACTAACAGTCCTCGTATAATTGACCTATACTTGTTAGTTCTAATTACTGCTACATTTAACACTTGCAGTTAGGACTTATAATTTTTATAAATATAAAACAAATTAATCAAATTTTTGGTACTGTTTTCTGAGACTATAATGTTAGGAAAGTCTACCTTTTATTAATCCAGTCATTATGATTTTATTTCATTTTTTCTTGTTTATAGTTTGTTTATTTATTTTATTGACAGCTAGGAACCATATTAGACTAACCAATAACGATATTTGATTATGCTAAATCAGACTTGACAAGAGGCAGAGTTCAGTACGTTCAGTCTGAGGTGCTATGAGATGAGAAATTTAACGCACATGCATCCAACTTTTTAGAGATTTGGGAAACTTTTAAAGTCAATGATGCCAACGATGATGTAATCAAATCATATTTCAACTATCATCATTTCGATGAAACATATAATATGTGAACAGACCTCTCACTCAATTTCTAAATTCCAAATATCAACTAATTCTATCTTTTATCATGTTGCAGTTGGACACCGCTAATTTGATTCCTGAAATCAATCACTTCGATCTATTTCAACAGAACACTTCGCTCTCAAAGGTTTGATCTACAACGGGACATGTCCCGCTAGTGTTTAATGGAAGCGTTCAAAGCATTAGTGGTGAAAAGTAGATTTCTCTTATAATTTATTTATTTTTTGAAAAATAATTTTCTTTTTTAATTATTAAAAATAAGGGCTGAGGAAAAAAATAAAAGCATTAAATATTTATTTTAAATAAGAATATATGTACAAAATTTAATAATTTAGAGGATTTTATAGAAATATTTTAAAATAATAAAAACATTTTAAAAAAAGAGAAAAAAAAAATGGTTATCTCTTATACTAATCAGACCAACTCAGTTTCTCCGGTGGCCGGGCCATAGCATTTAATAAGAAGGAACGAGCAAGATCGTAATCCAGCAAGCAGACAACGACAGAATGATATAATCCATACTGCCCTTGAAGTCAGTTTATCCCCACTAACCCTGCTTTCCATGTTTGGTAGAACAATGATTCTTTTACACTGTCATCTGCGTGCAAAAGCAGAGGATGAATTTACCAACATTTCGGAAAACCAATGACTGCGTAGAAAAACTCACCAAAAATTGTATGAATGATGACAATTTCGGCATTGTAACCACTGTCACAGTCCAATCCACTCCAGAAGGCGGCCAACAAGTTCCATAATCTACGTGGCTCCCTTCTTTCACACTCTCCTATGCGTCCTTCCATTTCCATTTCAAGAAGCCTCTCCTGTATACCCGAGTTCTTTGACACCTGTTTTCTCTGTGACTATCTTCTCAGAACCATCATTGTCTTTTTGGAGCAAACTCATTTCCGCTGTCTTTTCCTGGATGAAGTTGTTGTAGCGGCTTTTTTCTGGAAAGGCAGCTCAAAATTTGATCTTTATGTTTTCGCTTCAAAAATATTATGTATCCTTTGTTGTACTCGCTCTTGTAGTGGTTTGATTCTATTACAGAGACCCATTGGAACGTTTTTTCTTTTCCATAATTGGAACCTATTTTACCGTTGGTCCTTTTCATCCGCATATCTTTTCTTTAACTGTTGTTGCCTACCTTATAGCCAAGCACCGGGACTCGTTACATTTGTTTCGTGTATTCAGCAGTAAATCACCTACTTCTTCGCTGAAGCTTCATTTGGTCCTTAGGATGTGCTTCTTGTGATATTTCTTTTTTTTATTTCTTTTGTTCTTTTTGGATCCATTCTGGTACTGGAGCCTGAAGAGTGTTTAGAAATGAATGCTGATAAGGAGGAACAGCCAGCTTTTGAGATATGTTTGGTGGTTCCAAAGAGGACGGTGAAGGAAGAAGATGAGAACTGTGATTGTATTGAGGTTCTTGAAAAGGAATTGAGGAATTCTGGATTCATGGTTGAGAGAGTTATCGGAATTTCAGACGACTTTATCAAGGTTAGTTTGTCATCCCATATATATTTCACGACAATCAATTGCTCTTCTCCATAAGTTGGATGCTATCTCATTGCTTTATCAGTTTCCATGCTCAGCTTCTGGCAAGTCAACACAAACTTCTATGTCAAATTATCAATCAGCTATTGGGTTAATTGTTATGATGCAGATATAAAGTTTTGAGCGTAGTTGCTGAGACCTAAGTTTATCAAACTCCCAAATCTATTGTACTATTTTCGTTATCGAGTGAATGTGGGATTACTAAGTCGAATGCTCCATCCTGTTCTTGTATGTATATATTTCTAGAGCATGTATGGTTTTGGCCAACATGGTTGCGATCTTTTATGAGATGAAACCGAAAGGTAATGCCTTACTATTTAGTCTCTGTTGTACCATTTGGTAATTGAATAGAGCAATAGCATCCTAGTTTTTTTCTCTCCTTATTCTGTTGATTATGAAGTTTTGGATTATGGAATTGCCCTTGTCTTCGCCACATTTTGCCTCCTATTTTACTGAGCCGTTGTAGTTTGCATATTACTATATCAGTCATGCTTACGTTAGTAACTAAACCATAGCCATTAACCCTTCAGTTGGCGGCACCTCTGAAGACACTGGGGAGGGCTGCATCCGAGCTGCGAATGAAGAAGCCTACATATATCGGTAACTAATAGGATACTCCTAATTTTATGCATAAATTTTCATTTTGATGGGGTGGATACTTTCCATCCACTTCTCGAAAAAGTGTACTTATATATATGCCCTTAACATCAGGTATGGATCTGCAATTTGAATGGCGGGAGGTTGATGCATTTTTCAGACAACCAGATGGCTCATTGTTCACCTGGTGTGAACGTTTCCAGTGCTACTGTCATCTATTATATGGGATTGTACGGCATTTTTCACAAGACCAGTAGACTAGTGTTGCTTTGCTTATTATCAGTATCTCTCTCTTTTCCTCTCCATATCCACACGCGTATACACTGCAAGCATAGGATCTTATACGTACCCCAGGATTTTATTTACTGTATGTGACGTCTTTTTTGGGTGTTGTGAAAGTGACTCTGATACGTTTATTGAACTAGTATCTTAGTTTTTTTCCCTTCATTTTTACTATAAATCACTCTGAAAGCTGCTGGTTCTGTACACATTTCTTGTGCAAGTATGCATAAATAAGTTTTGTTCCTTTGTATACTGGACTTCGCTTTTTTCTATAAATTTATGGCCCAGCTGAATATGACAGGTGAACAATAGCAAGTTTGCTGCAACCTTAAGACTGGACGATAAAGGGTTTCTTTGGGGAGTTGGGGAATCATTAGTAAAACGGTTGGAATCTCAGGGCGTGGTTAAACAAGTTTTCCCTTTGCATGGTATTTTAATTTCACTTACGGGGAAGTTCTCTGCTATTTTTATTATATACTAATTCGGAGTTACTTGAACGTTGGCTCATAGACGAAGTTAAGAAAAAGCAGCTTCTGAAAAGCTGGGTTCTGAACTGGCGAGATGTCACTAACCAGCCAATTGATGATATGTATTTGTATTTTGGTTTGAAGGTGAATGTCTGTTAGTCTAGCTGCACACTTACCTTGATAATAAAATGACTGTAATATAGGGTTTTATGCACTTGCAGATTGCAATCTATTTTTCTTTCCTTCGGATGTACACTCGTTGGCTAATATTTCCTGCTGTATTTGGGTTAATGGTGCAGTTAGTTGATTTTAGGTAAGGTTCTTGCCATTTGGTGTTCCATCTGATCATTACTATTTGCAGAGTTGGTAGATCATACATTTGACCTTGTATATTGATTCCGAATATGTTTGCTCAATGTTTCCTTTCTTCAGATCATTGCAGATGATGGTACTCCCTGTGTTCCTCATTTGCATAATACTATGGGCTGTGTTGTTTTTCCAGTTCTGGAAACGGAAAAATTCTGCTCTTTTAGCCAGGTGATTGCATTTTACTTTTATATTTTCCCTCCACTATTTCACTTTTATTTCCATATTTACACTTTCAATAGCCATTTTTCTTGTTTTGGTAATACAATGGTCAATGGACCAAGTTGGTACATATTGGGAGAAAAGTTGGTGCCAGTAAGCCGAAGGCTTGTTGGCGCCATTCCATTTATACCTGCATATGCATTAGTCTTTTTAAATAAATTCACTGGTTTCTTAAATTTCCTAATTTCCTTCCATGGATATTGATGGTATAGATGGCGAATAAATTCATTTAGTGATGAATTTATAGATAGCATATAAATTATCTTTCCTAATTCACTTCTGTGGATTTTGATGGTATAGATGGCAGATAAATTCATTTAGTGATGAACAAGGTTTCAAACTTTTGAGCAAGGAATGGGGTTTACAATCTTCGGAACATGCCCAAGACATAATAAAAGTGAAACAAGCCTATCAGAGAAATGAATGGCTTGGGCAACTGGTGAAACTTAGAAATAATAGCATTGTTATTTTGAGCATAATTTGCCTCCAGTTACCCTTTGAGTTGGCCTATGCTCATCTTTATGATGTTACAGCTTCTGATGCTATGAGGTAAGATTCTGTATTCATCTTATCATCAAGACACTGTCATTATTCAGGTTAGCATGCTTTTTCAATCTCAATTTTGCCTTTAGGCTACAGTAAACAGAAAATTTTTGGTTTCAGGTTCAACCTGTCGAGGAAACTTGTATTTAAAAGAAATCTTGTGAACCAGAAATTTAAGATTTGACATGCTTGTGAAGTAACTTGAGTACTTAAAAACACCCATGTGGTTTTTATGTTACATCCCACTTTTTTCTGTTAAATATCTTCTGCTTATTCAAAATTCATTATTGGACTTGTTGCTACTGTTGTCTAACATGGTAATGCTCATCCAACTTTTGGGCTTGCAGGTTTGGGCTGACAGCTGTTTATCTTGTTGTCATTCAGTATTTCACAAGGATTGGGGGCAAAGTATCAGTGAAGCTGATACAGTATGAAAACAATGATAACAGGGAATATTGTGCTGACAGCTTAGTTTACAAAGTAACCATTGCACGTTGTTACATCTATTTGACTTGCTTCCCTTGAGTGGAACTCTTCCCTAAGTTTTAATTGATGCTGCAGGTGTTTGGCCTCTACTTCATGCAGTCTTATATTGGAGTTTTTTATCATGCCATCTCACATAGGAACTTCAAGACACTTCGCAAAGTCCTGATTCAGCGACTCATTATCTATCAGGTAAAACATGTTCAACCCTTGTTTCAGCTGAATCACTAAGGATTCCCTCGATCACTGACCTTCAGAATTAAAAAATGTCATCCAGGTGTTTGAAAATCTGCTGGAAAATTCATTGCCTTATTTCAAATATAGCTATAAGAAATTCAGTGCTTTTAGGTAAGCTTTTATCATGTTTGTTAATCTCTGTATCAATAGATAGTTTTTGAGGAAAATTGTTCTGACACATTCTTTGTTTCAAGAAACAAAAAAATTGGTCACAGTATAATGTCAAAGATCAAGTTCAATTCCAAGGCGGAGAAAGAATACCTTAAGCCTACATATGCGGCAAGTATTGGTGAGGAACTAGAAGATGGCCTTTTTGATGGTAATCATCTACCCTCTTGCTATGATAAGGTCAACTAGAAACAATGTAGAATTGCTGTATGGCCTTTTAGATGAAGCAAATTCGCATGCCACAGCCTTCATGAGTTGTGGGATCCTGAACTAATCCTTGCTTAAAACTTGGAAAGATTAATTTCCATGCTTAAGGAAACACATAGTACATATGACGTCAAACTTTTGGGAAGAATTGATAGAACAACTTGTCAGAGATATATTCTGGGGAGTTGTCATTGTTTAGTTTTTCAAGTACTATTTTGTGCTTTAAGTTATTGCTCTGTTGATGAATTGGTGAGTCTACATAAACTGCAGACTATCTGGAGTTGGCATTGCAGTTTGGAATGGCCATGATGTTTGCTTGTGCGTTTCCCATTGCATTTGTTTTTGCTGCTGTGGTAAGATGTTAATATCATTAAGTTGAAACCTTTTATAGGTATTAAATTAAAGTCCAATTATCCAATGCAGAACGGTTTCACAGAAATTAGAGCAGATACAGTGAAGCTGCTCACAATGGTTAGAAGACCCATTCCTCGTGCCACTGCCACAATTGGAGCCTGGTTTAACATATTTCAGGTATCTTTATTACTTAAAAAATATTGTGTTGTCTACTGAATTTGATATTGCAATTCCTATCCCTCTTCATAGCATATTCAAGTTACAAGCTTTCCCTAGCCAGTCTGAACTTGTTAATCCCAGCCAGGAAGCAGCTAATTTAGGAAGACCTTCATTCTTCATTGTCAATAAATTGGTGTCATGAGTCCCATGAACTGAAGTTTTATGATGTGCAGCGATCTCCATGATTTTTTGTTCTTTTGCCATGAAAAAGGAAAGCTTTGTTATTTGGCAATAATGTGTAAGTTTGGATAGCAGCTTGAGTATTCAAGGATATGAATCGACATTCTTACCAAGTTCTGCTTTTTCCAAAATTGAAATTAGAAAAGCTATTTGCTGTTGTACATTTATAGTCCTTTTCCATGTCGTAATTGCCTAACTTGTCTCCTTGGTAATTATTCTATTACATAGCTTCTGCTTGCATTTTTTCTCTTTTTAGATGTTCTCTTCAGACTTGATCTTCTTGTTACTAATACAAGGACAACCTGCTTGCTTCTAGTTTCTAATAGTGATGTCAATCTGCACCAACTCTGTACTCCTAGTATGCTTGTATGATCAGGAGGGAAAGTGGAAAATAGAGCCTGGCCTTGTAACAATTCTCATCATCGAACACATCCTTCTTATAATTAAATTTGTATTCTCTCACTTTGTTCCTGAGGTAATTGTTTCTTACTCTTGTGAAGCTACTTAAGAATTCCCCTTCCTATCACTGCGCACATTCTGAATTCTTCTGACATCCCTTTAACAGGAACCTGCTTGGGTGAGAGCTAAGCGAGCAAAGAACACAACACATGCACAGGAAATTTGTCATAAGCAGCTTTTGAGAAGTTTCTCCGGTGGTAAAAGGCACTGGGAATGATGTGCAAGTCATATTTTGCCTCCACAAAGACTTTCAAGCAATTTTCTCTCATTCTCCTGTGTGGTCAGGATAGCAAACTGAGAACCCAAACTTGACAAGTTTCCATTGTCACTGGCTATTCAAGCATTGAGGCGTAAAATACTACTCTAATTTTCCTTTGAGAACTAGGGTGTCAATTTTGTCATGATCTCAGTTTCTTTGCTGTTGGTATGGTGATGGATTAATGTAAGAGTTCAAGAGCAACTGAAATGACATGGAATTTTCCTAGTCATCTTTGGAATAAATACAAGATGCGAATATCGAACGGTACAATCTTATAGTTACTTAGCTCTAGCCTAGGTTTAATCTGGTAGGTAACTCGATAGAGATTGTATAGCTTTTAGTATATTGATAGAAATATATAAAATAACTACTGGAGCAAGCTATTTTGGACAAACCAGGCCACTTTTTCCTAACAATGATGATAGTAAAATTCTTGTTCCCCTCTATTCTCACTAGACAACTTTATATTCCCCTCCCTCATTCTCTCTCCATAACAAACTTGTAACAAACTTGCCCACAAGATAATCATTCCCCTCCTTTCTAGCTTGCTCCTACGAGTATGTTTTGATAGGCTATGATGGGCTTAGTTGGTATGGGCTGGGAAGAGGGTGGACTGTTAACAATTCCCTCATCTTCAAAAGACCCCTTGTCCTCGAGGGAAAATAGTGAATTGTCGTTAGCGCTTGCGACCTAAGGATTACAGCGATTCAACTACAGTCCTCTCAATCGAGCATTTGTTGTAGAGCATATGGAATAGGGTCCTTCATATTAATTTTTCCCTTCCCATTTCTTGGTACTCCATCGAATTACAAACCAACTCCCAA
>JANZLD010000001.1:16383591-16404963 GCA_026413575.1 Erythroxylum carthagenense
AATTATTCCTTATCAATCCCATCCTACAACAAATTTCCTATTTTACCCTTCCAGGAGGGGGTGGGATGTTACACTCTCCCTCTCTCTCTCTCTCTCTCTATATATATATATATATGCAAAATTTGGCTGATACAGTTTTACTGTATAGCCAATTTACTAAATCCAAAAAAATTTAAACATGACTTTAATAGGTCGTATAATCTTTTCAAAGTTTAAAATATACCAACAATTATATTTCTAGCTAGTTATCCTAGACAAGGTTTGGGAAGCAACTATGTCCTAGGCTGTGAATCTCACTCTCTTTTAAAACATGAACACAAGCTCTACCAGGCCTATGTCCCATATCGTGGATCCTTCTACTTCTTTGCCCTCCTAGATATGGTCTAGGAAATGACCGTTCTTACGCCATGAATCTCTCTAAAAGGGTACATGCCATAAAACACTTTCGTGCTCACCCAAAAACTTTTAAAAGATGTCTGTTTTCTTTTTGAAATATTTTCAAATTGCACTTAATATATAAATTATACACAACAATAATAATTTATCTTAACTTTGAAAGTCAAAAAAAGATTAAAAAAATAGAGTGCATATAGCAAAAGTTTAGGTTTACTTTAAGAAAATAATTGGAAGTAGCTTAACAAGGAATTGATTAGTTCTAATCAACTCTTATAAAGTTTTTGATGTTCACAAATAGTTTAAGAGTCAAACTGTTTTCATATGTAATTATTCTATTAACATTAATTCCGTCGATGTAAAAATAGGCTAGCGGAAAATTTGACGTCTTACAGTTTTACTTTACTATTTTTTATCTAATCGATTGATTTATTTGAATTAATTATTCATTATAAAAAAGTGTCTACTGTTAAATCTCTTTAACTTTAACAACTTAGAATAGAAAGAAATTAAAATGGCAATTTGATACTGCAATGGCCAGCATTGAATAATGCTTTTATCTTATTTGGAAGGAAGCATTTGAAGTTTCAAACAATTACAAAAAATAGATAAAGTATATATTTTATTTTCTTTGGATTTTGTTTATTATTTACATAGTAAGGACATTATAATTTTTTTCCCAGAAATAAATAGTACACGTTAGAGTATAATGTATTTGAAGGATATAGAATTTTTTTTTACATTTTATGCTTTTGCATTTTAGTTCTTTTTTCAATTTACTTTTATTCCTTTCCTTACTTTTGTTAATAAAGAAGTTTTCAGATGGATGTTGATTAAGAAAAGAACAGAAGTTAACAAAGAATAAAGTGATAAGAGTTTGAAGCAAGTAAAAATAAATTTAAAATTTTAAAATATTATAGTAATATAATAATAACTATTAATAATCGCTAAATGATATTCTAGATCTATAAAATAAATATATATTTGTCAATTTTTGGTTATAAATGATAATTATGAATTAAAAAAAAGACTAGCCTTATTAATAATAAATAGAAACAAATCTGTTGATTATTAATAATTATAAAAATAACCACAATCAAATGATCCACATTCTAAGTGCAAAAAACATAGTATAAGAGTTGATTTACCCAATAAGTAACTTCAGGGCTTCATATACTGAAAGGTAATGATGCCAACGTCTCATACTCCACAAAGTCAACTTTCTTTTCCATAAGCTTTGTCACTTCCCGAATTCCACTGCAGTAGAAGCAGTAACAACCCAGAACAGATACAGCGATGGCAAGCGCCGAGAAATGAACCAGAACAGCATACGTGCCTGTGATGAACGCGATCACCATAGCAAGCATCGCATCAGTAGTCATTTTTGTGGCATGTTTGAACATTTTCTTGGTGTCTTTCTCGTCCTTGGTTGAAGCCATATAAAGATGGCAGTAGACTGCGCAACAAGAGTACATGAAGGCTACGGTATCCATCACAATGAATGCTTGAAAAGCTGCTCGCCTTGTGAGAATCGCACTCCCTTCTTCAGGGTTACCGTCTTGTCGGTAGCCTCCCGGCATGGTGAAACCTGCTGCAAATGCAACTGTTGCTATGAGTGTTGCCACCACCATATATGCCTGTCTCGCCTCTTTAATATGTTCTTGCTCAGTCTTATCAACGTTTGGTGTCCGAGCATCAGAATCTGTCACCCTGTTAGATTTGTTTCCTGTGACCTTTTCAAAGCTATCACTTCTTGTCTGAGGACCATCTGCCCTGATTCGTTGTCCTGGCCTGACTCCGTAGTATTTGAGATGCCGTGCAAATTTTCTCTATAAGATGTAAATAGCAACTATGATGCATAAAACTGTCCTGCAATTCAATGGATATCTTTATATCAAGTATCAAAACCAGACTTGTTGGCTGGTCGTACCTCGTCCAGTTTAACACCCTCCCTATTAAAAATGATGTCCAGAAAACTGAGGTTGCTCTTGTTGAACGCCTGCAGATCGACTTGAGGGTCATCAATAGCAAGCTTCAAATAGGAACCAGAAGCTACAAGTTGATGCAATGGTGGATTCCCTTCGTTATTTTTCTCATTGACAAGATTCCTGAACAGTGGATTATGAAGAACAAATTCAACTGTTTTCTTCTTTTTACTCGCAGCAGCAAAGTGAACAACATTCCAGCCCCTCTCGTCAACCATTTCACAGCAACCTGGACACTGACCTAAAAGTTCTTTCATTACCTCTACTTTGCGATTAACTGCTGCGAGATGGAGGGCTATCTTCTGTCCCGTCGTGGTCGGGATGTAAGCCAAATAATCATTGGCTTCCAGTAATTGTTTGACAATTGGAAGGTAACCATAATAGGCAGCATAGTGAAGAGGAATCCACCCTTGGTCATCAGCTTTGGTTAATGCCCTCTTTTGTTCCTCATGTTCTAGTAGTAAACTTGTGATAACTACAAATAACAAACCAATACTTAAAAAATTGAGCGAAATTTCGTTTCATTGAGTTGTTTCTACAATTAAAACTTTCGGAGTACTTATTTTTGTCAGATTATTACCTCTGTCGTTGCGAAGTACTGCAGCGTGCAAAGCTGTTCTGCCATTTGGGCCACTTGAAGCCGGTGACGGACAAGATCCTAAAATGGCCTTCACAACTCCGTCGAATCCCCTCTCTGCAGCCAGATATAAAGGGGTCTCGCCGGCTTTATTAGCACTATATGGTAAGTTAAACATCGTCAATGCCAATACTACATTCAGTTGATTATACTTAACTGCCTCATGCAATGCGGTGTCCTTATTTACATTTGCCACGGCAAGCAACTCTCTCCCTGCACCTACTCCCTTCTCCAAATCGTCGCCGTGAGCCTTTATGCATCGATCAATCATAGCTAAGATGATGACATTGTGGCCATGTCTGGCGGCAATGTGAAGCGGAGTTTCACCTTTGACGTTTGTCTTCCATATTAGATCTGGGCAATTTTCAAGCACAGAGTCCAGAAAATCTGTTGATTGACGAGAAACAGTAGCTCGATTTCTACCATCCCCTTTTCCCAAACATAGCATAATACAACCACCGATACAAGCCATAGGAAGGATAATTGCCATTGCACAGAAACCAATTGTAAGTTCAAGCAAACGGTTGATCAAACGAGACAGTATAATCGTACGTAGGAGCCTCCATCGATCTGCCTTCTTTTTTCGACGACGTAAATCTCGAGTTGTGATATAGACATGCAGGATTGTATTTTTTGTTGGCGTGACAAGCCTGTCAAGACAATGAACATAGTCCTTGAAAGCATCGAAATTACCTTCCACTGCAGCCCAGTATAGAGTGTCCATAATGGCCGTGTAGTCTTCATTGCTGGAACTAGAATCTGAAATTACTTCATCGCTAGAACTTGAATCTGAAATTACCTCATCGCTAGAACTTGAATCTGAAGTTACTCGATTCTCCTCCATTCCTGCACCTACGTGCTCTGTTTCTGGTCTGTTTTCTGGTCCTACAGCTTCCATCATCAGATGCTCAGGAGCTTAATTTCCCTTTCGGGGGCTCGAGTAATTGTTGGTTATAGATTTAAACACTAGTGAATACATAACAATGTCAAGTGGGAAATTGATAAGAATATAGAACAGAAGCCATGAAGTTGAGTTTCAATTTGAGGGAAGGCATCGTTTTTTTGAGGCTGCCTTTTGTTCTACGCAATGAATCTAGCTTGGTGTCCGCATTCTATTTGTCAGCTTTGCAAGGAATGAATCTCTTCACTGCAGAGGGAACAGCTTGGCAAATAAAATGTTGAACAAAAGAAACGCCGGTTTTATCATGTGATGTGGAGGGTCTAAACATAAAAGATGAACAATTTCTGTCCCATAAGGGAAAAGACGTATGCTTTGCTATGTCCTCAAGGCAACAGAGATCTTGTTCCTAATCAAAGGCAGTGTTCTGTCTCCCTGCATGCTAATAAATTACTTTTTTTGTTTCGGTTCCATCACTAAACCCACTTTTTACCTAATTGTAACTATTTGAGCGTATCAATCAACGGTAATCGTCTAACTGCAAAACCTGTTCGTTAATATCACGTCTTGAGTTCAAATTAATTTTACTAGATCCATAATGGAATGGCACCTCAGAGTAGGGCTAATCAGTCGAGCCTCACCATTGAGTTAATGATTATAATTTGCCAAAGTCACATAAATTAAGGGAAATAATTTAATGAATATCGTCTTCTTGTGCAAACATTTTTCTGTAATCCATCTCTATGAAATTACGTTCAAAATTTATCTAAGCTTCTATGCTTATGCTTTAAGTATGATTCCTAAAAATCATATAAAGGTAGATAAGTATGCTAATTGAGTAAAAATCATAACAAAATACATATAAAATTATCTCTCTTTTATTCTACATGCCATTCATAACTAAATCTATGGAACAACTAATTTGTTCTAACATTCACATAGTTTAAATCCAGACTTAGACAATACATCCTAGACAAGAGAGAGGTACATACCTTATTTTACTTCCAGGAAATAAAATAGTACTAATATAATTTTAAGACGTGTGGATTTTAGTTCAATTTTTGTTACAAGGAGTAATTTGTGATCAATTATCATAATGTCAATTAATCTTTAAGGTACATATGCATATAATAATTGTGTAATGATCATTGTTGTTTAAACATTTATTGATGAGTATTGCCATATTGATTTGATAATTACGGTCTTAAATATTCACAATCTTGCAAATTGTTGTACAAATTGATTTGTAACAAGCTTCATTGGTGACTTAATTAAGGAGACTAATGTTTGGTTTATAAAGTAATTAAGAAGTCCTCTTAAGCTATTTATGGAATGGCTTAAGCATTAATCGACTCTTGAAGATTCCATTAATTATGGTTTATGGTATAAAACCCAACATAACCAGTGAACAAAGCTCTCCGCTTTAAGAGAGTTCAAGAAGGATTATAAATGTATGTAGCATTATGTTTGTATTTTTCACAAAAAAGTTGTTTATATAACTAGAACTTATGACTTTCTGATCACAAAGGAGTAACGCTTACCCTCAATTATAGTACATGGCATATCAAAACTGAAATGGAAATTCACAATGGATGCATCATTTGTGGGATACTGAAGAAAAGAAGTCTATGTTGGTGATTAGCAACAATCATGATTGATTACCAAAGAAAGGTATAAATGCTTACTTAAGATTAAGGCCTATATAAAGATGAGAGATTGATTGATTACCTATGGAAGGTACAAATGCTTACTTAAGACTAATGCTTACATAAATCTGAGAGATCTATTGTTAAAGAGAGATATAGATGAAGAACTGATTGCAAGAAAATGTGAATAACATGATAGGTTGTAATGAATAATTCTTGATCATTAGAAGTAACTTGAGATTAATAGAGTTATTATTTTTATAAAATGTATATGAATCTATGTAAGTGAGGAACAAGTTGCAAGCATGAACCATATAGATAATTAGTGCCAAGAGTGGTGTATCTCTTAAAGACAAGAGTGTGACATCTCTTATGGTGTTAAGGTTTTTGATGATCTGATGGAAGAAAGAGTCATGGTGTAAAATTCTCAATCAGGGTTTTAGGAATCTAAGTAGGTAAGAGTTTTGAACGAATCACAGTTTAAAATCAAAATGAAAGCAAAATAAGTTTAATCTCCCTCCTTAGGTTTGAGAGTTAGAACTTGGAAGTCTTTTAAGTCATTTTTCAAGGCTTTAACATTTTCAAGAAGCCTCGAAAGATCAACCTTTTGAGTACTTCCCTGAAAAAGATTTCTTTTCTTCCTCTTAACATATAAAAAGATATGAGTTTACAGACCTAGATCCTCCATTCGAGGTTGCCAACGATGAGGAAAAAGTCTAGTGAAATAAGAAAGAATGCAAATGAGCATGTCAAAGTAAATAGACTTGATAGAGATATTCATGGAGTATATTGACTGAATGTCCTAACATTTTATTGACAAAATTGCTCGCATCATTTATGCCTCATCTCGCTTGTCCTCTAAAAAATCTAAACCTATCATTATTTGCTCCTTTTTTACGCTTGAATTGTAATTTTGCATCCTTGAGCGCAATGTTGGTAGTTATTTAATAACTAAGGCTTTAGCTCTAAAAATCAAGCTAAATGATGATTTACTGGTTGCTCATTTTGGAGTCATCTTTTAGGCCTATAACATGGCATGTAGTTTATCTACCCAACCATTTCTAGCCTGGTCAATCCTCTTTTTAATGCCTTTTAAGACGGTCCTATTGGTTACTTCTACTAGTATGCTAATAGTTATAAATTGCATTGTATTTTTTATGGGTAGTTTAGTTTGAATTTAGTTCTTAATTTGATTGTTTATTGTGTGCTTAGATTATAATTGTGTTAATGAGTAGATATTTGTGTTTTCAGTGTTTTATAGGTCAGAGCATACTTTTGAGCTTCAATTTTATATTTTGAGGTACCTTGATGTGCTTGTTAGTATTTCAGGGCAAAGAGTGAAAAACTGAGAAGATTCAGAAAAGACTTGGAAGTTAAGCCAGGGCTAACAAAAGGATGATGGAAGTGTCATGATCATGACAGAAGGCTAAAATCTTGGCCATGATCGTGGCACAAAGGGCCACCTGCACATGGACAAACACGGGGATGCTTTTGATAAGTTTTCGAGGAATTTTTTGGAACTTTCAGACCTGGAAAAGACTCTAGGGTTATCCTAATTGGAAAGACTATATAAGGGAAAGAGATGTAACCTTAAAAGGGAGCTTCACTTCTAGCACTTTTGGAAAACGCTAAAGGAGAGAGAAAGAAGAGAGAAGAGAAAGAGGTAGAGGAGGAGAAGAAACGGGTCTTCCAATGCCGTTGATTTCTCAGATAAGTGGGTCTCTGATGCTATTGCCTTCCAGATTATCTTATCCAAGTCCTTCCTCCTTTCCATTTTCTTTTTTTTTCATTCAATGTATAAGATTGAAATGGATTATATGATGATGGATTTTAGATTGTTGATGATGTTCTAACTCTTCCTTCAGGATTTTACCTTGATTTAATGTTACTATAGTCGTTTTTGTGTTTTGTTGATTGAGTGGTTTTATGATTAATTGCGGTACTTACATATTTTGATAATAAACCAAGAGGGTGAACTAGATAAAAATGATTAGATTAGGTTAATGAGAGTTAGGCGATCCAATAGATCACGTGATTAATCATATCGGTTATTATGTGCAGAGAGATCCCATGTAAGACCCAGTAGTTTATTTGAGGACTTAAGATTCAATTAGGGTTATAGGTCTTTTGTTAATTGAGATATTGCAATTTTCATAATTCAATTAGGGTTTATAATTTAGCGTTTAATAGTTATAACTCAAGAAAGAGTAATCAACTCTACAATAGTCAAGAACAGACACCCTATTACACACATAAATGACCAGGTTAGCATTAATGATAGTGAAAATCCCCTTTTTCATAATTTGGTAATTTCTCTTGATTGATTTCCATTTTAATTTTTTATGTTGCTCAATTTTAAATTTTTTCGTGTTAAATTTCTGAACTAATTTCTTGAAATCAATTTCTCGTATTTACTTTATGTGGCAATTTTTATTTTCATTTTATTAATTATTCAGAGCCTTAGATAATATAAGATTAGATTAGTTTACCCTCATTGTAGGATTGACCCTTCACTTACTACAAATCATGACCTGTGCACGTGCAGTATTTACAGGCTATAAATTGTAAGTTTGCAAATCAAACAAACAAGTTTTTTATTCCGTTGTCGGGGAGGCGTAAAATTAATTTAATTCTTTTAGTCTAAGGATTAAGACATTACATTAAAAAAAGGAAGAAGTTTAGGTGCAGAGTAGAAGACTCATCAGTTTGGACATTACTAGGCAACTATGAGGAGTCCAAAAGGTTAAATGATGGAGGAAATACATTATAGGACCCTTGCTCAATGAGGAACAATTTGGATGGGGAAGTCATCATTCTCATTAGAACACGTACAATCTGGTTGGTCCAACAATATCAGGACTCACTTGGGACATCAAGACCTAGTCAAATTTCAATAATATGAGTTCAGTTCATGGGATTCTAAATTGGACAAGATCATGGATAACCTCATGAACATGGAAGAGGCCCAAAAGAGACTAAAAGAGAAGTTTGAGCAAATAACAGAAGATCATACCTCTTCTATTCACAAAAGAAGATCAAAGAGATGTCTCATAACTTTAGGTATCTTAAAACCTACTTCCTCATTTCATATCCTTAGAACCAATTTTCCATCATGCACATCTATCGTAGCTTTATTAGTAGTTAGGAAGGGTCCTAAGATTAAAGGAACATATACATAATCTACCATATTCATAATCATAAAATCAACATGAAAGATGAACTTGTCAACCTTAACAAAAAGATTTCTATAATGCCCGTAATATACTACTAATTGAATTCTTATCCTAGTTTGTTTCAGTTCACGTAATCCTAACTTCTTAAAAATTTCATATGGAATCAAATTAATACTAGCTTTTAAGTCCACTAATTCCCTTTTAATTAACAAACTACTAATATTTCAAGAAATAGTGAAGTCCCTAAGTTTTTTATTTTTTGTGGCAGCTTGTTTTGCAAGAAGGCAAACCACATCGTTCTTTCGGTAACCACTGATGACTCCTCAAGTCTTTTCTTGTTAGAAAAGATATTCTTTAAGAAACTTAGTATATTTTTGGTATCTGTGAAAGAGCTTCACCAAAAGGAATGTTAATATGTAATTTTTTAATAAAAAAGCTATCAAACTTAGTACACTAATCTTCCTCTGGCCAAAAGTGCATTTTTAACCCTATCATTTATAATGGAATACAAGTTGAACCTAACATTTTGGAGCATTTAATTTGAACTACAACATTTACAAAAAGTTCAAAATAGACCTTGTAAAGATAAAAAAAAAATCTAACAAAGTTTACTCTCCATAAGTTAAATGCTACATTCTAGATGATGTAACATTTAAATTTTTTTTTACATAATAATAGGACGTATAAGTAAGTTGAAGTGGCCTTTTTTAACTTAAAAACAAAATTAGGTCTCACAAACTTAAACCTCATTGTTTACTTCTCCTACAAATCCTAATTTCTTAAACTCTATGTTCCCAAACATGAGAGAATTCTACCATTCCAATATCAATTACATACCTATTAATAGGCAATTTCAAGTCTCTTAATAGACAAAAAACCTCTCCCATTCTAGCATTTAGTATCTCTTAAGCTATTGCACAATAAGGAATCCACAAATCTGGCATGTACTCTTCACTAATTTCAATGCCATCTTTTTTCAATGCTTCTCACGATTGAGAGTGGAATTGAAGTACTAAATGCAAGGCTATGGGAGACAAAAAGAGGATACTATTATCACTTGGAGGGTTCCCAATTGTAGAAAAAGTCAAGGCCAAAGGCTTTTGCATTGAAGCAAAAGTTTCTATGACTAATTCAAGCTTCTTAGGCTCAACAAGGCACTTAAATAATGATTTATGTGCAGCTAGGACTCAATTTTGATAAGTTGGGTACTGATTTGGTAGTGAGCTAGCATGTTCCAAGCCTTCAAGACTCGGTTTTCAAGCACTGGATTGAAATATAACTCAATTGCATAGCCTTGTGACATAGAGAGTGAATATTAAGCCCTATGTTTGATCCAAAGATAGTAATTGAGAGAAAATATCCAATAACTAAAATCTAAGAATGAGATTTGAGACTATCCAGATAAAGAAAAGTGAAGAACTATTCAAAAATGGAATAATGTTGGGGAGAAAGAAAAGAAATGTAAAGACCTTGTTGAGATTAGAGGTTAAAAGAGGAAAAATAACTTGTGGGACTGTAAATCAAATGTAAAAATATAGTGACCCAAAAAGGGAAACTCTAGGAAAAGTCAAAATAAAAGATGAAGAGCATATATGGTTGAGATGCTTAATGCAAGACCACTACACAAATTAGAGAAGAAGTGAAAAAAGAATAAAGACTAAGAATTAGGTTTGAAATGATGGAGTCCTAGATTTTAGGAGATGTTTCTTTTTAATTTGTAGGACCGTGGGACTTGCTTTTGTTTTTAAGTTAAAAAGCTATGTCAACTTATGTGTAAAAAATTAAAAAAATGCAGCTTATGTGTAAAAAATTAAAAAAAATGTCAAGTCTTTTGTCTCAAGTTTGTTCAAGTATAGAATTTTTGATCGGTACCATTTAACAACTTTCTTCTTTGGATTCTCCTTATTTTTTAACCTGGATTCTCCTTATTCTTTTTCCCTTTCTCCTTATCCTTCTTTTTATGTACATCATCTTTTTCCTTTTTTTCTCTTTTTCTTCAATTTTCAACTCCTTTCCGCTCCTCAAAGTACTGCATTCACTTGGTCCCTTAGTATTTGGTTAGTATTCCTAGTCGTTTTGGCTACAACGTAGCTATTTTTTATTGAATTGTCTTTTTATTTCGTACAACAATTTGAAAAAGAATTACCCAAATAAATGGTTTCTAGGTATCCTGTCAATCTCATGAAGTGCCTCCCTAATTTGTCTAAACTCGAACCACTTGACGGAACCAATTACAAATGGTGGTCTCAAAGGTTGCTCATATTTTTTGAACAATTAGAGTTGATTACATGTTATTCAAGGATCTTCCAGATTTTATAGTCACTCCTCTTACATTTTTAGATAGTGATTCTTTGGCTACTTGTGCAATTCTGACTAAGGATGAAGCTGACAAGTTGAAGAAGTATGAGAAAGACAATAAACTGGTTCGTAGGCATATGTTGAACCATATGTCTATGTTTTTTTTCGATCTTTTCCACAATAGTAAGTCTGCCAAATCAATATGGGATGTTCTTAAGAAGAACTACGAGGATGATGATGCTGAAAAGAAAAAATATGTTGTCGATATATAGCTACCATTCTAGATGGTCGATGACAAATCAATCATGGAATAAGTGCACGAATACGGGAACATGGTAGCTAATATACTTAGTGAAGGCATGAATATATGTGAAATACTTTAAGACAACATACTACTAGAGAAATTTCCCCTTTCCTAGAATGATTACCATAACTAAGTCAAGCAAAAGAAGAAAGACTTGACTCTTCAAGAGTTAATCATCCATATGAGAACTGAAGAAGTCAATCAGCTTAAAGATAAGCTTAATAATCTTGCTATTAATAACACTAATGCTAACATTGTTGAATTTGCTGTTAATGTGTCTAAAGATAAGTTTAAGGAGAAGAATGAGAAGAAGTTAAATTGTGGCAAAAAATAACGGTTTAGCAAATCGGACTCCAAAATTCTTTAGTCTAAAGTTACGTGCTTTGTCTGTGACAAGCTTGGCCATAAAGCTTATCAATGCTTGCAACGTCAAGGTGAACAAAAGCCTAGTTAGAAACAACCTATTCCACAGGCTAACATGGCTGAAAATCATTACTGTTATTATCGTTGAGGTAAATATAGTGGCTAACAAGGCTAATTAGGTGCTTGATATGGGAGCCTCAAGGAATATGTGCGCTGATAAAGACCTATTTCATGATTTCCAAGAGGTTATCGATGGTGAATGTATCTACATAGGCATTTCCAATACTACTGGAGTCCCTTTCTGGTTTGTTATTGAATAAGGCTAGACTGAAACTTGTGTTTGAATTTGATAGGGCTGTAATCTCTCATAATAGGGAGTTTATGGGGAAGGGATATTTCACAGAGGGTCTTTTTGTACTCAATGTTAAATCTGAATTAGTGAATGGTAATACCTCTACTTCTCCTTATATTTTTGAGTCTGTTAACTTATGGGGGTGCTTAGCTAAAGTTGGTTTACTTGAATTCAAGATATCTAATATTCGACCTGAGACTTTTGATGTTGTTCTATTGGTTATGCTCAAAATAGTGCAACTTATAGATTCATATCATTGAGTGATAATTCTGTTTATAAATTAAGAGATACTGAATTTTTTGAGCATGTTTTTCTTTACAAGAAAAATGAGTCTTTGATTTTGCCTTCTAAATTTGAAATTGTAAATGATGATCCTGTTTTTGTGCATTTACCTATTTTTGATAATGTGCATGCTACTGCTTCTGTTACTAATGAGCCATATGTTAAAATTAGGAGGAATAAGAGGTGTAGAACTGAAACTAGTTTTGGATCTGATTCTTTTATTGGTTTCCTAGTCAAGATAAAGAACTTTGATGTCATAATGGAAGACATAATGTTAGTATTTCTTTTAGATGATGACCCTAAGACATATAAGAAGTAGTAACGTCCATAGATGCTCCTTTTTGCGAAGCAGCCATAAATAGTGAATTAGAATCCCTTTTGGTTAGCCATACATGGGGATCTTACTGACTTACCTAATAACTGTAAACCTATTAGTTGTAAGTGGGAGTTTAGATATAAACGCAAAAATGATGTTTTGTTGAAGGTTTAAGGCAAGGTTTATGGTGAGAGATTTTAACCAGAAAAAAGGATTGATTACTTTAATACCTATTCACTTGTATCTAAGATTGCCATTATTCGTGTTGTAATAGCCCTAGTCGCTATCCATAGTTTAATTGTACATCAAATGGATGTAAAAATAACCTTTTTGAATGGGGATTTAGAGGAGGAAATATATGAAGCAACTTAAAGGCTTTGAGGTACCTGGTCAAGTAAACAAGGTTTGTAGACTTAGGAAGTCATTGTATGGCCTTAAGCAAGTTCCAAAACAGTGGTATTAGAAGTTTAATAACACCCTAAATCAAAATGATTTTTTTATCAATGCTTTTGATTCTTGTGTTTATTCCAAAACGGTAGGATCATAATATGTGTTTGTATGTCTTTATGTGGATGACATGTTGATTTTTAGTGCTACTATGATGTGGTTAATGAGACTAAGAAATTTATACCTTCTCAATTTATTATGAAAGATTTAAGAGAGGCTGATGTGATTCTTGGAATTAAATTTCGAAAACAGAGAATGACTTTTCTTTGTATTCGTCTTATTACATTGATAAGGTATTGCGTAAATTCAATTATTTTGATATTACATCTGTGAGAACTCCTTATAATTCTAGCGTTCATCTCATGAAAAACAAAGGTGATAGTTTACCACTAAGTGATTATGCCAAGATTGTTGGTAGTGTCTTGTTTCCTATGAACTATACTAGACCTAATATTGCCTATATTGTTTCACGCTTGAGTCGATACACTCATAATCCTAGTAATGAACATTAGAATGCACTTAATCATTTATTTAAGTTTTTGAAAGGCACCATGAACTATTGTTTCCATTTTAGCAAGTTTCCTGATATGCTTCAAGGATATTATGGTGCTAATTGGTTATCTGACAATGATGTAGTTAGTTCAACTAGTGGTTGTATATTTACTTTGGGTAAAGGAGCTACTTCTTGTAAGTCTACAAAACGAACTTGTGTTATTTATAGTTGCTATTGCTTTTAATTGCCTTCATATCTTGATTTTGGTTACAATTTTTGATCCAAATGAGAGATGAATTGAGTAAAAATGGTGTGAATATTATATGCATGTTAATTGGATTATTTTGTAAATTTTTGCTTGAAAAATGAAAGTTCACATAAATAATTTGCATGAAAAGAAAAGAAAATCAAAGAACCATGGTGATTAACTTGTCAGCATCGTGACAACTTGTATAGCACATTCTACTATGGAATCTGAATTAATTGCTCTTGAATTGGTAGGTCAAGTTGCAGATGGCTCCGAAATCTCTTAACGGATGTGCCCAAATGGGGTAGACTGTCTACCCCTGCTCCACTACATTGTGACTCGTAGGTTCCAATTAGAGTTGCTAAGAACATCGTATATAATGGTAAAAGGCAACAACACATTCATATAAGACATGGAGTGGTGAAGCAACTACTCAAGAATGGTGCTATCTCCTTAGAATTTTTTAGATCCAAAAGGAATCTGGCAGATCCTTTAACTAAAAGATTATTAAGGAGATTAGTTCTTGAAATGTCGAAAGGGATGGGCCTTAAGCCCATTGCGTGAAATTTTGGTCATTACTAATCCCTATCACGTGTTGTGTTGACCTAAAGAAGGTTAAGCTTAGATTCTTAATGAATCTATAGCCCATGTGAGGGTGGTCATTAAGAGAATAACTTGATAGATTCACCAGACTCTACTTAAAGGTTGAGCACTTACTCTTAATGGATCCATAGCTCATTAGGGTAGTGCTAATAAGAAGTACTTGATGGATTCACCTACTTAAGTATGAAGATAGACCGCTTTCTATGAAAGATTTAAGTTGTCTTTCCAGAACACTTATAAGACCTACGGTGAGCGTATGGTTTAGAATAGCGCAAATAATGTATCGCAAAATTTATACAAATCAAGGCATGATATGTGTTGTGGGGGTCTCACTAAAGTTCTCTTAGTTCAAGACCTATATTCAATAATTGAACTTGGGTGTTGCCACACTTCACTGTATGTTAGTTCAATTGAAAGATATTTAAACTTAAGTATCAAACCCTCCTTTTGCTCAAGAAACCTTTCCTATTTCAGCTTGCTATTAGTTGGGGAATGTTGGAATGATGACAGCTTCTACCCCCCTCTTCTTCCACTAACATTTTCTTGTTCCACATTAATTGGATTAGAGGCCTTATACTTCTTTATATTGTTGTTGCTTTCTTAGGTCTTTTAGTGAAGTTTTGGTGTTGGGCAAACTATTCACACACGCACGTGCCGCCCACTTGCCTATTTCAATCTGGGCCGAGATCGGTTGGGTTTAGTTGGACCCGTGGGTTGTGAGATAATATGATTATCTTTTTAGAAACAGGTATTTTTTTATTGATCTGTCTTTTAGTTCTTCCAACGTAGGAATCAGAACAGACATGCATGGAAACTCTATGCTCTTTATTATTCGAGATTCGTAAACATGCAAGATCTCAGCAGAACAGATCCAGAACATCGCATGCAGGAGCTAAAGAGCTAGAACTTGTTAAAATGAAAATCTGGGACGGAATAAGAACGGGGAGCAGGGATGCAAGTCAAGTGGCGTGTGAGACCAGAAAACACATATACGAAAGAGATACAGAAAGAAATCGGCCTGAGACATCTCTAGTAAAGCGCCCCCACTTGTTATTTTAGACGTTAAAGGACCCACTTGTACTTTTTTAAAGCAACCGTAGGCACACCCAGCATCGGTGTTGTGAGTTTTGTTGTGACTTTTTTGAACACGGTAAGTTGATTATCTTATTAGTGAATTGTTTAAATTCTGAAAAAAAGGAAAAAAAAAATTCTCAAGTGCTCGATTAACTCATTGCCCCCATCGTTTTGTATTTTCTCTACATTTATCCTTCTTCAAAATTAATAAGAATATTCTAAAAACTTTATTAATTAAAATTAAAAAATTAGTCATTATAAAACTCAACTAACGTTTATTGTAAATAACTATACATAATTAGAGTTTAATAATGATTAGATTAAGACTTAAATGAATAAATTAGATATGGTAAAAATATATCTAGTGAAACGTAACTCTGTGCAATTAAACATGTGATAAAATGCAATTGGGCAGAAATTAAAATTAAATGAAATTATGAAATTATGAGTGCATTCAAATTAAATTTAATAAAATAAATAATTATTGTAAAGTTGATCAAAATCAAGTATGACTCCCACTGTTATACTCTTAATTAAACAGCTAACCTTATCCATAACAATTATACAATTATATTTGATTTACAATGACTTCTTACTTTTAGATATTTAAATATTTCATGTGTCCTAAGTTTTTGAAAACTCAACAGATGGCATGGCTTGCACCAATCTTAATCAGGTCTTGGAAACTAACATTAAGATGGATATCATACAAAATAAAAGTTCATGTATTAATATGCTAAAAATATAATTTGGGTAGTTTAAATAATTTACACAAAATTACAAATTAAAAATATATCTTTCTCTTAATTTCTTTAAGAAAATGATTGATCTCATACTAATGTACTAAAAGAATGACTTCTTCCTCACAATATGTAAAAGTAAGAGAATGAATTCCTTTCACTACTTAAAAGTAACGAATGTGACCAATTTAAAGGCCTCAAATTGATTTAAATAAGGCAAGGTTCAATTTAGATTAAATATATCAAATTGTTCTCTAACATGAAATGTATCAATTTTATGGAATGAGTGTCATCTATATGGAAAGAAGAACAAACATACTTGGCAAATAAAATGTTTGATGAAAGATGAATAAATTCTTTGTCTGTTCATTAGAAAGAAACAATGCTACCTTTTATCAGTTTCATGTGATAACATTGTTATGTCTAGTCATATGCATGAAAACATCATTTTCTCTTTAAAAGTTAGGGTTAGCCATTGGAAGGCTTGTTTAACAATTAAATGATCAATTTTACTTAATTTTCACTAGAAATCAAGATCTAAACATCATCTAAGTAGAATAAGTAATTGGTAGATTTAGTGAATTCATCTAAATGTATTTCTACTGTGGCTTCTCTTTCTTTATCTTTCGATTTTTTTATTTTCAATAAGTTGCATAGCTAAACAAAATCTTCTACGTTTAAACAAAAAAATCCAAGTAGTTATTTTTTATTGATTAATTTAATTTAACTTAGGATATGGGATATGGGATATGGGATTATCTTCATTTGTCTTAATGTTAATTTATTTAATTCAACATCTCAATCTGATTTTAATTTAACCATGGATGGCTTAAGAGACCATATTTATGAGTAAACCATGACTTATATAAAGGGGCTGAATGGGTTGCTCAAGGTAGACCTATTTGATCTTCCTAGTGTTAAGATAAAACCATTGATAGGTTTCAATAGGACTTAAAACATTCAGAAGAGTATTAGCATTGGTAGAGATACAAGTCAACTAACTAGAGAGTAAAAGGATGTAAATCGAAAAAATGCATTTTAAGTATCTATGAAATCTTATCAGTCTAATAAATATATCTAATCATATGTTAATTAACTAATGAAGTAAAAAAGCTACTTAAGGAAGTACTCATCTAGATATAGCTATTTGATTACATTATCTTTTGATGCTTTAGTAGTTGTTATTGATATGAATATTAGATTTTGATTTATTTTATGTTTCTTTATTCCCAAAATCCATAAAAAGCCAATTTCTACTTATCACCTTTATACTATTATCCACAACATTTCTTCGCAAGATCAATACCCCATTTACCACTGTATTGCTTTCCAATAATATGTAAACTTACCTAGTTAGTGAGTAATAGATTTTCAAGTGGGAAAACTTTATTAGCATTAAAAGAACATATCAACTTTATACTCACCAAGTTTTTAGTGCTATTATTAAGAAATTAATTTGGTTTAGAAAACCTATTAACTATTTTTCTAGTACAGTATAGTTATTTTCTTTTTATGTAAATTTCTTTATATTATATTTTCCTTTATTTATTTTGATTTCAAGAGCAATTATAGTGTACGACAAAAAACTTGATAGCCTGTAATTCTTAATAAAGATCTAAAACTTTAGAGAGCTTTGCGTCAAGATTTAAAAAATTAGACTAAGCGAAAACTTAGATATACATCGTAATTATAACCTGAAATGATGGAAGAAGAAAGGGGAACTATAATGGAGCATATAAAAGCATCTCTTATGGGAACACAATTGAGCATTAAAAAGACATAAATAGATAGCTATTTTGAGATTAAGCTTTATGTAATCTAAATGATTTAATGAAATGTACAACTTGATCTATTACTTGACGAGAATCTTCATGTATGCATCATCAACTTCTTATGGATATATAACACATTCAAGATGAATAAGGCAACTAAAGATGCCTTTGGGCTAATGATGTTTTCATTCATTAAAGGATCTAGAAAAGCAATGGATGAAATCATTACTAACTAGATCAATCAACACTCGAAAAAGTCTTATAAAGAAGTTCCTTGCCAAATACTTTTTAACATCTAAAACATCAAAACTAAAGAATGATATCTCTTCTTCTGAATAGTTTGAAAATAATATTTTATATGAGACTTGAGAGAGATATAAGGATCTATTAAAGAAGTGCTTAGATACCATGGACTTCCAACATGGATGCAAGTCTAGACATTTATAATGGTCAAGTGAAATTTACAAGGTAAATGATTGATGTTGTAGTAGGTGTAACATTAAACAATACGATTATAATGTTGTAGTAGGTGTAACATTAAACAATATGATTATAATGATTATAAAGGCTACTCTAAAGTTAACAAAAGAGATGGAAATGAAGAACTACTAGTGGTAGTATCAAGAAGGATGAGAGAAAACAAATTTGTTAGGATCTATAATATAGATATTAAAATTGCACTAACAACTCAAATAGAGAAGATAGCAAGAAAAGTAGACAATATGAAATCTCTATTAAGAACAAGTCCAGTTACAAACTGTGAATTCTATGAGGGAAGATATCAAGGAATGAACTATTAAGTTAGGAATCTCATAGCAGAATCAATAGAGCAAGTTGATTTTATGAGAAGCTTTTAGATATAAAGCAACCCCTATGATACAAATTATAATCTAGGATGGAGAAATCATCATAATTTCTCTTATATAATTATAAACTTTAAGATAGCCCTAATTAGGTTTTCAACGGCCTGTACCAAAAAAGGATCATTTGAGTTTTGATGCTTGTTGAACAGAAAAAAAAAAAAGCCTAACTCTACATAACTAAACTCATAGTAGTGTTAAGAAAGGATTGTATCTGCAATGAGTGCATGATTAATGTTTGTGATGAACAAATCAGTGTAATATGATTGGTGGTTTTGGATGAATTCAATTGATGCAATAAAATAAAATTAAACTATAAAAGACAAATTAATTCAAACAATACAAAATTGCATAGATTAATTAATGGGTTTTAGTCCAATTCTTAGTTCAATCTCATCCTTCACATGAACGTGTGATAGATAATTAATTAACTATATTTATATACACATATTTAGCATGTTTTGCTAGATTATTTAATGGTCATATAGTAATTTTGGTACTTGCTTTGCATCAAGTGTGTTTGTAAGGGATAATTGCCTTTATAGACTAAGAGGAAATGAATTCGGGTAAAATTGTAGCATGGAATAGAAGAATTAGAGTAATTTTAGACTTACGCAATCACGTACAGTGACTGTGTAAGTCATTATGAACATGCAAAGCTTTAACAATACAATTCCTCTCTGTGTAGAGTTACACACCTATATATACGTTAACATACATGGCTATGTATATTTCCTATCTAAGTCTATGGAACTAAGTAAAGTCATGATTTGAGGTATTTTTGATTGTGTAAGTGACCGTGTATATCCTACAATAGTTTTTACTATAAAAGAATATTATTGAATGCTACATAGGAGGAGGCATATTTGAAGCAATTTGGAGTCATAAGAAACACATAAAAGAGTTAGTTCTAAATAAAGTATGAGAAAACAGGAAGATTCATTAGAGAGCATCCTTTAATTCAAATTGCAAGAAGATTCATTAGAGACAAAAGGGGGATTTATAATATGAATTCTTTCATTTCTATTTGTTCTTCTGAATATTTGTTATTGGATTTGTTTTCTGTATGTAGAAACAAAAATGTTTAGTGCCTGGATATGATGTTCTTTTGAATATTTGTTATTGGATTTGTTTTCTGTATGTAGAAACAAAAATGTTTAGTGCCTGGATGTGATGAACCCTAAGTTATGATAATAATAAGATATAATCTTTTATTTAATGAACTTATGATTGGTTGATTTATTGTGATTCAATTATATGTTATATTCTTAAACTAATACATTCAAAATATTAGTCTAATATTTGAGCCCATATCATTGAGATTGAGAAATCCTTTTATGTGAATAGATCTACCATGATTAGAAGGACTTGCATGTAAACATAGAGATATGTCAACATAAATCCTCTTAATTAAGTTCAAACCTAATAGTAAAATTCACAAATCAATAATGCAATCTTAGGGGTTTAAATTAGAAAGAGATTTCGGTTAATCAACCGAGAGTTATTTATTAATAATCTTAAAAAAGATATTAACATAAGATAGAAATTTCCGTGGTCTAATAATCAATAATTTAATTTCATGATAAAGGGTTAGTGTTTAAGATATTTTGGGGGATTCATTGCCTATGTACTACTTATTTGATAATGACTAATCGTAGTATTTTCTTTGTCTGAGTTCATTATTGTGTCAACGTTAGTTTAGTTTCTTTTCTTTAATTTTCAAGTAAATTCACAACCTAATTTGGCATTTAGATAAAAGCAAAAGGGTTAATATTAGTACTTACAGTCCTCGTGGGATTAATCTGTACTTGTTGATGCTAGTTATAGCTACACCATGCAGTTGTAGTTAAAACTTATACTTCTTTATAAGTAATATAATTCAATTAAGTTTTTGGTGTCGGGACTATAATATTAGGAAAGCCTAACTTTTATTAATCTAATCATTATCATTTGCATTTATTTTTTGACATATTCATTTATTTATCTTTTAAACTTCTCTATTTAGATTTTGTGTTATGGTTTATTTTTAGGATTTAAGAATTATCATTATAGCTACAAACCACAATGGAAGGATGGAGAGGATAGTATTCTTCTGGGAGTCATAATATGCCATCTAAAATGGTAACATCATAAACTTGGAATGAAATGTTGGCCCTCGAATTTTATTATTATTATTATGCATACTTTAAATAATTTTTGAGATTTTAATAGATTAGTCATTTTGGAATTATTTAATTATGTCAAAGTTAGTAGGATTTATTGCATGGGTTAATGGAATTAAAGTGCTAAGGTAATAAGGATGTTCAAGGGTGTTTTTGGAAGATCATTTAAGCATAAAAGATAAAAGGCTTATAAGGAAGGGCAAAATGGACTTTGCACACTTATTAAGGGTATAAATGGAAGAAGAAATGTTGTCTTATTCTTTTAATAAGAGAGAAGAATGAAAATTGAAGAGAAAAAGAGAGGGTCGTGAAGAAGAGAGAGAAATA
>JANZLD010000001.1:16410418-16423736 GCA_026413575.1 Erythroxylum carthagenense
ATTCTCTTGTGTATCCAAAAGTATCAAATATAAAAAATGCTTCACCAACTTTAAGACTTGGGTAAAACATTTCATTAAGATAAAGGCTCAAAATATGGCTAATATAAAAAGAAAAGGTTAATAAAGCCTAAAGGGGCTTAAAAACAAAAAATCATATCATTAGGTAGGCTTTTTGACTAATGTAGCTTACAAAAAAAGAATGCCTATATCATTTTCATGTTAATATATGCGATAAAAATTTGGTCTTAAATAGAAATTAAGTTAAAGTTAAGATGTACATATCATGAAGGTCATATATGGGACAAAGATAATCAGATTTATATAGATCTGTCAATTTAAAAAGCTTAAAATGTCATTGACTTATGTCTATCCCTAATTTACCATAATTTTTTAGTTAATTTGATTCTTTAATTATAATTGTATAGTCACAGAAGCAATAAAAAACTATATATATATATATATATATTATATACAAAGGAATTTAAAAACATATAAGAACTAAATTCTTCTCTCCCGCACTTAAAACTTATGTAATCCCTAATGTAACATTAAATATAAGAGATAGAGCTTTCAAAAACAAAAACAAAAAGTAACAAAAGTAACAAAATCCCCTTGAGTTGCCTCTCAATCATCGCTTTGTTTATTATTGTTGGTTTATCTTCATGCTTTTTTGGTCACATAATCGTAATCTTCAGGGATTGCCACTTCCACATTATCCTCCTCAAATCCTTTATAGTAAGGATTTAGGCAATGCCCATTCATCTTAAATTTCTTCCCCATTTTTAGAATCTAAATATCTACTATACCATAGGTAAAAACATTGGTCACCATAAAAGGACTATCCTTATAAGAATGCAACTTAACTGGAAACAGTTTAAGTCTAAAATAATATAGAAACACTTTTTGGTCAATAATAGAGCTTTTCTTTAATGGTGGAAGCTAGTTTTTGAGGTTTTCGATCATCCTTGCAAAGAAATCACTTTATAAGTTTTAACTAAGTTTAATGTTATTAGGCATACTTGGTGTGATGTAAAGAATGTAATAGAATTCTATTCAAGAAAATTAAATGGTGTTTAACTTGTAGTAAGTTTGCAACATAATATAGATTTTGTGCACACTTGAATAAGTGCAAAGAAAGGATTTTAAAAAGTTTACAAATAATTTCCATATTGAACTTTATAAATGGAAACCTATAGAGTTTCTAAACACTATATCAATAGGCATATCTAATTATGACCTTTTTAACAGCTAAGAGCACCTAAACTACTTCTTTTGCACATTGATACTTACATAGGGTAATAACTCTTACACTTTTAAGAAGAAAGGAAAGAATAAGAGTAGTCATGCATAGGAATTTGTTCTATTTGTAATGTATAAATAGGAGGAGTCCACGTCACTTAGGTAAATGTTTTGCATGCATTTGGATCAAATGGGCAAATAAAAAGCATGATGTAGTATATAAAGGTTGTTATTTGATAAGACTAACAAAAAAACTAGGCTTGTTTAATTTTCTTTCATAGTTGACTGTTGGGTGTCATCAACTTTATCCTAGGACTAGAAAAGTGGCATAAGAGGTACCAAATCCAAAGCCAAAAGTTGAAGTTCCATAAGAAGCTAATGTACATTAGTAAGAAAAGATGGAAGAGGAGCCTAGAGACATCAAACCTTCCCCATATAAACTAATTTAAAAAGGATTGATAAGATTATTCACCTGTAGAAACTAAAATGCACAATCACAATTATGTTATAAATAAGTTACAAATGCAATTAAAAAGGACAGAGAATTATTCAATTACTACAAAAATATGAGATACTTCAAGCCACCTCCTCAATCTTTAATATCATCAATGTAGGACAATGATGATGAGGACTAGCCTACTTCATATGAGTTCTTATTTATTTTTCTAACATTTAAAATTTATACATTTTGATGATTATATCCTTCTTTGTGTAATCTTTAACGATATTTTCATTTCAATTGTTTCATTTTTATTTATGTTTAGTAATTTATTTTGGTTTAAATTGAATGTTAAATTCCTTTTGCAGTATCTCATATTTTTTATTTCTTCCCTTTCTATATATTTCATTAATGTTTAATTTTCATTCTTTATATTTGATAAATTGAGAATAATGTGCAAAATCAAGTATGTGAAGAGAATTGTCAAATTAAAAAATCATTTTTATTTATCAATTTTTTACAATTAGTTTAAAATGAACACTTTATGAAACATTTTTGTCAATGAAAAAGAATAATTAAGATGACATATTAAAAGTTTAGTTTTTTATAATGTAATTAGTTTAGGATAATAGTTATAAGCATTAATAAATTTAGTTTCTAATTTACTCTAAAAATTGTAGCAATGGATGCTTTAATTGCATTATGATATTTTTGTACAATTTGGGCATATCATTTATTGAAAGATGAATTCTTTCTAAATAATTTAGTATCCTAATAAAAATGGATAAATAAGAAACAAACGTATGTGAAAAAGTGACCATAAATATTTCATTATGTTAGCTTTAACCTATGTAAAGAGGTTGAAGTTAAAAGAGTGATGCTATTAGCCACTTGAAACAATGACCTAATTAAGTATATGAGAGCAGTCATGACAAGGTATTTGCTTTCATAACAAAAGGTAAGATAACTTTTCATATAGGTCTCTAAATGCTCCTTAATTAATTCAACGTTTAATGCTTCCCTTTTTATGAATAATTTAGGTTATTGAAATATTTGAAAGTTGAATCATCTTGCCCATATATGTCTATTTTATTCTCAAGTTTGATTTCATAAATTAAGCCAATATTTAAAGGATTGTTGAGGTAAATTGAGTTAGGGGTAAGGCTGCGTACTACTGAACCTCCCCAGGCCTCACATCTTAGAGAGATTTCTATTGAGTGTTGTTGTTACTGTTTGAGGTAAATTGAGTTGATTTATAACTTAATACAAGTTTTAAAAAGCCTAACAACTTCATGAACATTACAACTTAATGTATGAGGAAATCTTAATTTTGATTACAAGATACAATGAATTTGGACATTAAAGGCAAACAAGAGATTCATAAGCTATCAGGAGCATTACATAGTTGTGATACTAATTAACATACATTAATTAAACCAAAACAACAACGTTCTTAGACATTAAAATAACTAAATATTCCACATTCTTTCCCAGTACTCCGAATTTTCAAATTTGTTCTTGTGTATGTTAAGATAGGTTCTAATCTGTTGGATTATGTTGTTGTTAAACTGATCTTTGATTGATCTTCGATTCTAAAATATATAAGATTTCCTCTTATCCCAGATGGCCTTGATGATAAAAGAAAGATTTATACATAAGCACTAGCTGACGACATCATCCAAGAATGTAAATTGACAACTCCATAATTTGATCAAGTTCCAATCACTAAGGGAATTTGCAATGCATCATCTATGGAGAATTAACTTCTAGCTAGATTTAACAAATTCATATTGGAAAATCAAGTGATCATAACTTTCTTCAACCTTTTGACATCAAATGTGCTAGTTTGGAATGTCGAGAAATCTCTTCAACCTATCCACTATTGGCAATCTTTCTTTCATAGATGTCTATAGAGTGAAGGAAACTCAAGGGTGATATTTCTTGATCCAAGCAACCTTAGTCTAGGGAATCATGGTGTAGTGCCTCTATGAAAATTTCCTATATGATTAGTGAAAGCTCCTTGTCTAGAGTGTTTCCAAATAATGTTATCCTCCCTTTCAAGCAGTTTCATTTGTTGAATTTCATTATAAATTAGTCTGGGGATTGTAGTTTTTTTTAATATAGATTTTTCCCTTAAAGCATTAGCAACATTTACCCCTAGTTAAGAAAAGATTTAAAGTTGTCCATCTTTTGTAAGTTGAATAAAGGGCCACAAGCTAACCAATTATCAAACCAGAAATTGGTTTGTTCACCATCTCCAATCAAATTAACAAATTCATACCTCAAGAAATCTCTTGTTTTCAGGATGGCCTTCCAAATGGTAGTTGAGGATGGTGGGATTTTAATATCCCAAATGCTTCTTTTCTTTATGAAAAAGTTATGAACCCATTTATGCCAAAGGGTTGCTTGTCTTTCAATAACCTCCACAATCTTTTACCTAGCATAACAAAATTTATTAATTTTAGTGAGATAATCCCAAGTCCACACTTGTTCTTAGGAATACAAACCTCTTTTCATTGCATTTTTTCCCTCCTAGCATATACCTCTTATCCATTCCATAAAAATTTGTTACATATCCTCTATATAGTTTTGATGATTTTCTTAGGGATAGCCTGGTGTGTACCCCAAAATACATTTATAGAATTTATCACCATAGATGTAAGTTAAATCCTAAGTACTGTGGATAAAATTTTGGAGTTTCATGAAGCCATTATACTTTTGATTCTTTCAGTAAGTAAGGAAAAGTCAACAAAAGTAGGATTAGAAATAGAGATTCGAATTCCAAAGTAGACCATCAAGAAAGATTGAAAATTGTAACATATAACAGATTTGAGCTTGATTCATTTTCTAGAGCAGATTTAGATAATAAAAAGCCACTCTTTTCACAATTAAAATACAAATCAGAGGGCTTGTTAAAGATTTTCAAGGCTTTCATTAATGTAAAGATTGAGGTTTGATCTGCCTTAGATAGGAGTATAAGATCAACTGTGAAGAAAAAGTTAGTGATCCTTTATCTTTTACATTTGGATTGAAATTTAAAGGCTCTTATATTCTCCACAACTGCTTTGATTTTTCTACTGAATACTGCTATAACAAAGGAAAAAAGATAAGAAGAGATAGGGTCCCCTTGCCTGATCCCCTTGGAGTTTTTAAAATGCTTACTAGGTTATCTATTCACCAAGACTTTGAATGTATGAGTTGTAATACATTCAGATATCCATTTCCATTCAACACTATCAAATGCTTTTTTATATCCATTTTAAGAATGCAATTCTTTCTTCCTCTTTTGATTATATAGGATCTTACAAGTTCTTGAAACAGTAGTATATTTCTCCTATAATTTGACCTAGTATGAAAGCCCCCTGGGTGAAATCAATGTAATTGTATAGTATACTATTCTGCATCTAAGCTAACAACTTTGAAATGAGTTTATAAATTGTATTACAGTATGAGATTGGCTTGAATTCAGAGAATGTAGTTGGCTCACCTCCTTTGGGAATAAGCGTTATGAATATGCTATTAAACTCATTCAACAATTTCCCATCGTTGAAAAATTCGTTGATTGCATCAATTACTAAAGGTTTAATCAAGTCCAAGCTTTGTTATATCCATGCCATGTTCCTTAAATAGGTTCAAAGTTTTCATTACATCTTCAATTTCCTGACTTGTAATATGTTTAGTCAATAGCTTAACTTCATTAGGAATGATGTGAAACTACATGATTTCTCTCAAAAACATTCTAAGATGTGGATGGATCTTTCAAAAGCTTCGAGAAATAGTCAAGTGCTCCATGAAGCAAAGATTGTTGGGAGTTTAGTTCTTGATTATTATGCATCAAAAAGATAATCATGTTTTTTTATATTTTTTTAATGATAGAAATCTTATGGAAATAAGCAATGTTCCTATCTCAATCTTTTATCCATCTAACCCTTGACCTTTACTTCATTAATAAGTGATCAAAAGTAAAAGTGCTAGTGGGATGTTATATGGAAATTCTTTCTTTATTCTGTAGGTTGTGAGTTTAGAAGATGGTGTGTATTGCTCACATTCTTATGAAACAACAATTTCATTTCCTACTTGATGAAGGTAAGTTTCCTAGCAAGAATAAATTACTCAGAGCCTAGTCTATAGACATGTAGAGCTTTGAGGATACAAGGTTTAAATTCAGCTAGATCAACTAGAAAACTGTTAAATCTGAAGGGTGAAAAAGTTCTCTCTATATCCAGGTGAGTTATTAAGGCATAATGGTCTAAAAGGCTTTAGTTGGTGAAGGCGGTGTAACTATTTCAATAGGCTATAAACCATTTATGGTTTGTCATACTTCTATCAAGTTTCTTCTGTATGAAGTTTTCCTTAGCTTACTTGTTACACCATGTATAGAAACTACCCCCTCGACAAATCTAAAACTTGAATGTGATGTGACTTATGCATTGTCTCAATTTAGTGCAAGGGCTTCCTACAGACCTGATCCTTTGTGCTTCCTCATGATTGATGAAAGCATTGAAATCTCCAACTGTAAGCTAGGATTGTGAGATTGTTAATGATAAAGATTTCAGCAGGGACTAGAGTTCAATTTTGTGACAAGAACTATTGTGCACATAACCAAATGAAATGAGAAATGTCATACCGAAGTCCTTCCTAACCACTTTAAGATGAATTACTTGATCTGATATAAAGGTGGCATTAGCGGTGACTTCTAGAGAGTTGTAAACAACTAGAATTCTACCATTAGGATGGTAATTGTAGCTAGAAATCAAGCCCTAATATCTAGGTCAAAAATAAAAAATATTGCAGTTTTGTATTTTTATAGGTGCCTCTAAGAGGCCTACAATTGATACTCTATTCTTATCTACTAGGTTCCTTAGAAAAAGCTTTTTGTCAGAGGAATTAACCCCTCTGACATTTCTTGCTATAATGTTTATGCTTTGGAGTCCCCAATTGGGACTTTTTTCTTTCTACTTGATCTCCTCTTCACTACGGGTTCAAATTATTCATCCAAGTTAGGATTCTTACTCGGAGTAGCTTGTGTGCTATTATTGAGCTCACATTATGTATCATCATCACGAAGAGGTGCAGTTTCCTTTTGATGCTCCGCATTCTTATTTCTAAGTTCATTATTTTTGTTTGTTTGTTAAGATTGTCTAGGAGGTTATAGATTTGGAGTTTCCTATTTATTTTCCTCAGTGGTGAGACCTAACACTTCTTCATATCCACCTGTTTTGAAAATTCTACCCGTTGGCTTCCATGTTTTCTTAACATCACATTATGACTTCTAAACTTAAAAAACTCTGACTTGATCTTCAAATGGTTCCATGCATTCATCCAATCGAATTATTGGAATACTCTATGCTAAATCTAACATGGATGTAACTAGGACACATATTCGAGCAAATTGATCTCTCCTTACCCCAGTTATGGCTTGGTCTATATAAATTGGCTTGCCAATGAAGCTTAAGATGTAGCTAAGTCCAACTATGGTATGGTATTCCAATGAGACAACATGTATGCTAATCTAAATTGGAATACAATCATGCTTTATGTCTTACATTTTCTTACTAGTTTTTCAAACCTGTAGCAAGAAAGGCTTGTTATGGATGTGCTAGGGGCTTGATTGAAGTACCTTCTTTGCATCCTTTGAGTTGGAGAACTTGAAGAGAAAGACATATTTATTATTGATAAGCACGATTTTTCCAATTGTTCATAGCTTGGTTGTTTGTAGCCCATTTTTAGTTGGTTGGTTAGGAATGGATAAAGGAGTTGGTAGCACAATGAAGGGGATAGAAAAAAGGGAAATGAATCCAAAAGAGAAGTAAATGACAAGAGGGAGAAAGAGTTAAGTAAAGATTAGGAAGCGAACGAGATTAGGAATGGAAACGAGCTAGAAATAACAAAAACGATGTAGAGTCAAGGTGAATGGTAGCAGGAGTTCTCCATTGGATGTTTTAACCAATAATTTTGATCTCTTCATTTTAATGGCTATTTCATCTAAATATTTGGTAAATTATGAGAATAATCTTAATTACTCTTGCTGATTTGTACATTTTTAAGTTAATAGTGAAGGAATCGATTTTCTTGAGAATAAGCAAAACCTTAAGTATGAGGATAAATTTAGTTTACTTAAGGATAAGCAAAAATTTAAATATCGGGATATTTGATATGCATGAAATATGAACATATTTTATTAAGTATTTTCATTAATTTTAATGCTAAATTACTATATATTACTTGGTTTTTATTTTCCTTTAAGGTAATTATGTAAATTGGACATTGGGATGATATTATTCAAGGATTAAAGGTAATTCAAAGTAAAATCATGAAGAAATTCACAATTCATAGAGGAACACAGTATGCCCCTTATCCAAATGACAACTTATGCCCTAAAAAGATCAAGTGTAACAAGTGGATCAGCTTGAGCCACGATCGTGTAAGAGGCAGTATGCAAAGTAAAGAGGAAATAGTAAGATCCATGACTAAGGGACAGTCGTATTAAAGGTTGTATATTCATCTTTAAGAAAATAATGAGATCAACGACTTTGAAACACGGTTGTATTAGAGGTCATGTCGACTAATGAGAAAAATCACTAAGATCTATAGTTTGGGCCCCGACTATAAGATAGTCCACAGGCTAAGTAGAATAAAATATACTTAAAGGTAAAAACCATAATTGTTATGAAACTTTATCTATCTTTTAGAGAAAACACATCTTTAAAACATTCATTTCTCTGCAAAAGCCAAGGTTAGCCATCCGAAGCCTTTTCCAACTCTTGGGCTATTGATTTTAAGTTAGTTTTATTAAAGAATCAACATCGAAATATCATCTTAATGGATCAAGTTGTTGGTATTTAAGGAATTCATCTAGATTTATTTCGACTATGATTTCTCTATTTTTGTCTTTTAATCTCATTGTTTTGAACATATTATCTAGTTAAACATGTTTTTAATGTTTAAACAAGAAAAACCTAATGGATATTTTATATAGATTAATTTAATTTAATTTATAGTATGAGATATATCTTTTATGAGCTATATTTATTAAACGTGATGCTGATTTATTCATGTCGATATCTAATTTTAATTCGTGGATGACCCAAAAGAGCCTAATTGTAGGTGGACCGTGCCTCAGAAGTATTAAGGTACAGCCTTTTACGAGATTTTAAAAAACTTGATATATTCAAAGTTAATATTAGTACAGATACAAGCTAAGCAACCAAAAAGTTGCAGTTGACTTTGAATGAATGCAATTTTAATGTTATCTAGAGAATATATTCAATAATAAGTTAATTAAGCCAAAAAATTAAAAGTACTGTCAAGAATAATTAATTATAATATAATTGCATTCTCTTTAATTAATTACTTTATCTTTAGTTATGTGACTATTCTAAAAATCCATAAATTATTTTTTTACTTTTAAACTAAATTATAACGTTAGCATTTTCGTATTGACACTACTTCTACTTGTGATCCATGATAGTGAACTCCCAAACCATTATTGATAGCCCCTATTCTGAAATGATTAGGCCGCCTACCTAAGATCTCACAATGGCCCTTAAGTCGATATCTGATCTAGTTAAAAAGTTCTCGTGAAGCTAAGTTTATTGCCCTCTTTACCACCTTAACTTAAAATTAAAAAGATATAAGCAATGGAGTTTTGTTTAATAGTTTTTGTTAACAATTTCGACAGCATAATGATTGTATTTTTATATTTCCAAAATTTTCAAAAGTCCTATAAAAGTGCAAAACACTTCTATAATTATCTCAAATTTTTCACTATAAATTTTGGACTTTAAGTCCATACAAGCAATCTCAACAATCACTTCAATAATCTTAAAAATAAACTCAGACATATTTATGCATTTCACTTTAAAACATTCATATACATGCGTTCTTTATGCAAAATATAGTTCAAAACATATTCATAAAGATGCAAATGTTCCCAAAAAAATTGACAAGGTAAAAATGCCTACACAATAATACGTGACGAAGTTGACTAATCTTGAGGTGAAGTCCCTACTCCTAAAGCCTCTTAGCGTGCACCTGGGAGGTTTCATTTAAAAACAGAAGAGAGAGTATGAGCTAAACAAGCTTAGTGAGGCTAAAATTTCTATTCAAATCATATTTAACTATTTAAACCTCCCTAAAATAAATTCATCTCAATTAGCATAATTTAATATTTAATATAAAACATATATGCTTCCCAAAATTAAGTTTTTCAAATCAATTTTCAAATAAATAATGGTAGCATTAAAAATGTCATGAATTTCTTACACAAGTCTTTGTCATTTGATACTCTCGGGTATAAAGTCATGGAGTTAGTTTTGTATCACTTACTCATGATTGGTTAATCGTTAGTGACAAAGCTGGTTTGATATCGCTTACTTGTAATAGGATAATCATTATACATCAGTAATTATGGAGCTCGTTTTATAGTGCTTACCCACACTAGGTTAACTACTATATACCGATAGTTATGGAGCTAGTTATATATTGTTTAAGCGTAACTGGTCAACCACTAATTACGGAACTGGTTTTGTTCTTCATTGCTTACCCTTATTAGGTTAACCATTATACATTGGTATATTAATATGTATAAAACTTATCGACATACCATAAGCTAAAAATTACTTCCTTTTTATCAACTAATAATATCATCTCAATATAAACTCAAATCATATAAGATTTAACTTTTAAAAATCAATTACTATATTGCTACAAACATAAAATTGTGCTAACAATATTCACTTATAATGCATCATTCATATAAAACTCACAATCTATATTCACTTCATGATAAAATAGAAATCACTTTTATAAAATACATTTAAAATGCACTCACCGTTAAGCAACTTTATCGCCAAGTACACTCACACTTTTTATGTCTTTCCTCACACTTTTTATGTCTTTCCTTAACTACATAAGCACATTTCGCTTAGGCATTTATTTTCAAATTCATAAATAAGACATTAATACTATAAATTTTATTTAATCAAATTCGAGATTAATATTTAATCGCGTAACACTTACGCTAATCGTATTTCTGTTTACTACTGAAAGCTAACCTATTGTTTTCCATTTCTAATTCTAACTTCAAAAGTCACTTAAAATCATTTTTACCCATTCTAAATTATCAATTTCTTCAAAACACTATCCCACTTAATTTAATTCACTATATCATGATCTTGCATGATGAGTCAAAGATATGGCCTGTATCTAGTACCTCCAATTGTTCCTTACTTTTCACATAGCAAAAGTTAAAATTAGGCTTTGAGATATCATAGACATTTGTTTCCCTATGTCTTTAGTTTTCATATCATCAAAAAGCATACCATTTGAAGTTCTAATTCAAGGAACATGCATCAAACATCACACGCTGCTCCAACACAAGGACGACATTAGATCACCATTTTCAATCTCAAATTTTAATATAATTCAGGCAGAAATAGGTGAACGTCTCTTCTAAAAAATTTTAGTAATATGTCTTAGGTTTCATCTACAATTAGAATAACCCAATTTGAAGGTTTGTAGGTCAAGTTATAGTCAAACAATATGTCTGGTTCAAGTGATCCAAACACCAAATACAAACTTTCACTAAACATAATTCATTCTCTTGTCATATTCATCCCTTAAATGCTTCTAAACCTATTATCTACTTCATGACAAGTCAAAAATTATCATTTATCTTAATAAATCTATTCCACTAAAAAGTCTCACGACTAGAAATTTAGGTCAGGAAAACTTGCCAATTTATCTTCACTGAACATACTATTCACTGAACATAAAAATTTATATTAAATGAAAAGTCATAGTTTTACAATTATTAGGTGGTGGAAATAGTCAGCTTAGCACAACTTTGTTACTTCTAATTCTAGCGAATCTAAAATTTATAGAAGGAATTTTTTAAATAAAATGAAAAGGAATCACAAAAGAGAAAACAGATCCCACAAGTTGTCTAATTTGCCATCCATGGGGAAAACCAACGGGAATTGGGAAGACAGGAAATGCAGCCTTAATCATCATTGGAGAACCACAATGGGGAAGAGGGGCAAGCGACGAAGAAAATGCCACCTACCACGCACACAGAAATAGCAAGTAGTGAAGAATGAAGTAGGACCGAGTACATGCCCGACAAAAAGGCCACCACCATAGCAACTGTTGCATAAACCACCAAATCTGTAGCTATCCCGAACACTGAAAAGACTCGTTCCGAGGCAAGACTGACCTTAGCGAGTAAAAAATATAAAAGGATGGCAGCAATTGAGAGCATGAGGGCCACAGTGTCAGAGATGACAAATGCTTGGAAAGCTCTGCGTCTTGTTAGAATTGCACCGCCTTCGTCCGGGTCTCCTGCATCTTTGTAGCCTCCAGGCAATGTGAAACCTGCTGCGAACGTTACTGTTGCTATCAGTGTAGCCACTACCAAATGTGATTGTCTTGCATCCTTCATAAGACTCAATAAGTCATTGCGCATTGCTTCATTTGCTTCCTTGGACGAAATCATTGTCCCTTCCGCTTTATCCTCTTCCTCCACATATCTTTGCCTTGCTCTGGTTCCAGGCTTCTTTAACCCTTCTACAAATCCTCTCTGCAGACAATACAGATACATATATGTAAAAGCCGAGATCAAAGTCTCCTTTTTTTTCTTGTGTCAAAACTTCAAATTTCGTTTTCAATTAAACTTGTGCTCACACTTTCAACTTAGCCAATCGATTTTCATGTGAGAAGTGTTAAAAGTATACCTACAACATGCATAGGTATATATGTTTTACTAACAAAAATAATTCATTATAATATAAACCTACAAATATTATGACTAAAGTATCTTTGAGAAGCTTAGTTTAGTGGAATAAAGTAAACATTCTTCTCTATAGACGAGGTTAAAAGTCTCAACCACCTTCACTAGTATTAATTAAGTATTTAATACTAGTGGATGTCTAAAATTTTAGAAACAATTCAAATATTTGAAAGGTATGCCTGAAAAGGAGGGGAGAAGATCCACGGTAAAAACGTCTTCCCAAAAAGATAATAATATTTGTTGGGACGGAAGTGTGACTAATAATTTTATATTAAAAGGAGATGAAATTAGTGAATTGCATATAAATAAAATGGAGCGGTATAGACCGTGTAAGTGGCTAATAAGATTCAACAATATTACCTGATTACCTACGTCATTACTATTCAACGTTGTCACCAACTCCTCGTGTCGTGATCCTATTCTCTCTACCTTTTAAGTGAATGCTCATGCGGTTCTATTGAATGCTCTGCCTTCTCTCTACCTTTTATTTCCCGCTACATTTGGGCTTTTACCCTTCTATCCTCCTTCCTTGTTTGACTGCTTTGTTTTTGGCCTTTGACCTTACCCTTTCCCGTCTTTTCCTGGGTCCCCTTCTCGACGTCTGACGAATCACCTCGTCCTGGGTGATCCATCGATGTCGTTGGGACCCTTTCCCCCTCTTCCTTCGACGGTGGCTGATGATCGCCCGTCGGCGTCGCGTGCGATGGAGGAAGGCGAGATAGCTGCGACTCCTCCGGTTGGGCAAGGAGCTTGGCGTGACATAGTAGATAAATCGAAGAGTGTTGGTAAGATGCAGTTCTACCCGAATGTTCTGCAGGATGGGGTCGTCTCCCCGCCGTTGGAGCTGTTGC
>JANZLD010000001.1:16429052-16444163 GCA_026413575.1 Erythroxylum carthagenense
AAAGAAGACAACATAAGGTTACTTAAATAAATACATGGCTAATATCATGCCATGTGTCAAGCCTTCACTAAATCTTCATCAAGTAATAAATTATAACCCAAATTCCAACAATTAACACTTGTCCAATACCCCTATAGCCATATATCCATAATCCAATACCATTGATAATGAATTCTACTACCCTTGACCAATTGGTCTGTCACCCGGTATTTTTCCTAGTCCGGGAATTTTCTCCGAAAAATTTCAGAAAAATTTCTGAAAATCCCTTAAAATATAAAACACTCAATGGCGCACTCAGAATAATTTTTCAAATTCAATAACCACGTTAATCACAATAAAATTACATTAGGCACGAAAATCGAGAATGTCATGTATGCATGTATAGTAATTTCATGTGCACAAATGATACTGTGTACCAATCCTATTATGCATGAACAGTCCTAAATTATTCCGATCCATCTCATCCTATGCCAAATTTACTATTTTATCCTTCCAGTAGGGGTGAGATGTTACAATAAGTCGCATTTCTTAGCAAGTTTCAGCTTATCATGAAAACTATTTCCTTCTAAACTAGAGATGCTGGATGGACTTCTTAGAATACCAACTTTTCAATAGCCAACATCCAGCAGTTCACTCAATCTTGTAAAGGCCAAATTGCAATTTCTTCATACCCAAGCACAGAACATGCCTGTTGTATTGATCTTGTTTATCAACGCATAATTGCCAAGCGACTTGGGTATTCCTATCCAATAACATATCTTTGGACCCCAACAGAATCTACAAACCATGAATGCCAATGTTCTACTCTTGTTGTTGACCTCTGGTATCTTTGCAGATATTGCAAAATGTCTGGCATCGGTGGTTGTCTGAATACCTGTATGATATCCGATTCAATAAACAGTCTATCAACCGTTAGAATAATGACATTTGTTTTGCAACTGAAATGCAGAAAGGAACCAAAAAAAGAATGAAGTATGCAATAGCTTCATTATCAAGATTCTGCCATGTAAATAGAGATCTAAAGAATCAATGGTTGCTTCTTTTTCAGTTAACGCCAGCCTCTGAATATTCCTAATCTTGCTTTTCATTTGTGTGTTTTATCAGGTGATTCTATACAACCTACTTGCTCTGACATAAAATTTCACAAGTAGTTTTTGTATCAATAACCAGAGAAATAGAGTTTATTATTTGAGAAATTGTTCAGAGATCAAGTTAAAGATTGCCAGAAAAGCCAAGTTTCACACTTTCACTGTAGAAAATCAACATTAGGAGATTGACATTGCAGTAATGGCATGATTTATACGACTAAAGTTAAGGAGAGGCTTTCTCAAAGATGGAGTCTTTGTTAGTTCTTATAGCTTCTAAAGAACAAGTGGGCTAGGATTTTTAGTTGGAGACGTTACAAGAATCAGCATGGTAAGTAGAGAGACATGAAAAGCTAAAGAACAGAAGAAGCATGCATGTACCGATCATATACTATATATGCTATAATAACACAGCAAAGAGTTTCACGTTCTAAGATCATGATCCAATTATAGTTAGAGTGAGCAGAGGCAAGGAAGTTCCTTTTCTACGGCTTCCTTGATAGGTTGCAGCAACTGGACGGGGGCTTAGCTGTTCCGTTCAGGTAACCTGTACACGGAATCAGCTTCTGTGAACATGATGGCTTGTCCTGTGCCGACGTCGAGATTATCGATAACACAAACAGAATAGGCAACACCGAAAGCAACATCTTCAGTGAAACCATCGACTACAAAGCTTCTTCCCGTTGGGTTGATGCATGGGAGTGAACAATGAAGCAGTAGATAGCGTGAAGGTGAGGGCAAAATTGCCATTACCGTAAAAATAGTAGCTGACTAGTCTGCAGTTGGTTGAAAATTAGCTAGTTACCTTTTAAGCCGATCAACTTTTTACCAAACAAACTTACGAGTTTTTTCTTAAAATTAATAAGTTAAAGTTGTGGTTGATCAGCTAAAAAAGAGCTCATCAGCTCTTCAACAAATAAAGCCTTAATATTCCTTTTTTTATTCGTTATCTTATCATTTTCTTTATGTATTTTAAATAATTGAATTTTTTATTTCATCATCAAATATAATCTTTTATTAGAAAATTTTATATATGTTTTTGAGAAATTAAATTGCATTACCAAATTCAAAGATAGTGAGTATCAAACTTAATCAGGTTATTGGAATAGCTTGAATAATCAAAGGAATACTGTTGTTTTACAGATGGCTATAAATGACGTAAAAATCAACTAGTTGTTCATTTTTGGCTGTAGGATCTCCCACCGTGAAGTACAAAACAAAGAGAACCTTATGATTTTAGGTACTTGAGTTATTGTTTTTCCTCGACCTAATAAACAAGTCTACAACTTTAATCCATATATGGAAGCCTTTCGGTAGCATTAATTTACTGCAATTTAACTAAAGCTTATAAGCCATTAACTAATCCTTGATGTTGTTTAATGTGAAGTTGACAACCCTTTGTTTTGGAACTAAATCCTTCGAGAAGAGTCAATAATTCCTCTGCATCTAGATGCTATATATTGTATTTTTTAAAGTAAGTTTAAGCAATCAAGTATGCTTCTTTCCTCTTATGATGTTTACAACTCCATTCTATGAGATTTTACTAACTTAAGCTAGGGATATTGATATGTAATAAGCCCTTAATTGTGTTCCAAATGCCTAAGGTAAACTAACATTCAAAGAAAAGATGTCCTGTAGTTTTAATAGTTTGATTGTAGAACACATAAGTATCAGTTAGTGTAAGAAACTTCCTCAGTCGATTCAAGGTGCTTGGCATCCCTTTGATTACAAGCCAAAGCATAATTGACACTTACCAAACCAAATTATGTAATGGAATATTAACGACTTGGCCTTTAGCATTGGCTTACATGAACTGATGGTGAATATTCATGATTGGTGACTCTTCCATCTAATTTGACCTTTCTTATTAGATTAAAGTTAAACTAAAAGCCTGCTTGCATGTACTGTGTTTGAGATTAGTCCACTATAAACAATCAATGCTTCATAACCTAATGCATAATTTGTAACTTTGTCCCTTATAATGTTGAGTTTGTAAACCTCACTTAACTATCCTTAGATGGACCAATAATCATGCCAAACTGAAGTTAAGAATCTAATGCCAATCTTATGGGTTAATTCTAATTTATACCTTTGTTTTAATTTGAGTATATTAGTCATTGTCTATAATATATCATACTTTGGTTCCAATTTCCATAAGCTTCTATTCTTAATATAGTAAGCATGAATTCACTTCACCTATAAAGAGTTCTTATCATTGAAAATTCTTCATATTCTCTTAAGCATTTGCACTTGGTTTGTGCCTCTTATTAGCACTGTACTAAGTCCCCTTCCTTTTTGTACTTACATAGCCTAGACCATTTGACTTTAGCTAAGTAATTTATGTTACTATTATTAGACCTGATGTTTAATAGCTTTACTGATATTCTTATGGAATCATAAATGAGAGGACAAAAACACATGTAGGCTAATTAAAATAAAATTCACCAAATGAATCCTCCGTGCAAAAGATAAACTTTTATTGCACCAACTTCTAATCCTTGAAGTAATCCTCTCCAATAATGGCTTGAAATCAATATAGGAAGGCCTTTAGAAGTGATTGGGATGCCAAGATAAATAAAGGGGGGTTAATGGCACTTAAGCCAGAAACGCAAGCTAACTAATTAGAGATTGCATCTTCCCTTATGGAAACAATTAGTTACCTATTTTCCTTATTTATGGTCAAGCATGAAAGTGACTTAAAAGTATTTAGTGTTTTCATTAATAGAATAATTGAGTTGGGATTAACTTTGGAGACAATTAATTAAATCATTTGCAAAGGATAAGCCTGTGATCCTTACACTCTTGCATTTGGAGTGGAATTTCAAGTTTTTGTCCTAACTAATCGTGTATTTAATGAGCATGACTAGAACCTTTACTCCCAACATAAATAGGTAAGGAAAGGGTATTCTCTCCTTTAATAAGATTTGTAGGCTCATTATTGACCAAGATTCAAAATGAAATATTACTTGTGTACTGATTTATCTAATGAGTGCACAAAGCTAGAAATCTAAAAGCATGTAACATATTTTGTAAAACCCTGAACCTTTCCTTTCATTGAATATAAATTTTTATTTTCAGTTAATGATATTTTTAGATGAATAGCGAATGTGGGTGAATAGTAATTTTAGGGTACCCAACCTCAAAATATAGAAGAGTATCCAAAATTAGTATTAGAGTTTAATGATACTGAAACGAATCAAGAATAAATCTGATTAGATGGAATTCAGGAGTTTCAAAAGTTTAGGACTAAAATGCTTGGAAAATAATAGGTATTAACGATTTTAAACACATTTAAAAAATTTAAAGCATCCAATCAATATGTATTGACCCTAATTAGAATATTTCAAGGTGAATTTGATAATAAGAATATTTTTAGAATTTAATTCGGTTAGTTAGTGAATTAAATTCATTGAAGGGAAATTTGTTCTTTTTGTGTAAAATGGTATGAGTAGATTAGTGAGACACATAATGACCAATTAAAGGATTTCTTAAGAGTTAAGCGTCATTAATTAAATGGATGGTGAGTCATTAGAGACAATCAATAGAAACGTGACATGTGTAAAGCATTAAAGAGTATAAAAAGCAAGAATTAAGACATAAGTTGATGCATTTGATGAGTAGCCTTGAGAGAGCATCGTTAAGGAGCCTAAAAACAAAAAAGAAAAGAAGAGAAAAGCAAAGAGAAATGTCGGCCTTGGTTGGAGAAAGGATGGAAGAGAGAGAAAAAAGAAAAGAAAAGAAAAGGAAGAAGAGGGAGCTTCGGCTATGACATGGAAAAGTGATCCAAAGAGATTTTCATGCTCTCCTACCTCTAATCAAGCATCCAACATGAACCCATAGTCATCCAAGTGAAGAGGAAGAAGAAAATGGGTTGGTAAGCTTACTAGTTTTGTTGAAAATTTTGATTTGTTGGTTTATAGATGCGATTTGGTTTTGATGGTGTGAATTGCACCATTTTGATGTGATATGAAGGTTTTATTGCATTGGAAGTGATATGGAGAAGGAAATCACTAAACTTAGTGTGTGGAACCTTGGTCAAAGTTGAGATCCATTGCCTAAAGTGTTTTATGTTGCCATTTGGTGATTTAAGATTAGTGAACGACATTAGGAAGCTAATTTAATGATGAAGGAATGGAAGAAAAACCATGGAAATGATAAGATGAGATTTCGGCAATAGCTAGGGTTCCTAACGTGTTATGATCTGAAAATTTTCTTTTGATGTTGTATGATGTTGATAGCATCATTTTGATGCTAATTAAGTAAAGAAATGATTTGGAATTGGTTTTGGTTGAAATTCGACCAAGGGTGCATGATAATGTAAAAATGTTGTTAGTGAAATTTTATGGCTTAAATGTTTGTATTAAAATGTCATGGAAGTGAAATTGCATTGGTTTTGAGTGTTGAAAATCAAATGGAATTGAATTGGAAAAGTTTAGTATAAAATATGTTAAGTTTGGCCTTAAAGGCATTTTTGGTATAGAAGTATGGTTTTGATGTAATGACCATATGAATGTGATTAAGGATGGTTATTAAGTGTATTTGTGATATTGGAATTATTAAATGAAGTGTTGTGGTATTATTTGGAGAAAAAATTAGTATATGAAGTGTATGTGGAAAGTAATAAAGTTGACATGGTTTATGTTGTATTTGGTTGAAAATGTATTAAGTAGTTGAATGTATTTATATTAGGTTTTTGATTCGAAAAATGAAGCCAATTGAAAGATTTCAAAGTGGTGAAAAGGAAACTAGTAAGTTATGAGTGTTTTTTAAATTGATTTTACGCAAATGATTCCTATTTTATCATGAAATGAATATTTATGTTGGGTTTTATGTGAATGAGATATTACAAAAGAAAATTGTTAGCATAAGTTCATGTTTTAGAAATATATGATTGAATTTCATATGATTTGAAAGCAGAATGAAGTTTTTCTATTGTTTGATAAAAAGGAAATGAGTTTTTAGCCTATGGTACACTATTAAATTTTATACATATTATCATACTAGAATATAGTGGTTAACCTAGTGCAGATAAGCGATGTAGAACTAGCTTTGTAATTAGCGATTAACCAATTGCAAGTAAGCGATGTTGAATAAGCTCTATAACTATCAATGTATAGCGATTAACCTAATGCAAGTAAGTGATGTAAAAACAGCTCCGTAACTAGTAGTTAACCAGTTGCGAGTAAAAGATGGAGAACCAACTTCGTAACTATCGATGTATAGCGTTTAGCCTATTGTGGGTAAGCGATACAGAACGAGCTCTGTAACTAGTGTTAACCAGTTACAGGTAAGCGATGCAAAACTAACTCCATAACTTTATGCCTAAGAGTACCATATGGCAAAAAAGTTAGTGGAGGGCTATGTCGTGTAAGAAAGTTCATGAAAATAACAATGTTGCCACTATTTATTTTAAAAGTAATTTGAGAGGCAACCTATGGCATCAATTCTAGTGGTTAGATTATTTTTAGTATAAAGTTTTCAAAAAACTTATGCCACCATTGTTTATTGTCTAAGGAAAAGGGAAAATGGAAAACGGAAATTTTTACACTATAAGTTTAAGTTCAAAAAGGCATTTCTAAATAGTATTTTAAAAAAGTAAAATTGTGTCTTACAAAATGTTATTCTATTACTAGATCTTAGGATGCACGAATGAATTTTATGGAAATTACTTTACCATGAGCTTTCTTATTGTATGAGAATATTTCAGTTATGTTGTTACGAAAAGTTTAATTTTCAGTAAAATGAATAATACTCACTAAGCTCGTTTGGCTAACTCCTATTTTTATGTTTTTAAATAAACCACCCTAGCTAAGAATACAAGTGCTACAGTAGCTGGGATCCCACCGTATAATTAATTGTATGGTCGGGTGCTGCTATGCTTGTGTCATTTTTCTGTATACACTTGTGTAAAGAATGGATATATATATAAAGGCTTTAAATGAAATGCAGGGAGATGTTTTATCTTTTTAAAGTTTATTGAAGTGATTGTTGGGAATTATTTGTTTGTGGTTGCTTATGAGTGGACTTCAAGTCCAAAATTTGTATTTGAAAAATAGGTGTGAATATAGAAGTGCTTCGAAATTTTATAGGGCTTTCGAAAATTATGGGAATGTCAAAATGGAACCATTGTGCTACTGAAATTTTTAATAAAATGATTTAGAAAAAAAATTTCCACTATTTTCGCCGTCTTTAACTTTTAAAGTATGAAAGGTTTTTAATTGTTAAATGACTTAACTTTGTAGGAACCTTTTGGTTGAGTTATATATCGATTAGAGGTTTATCGTGTGGTTATCAAGAGGGCTCCACTTGAGTTTTAGAAGGGAAACTCTAAGATGGATCGTTTCATATTTAGAATGAAATTCCAATTTAATGAATCAGATGCTTTATAGAAGTCTACTTTGATGGCACAATTATTACTAGAGTGCTACATATTATAGTTTTTAGAGAGTCTACTTTGTCAACACAATTAATACTATAACGCTACATAATATAGTTTTTAAGTTTTTTTGGACCAACAACACATTATCTCCTATTAATACACCCTTAATAAAAGCTCCTTGAGAAGAGAACTAGTTGTGCAAGCATTGGTTTCAATCTTAGCTAATAATTTAGCAATTATCTTTTTTACTATAAGGAGACAAGAAATAGGTTGATAATACTTTAAGGAGTTAGGAGATTATACCTTAGGAATAAGGCATATAAATATCTTGTTGAGCTCCTTTAATGTGCTCACATTCATAAAACAATAAACACTACATCAATCACTAAGGTTCAAATGAGCGACCAACTTTTAAGAAAGAAAAAGGTATTAAGGCCATTAAGGTCTGGTGTCTTATTTAGATGTAGAGCAAATATAGGCTCTTCTAAATCCCTTGTATCAAAAGGTTTTATTAAAGAATCAGTTGCTTATGATGATATCTACTCTTTGATTATGGATTTCAAAATATCGATAAAGGATGTAGCTCAATGTTAGTTTTAATTGATATGTTAAAGAAATTGAGATCTTCCTTATGGAATTCCTCCATAAAGGTTAACAGATTGCCATTCTTAGCCCTTAAGGAGGATATCTTTTTTATGTTTTTCCTTGTTAATAGTGATCGATGGAAAATTTATGAATTTTTTGTCCATATCTTAACTGTAATATCCTTGATCCTTGATTTAATAAGGAAAGATTAGTTCCATCCATTTGATTATAATGGAGTAGTGGTTATAGAACTACATTATATGCAAATTCATAGAAAGAATTTTCAATGTGATCTAATTTGTATTTAGTCTCTTTAATAACCTTTTTGGTATTTGAGCACATGATGTTACAAAGAATTTTTATCTCTTTTTAAGCCCTTGCAATTTTCTTATGCAGATGAAGATTTTGCTTCCACTTACTAGAGTATTGAGAACCTTAAAATTGCTTTATTAAACCCTTTAATGTTAATTAAGTAGTTGTTGAATCAAAATAAAAGGTTCTTTTTTATTAAATGAATATGTTTTGCACCAAAAATAGTGTATGGTTTGATAAAAAGATGATTAATGAAAACTTCTCGACTCTTTAGAAAAGCATCCATCTAATGCTCATTAACCATAGATTAGGCTAGTTTTTTCTTTATAGATCAATTGCCTTTTGTTTGTTGTTCCAAGCATAGAAGTGGCTCTTAATTCTCAAATCACTAACCTACAAGCAATTAGTACATTCTATGAGTTCATTACTATGATTCCTTAAGCTTAAATTGCATTCAATTTTTAGCGGATCATACAATTAAAGTCTCCTATAATCATTTATGGTTCATTTATGTTCTCCCCAATCTCTTTACGTTTGTTCGATAGGGCAACTCTTTGAAAGTTATAATTAAATGCATAAATGAAAGTTACATGGAATTTTACATTATAAGTATTTATTTCAATGAGAAGTATTAGTTATTCCTTTACAAATTCAAGTGTAGTCTCTACTTCGCTAGAATCAAAAGCCACTAAATTCCTTATATTGATGATAATGGTGGTTTGTAATGATGGACTAACACTTATTCATAAATTTTAATTCTTTGCATTTTCTCTCCTTGATTTTGGTTTCGAAAAGACCTATTAGGAATGGTTTAGTATCATAAATATAGTCAAACATCATTTTCCATTTATTAGGCCTATTAAATCCTTTAATGTTCTAAGGTAGGATGTTCATTTAGGTTAGGAGATTAGGTCTTTCTTTTTCCTCTTATAGCTTCTTCTTGTGATAAAACTATTATCAGCATAAGTACTATTGAAGGTTTTATTGATTTGGTTATTTAGTGTTCTTATTAGTAATTATGTTGCATAAAGGTAACTTCATTTCTTAATAAGGATAAGTTCTAAGGCTTTTGAGATTTCATAATGGAGACTTCAGGACTATGGACAATTGCTTGCCCCATGGATTTATTTTTAGGTATTTGAAGTTCAACATTGATGTTTGTATCAATTCTTAAAGTGTTGATAGGAAGATCCTTTTAAGGATAATTACACTACCTTTTCATTGGAATTAGCAATATTGATAGTTTCATAGTTGACATATTGAAGTGTCAGCTACTAATATTCATTAGTTTGGAATCATTTCCTTAGTAGTCTCTATACTGACTGTTGATTAAGTTGTTTAAACCTCCAATTGTAAGTAACTAAAACATGGTCATCATATAAATTGTTAGCCTCATTAAGAATTAGTAAAGGAATGCTTTTCGGTAGCTCTTTCTTAATATCTATTAAAATACAAACCTAGGTATAACTAATTCTTTACATTGTAGTTGTTGTTTCATCTATACACAAAGGTTTTCCCATTTAACTTGCCAAATAACTCAAGCCTGTAGTTGTCTAATATTCAAGGGGAATGTATGGATATTCAGTAAGAAAGGAATGTATTTCCACCTTAAATCATAGAGTTAAATCCTAAGTTTCCAAAATTGTAAAAGTAAAGGCTTGAAATTATAATTCTATAGGCTATCATTTAATACCTTTTAAGCTTGTTTGGATGAGCACAATTTAAAAAGAAACATACTATCATCATTGGGTTAAATCTCCTACATATTAAGAAGCTTCTAATGCTGGTTTGCCCAAGTGTTTAAGGTAAGCAAAGTTGGCCTTTTTTCCATGAAAAAACCAATAAGAGTAGATTCACATTTGGTAACACCTTCCCTAAGAATGTCTATCTATAGAGCCATTATTCCTTTACCATCGAAGGAATAAAGAGTAATGGTAGAGCTTCAGAGATGTTCAAGCATCCCTCAAAACCTACTTTTAGGATTTCTATCAACACAAGACATGCTTTCAGGTCTGATGTGGTAGTAACTTGAGTTATAGGAAGTGTTTGAATTCCTAGAAGTAATTGAACGTTGGAACTAGGAAATAAGTTAGAGTTGGTTAAAAGAGGAAAGTCCTCCATAATAAGGGCTATATTTAGGGTTAAAGGTTATGAAATTAAACTAAAAAATGATAGGGGTAAGAGGGAGAGAGCTATTTGAAGAAAATTAAAAAAATGGTCAAATAAGGAAAAAAGTGGGAAAGAAGACAATAGAGATCCCAGCTAAAAGAGCTACCAGAGCTAAGAACAAATAATAGAATTGAAGAAAAAGACATTTTGAGAACAGAAAGCAAAGGAGAAGCCACTATAAAGTTAAAAATAAGTAGTGATAGAAGAAGGACTAAAGGAGTGAAAACTAGAAGATCCATAGAGCTTCAAAAGAGGTATCAAGGCTCGAGGAGAAGACAAAGAATAATTTAAGTTACATGTAAATTTGTAGACTTGTTATGTCTTATCTTTTTTAGTCTTCTTTTTTTAGGTCTTTCATTTGAATGAACTTGAAGTTTATTAAAATTTGATCTACCTCTTTCATTATAACGATATGATCTATACATATTAACAGTATAAAGATATTTTCTTCCATATTAATTAGAGCAATAGAGTCCATATATAATATAAACTATTGATACATTTTCCTCCATAAAGATCATGACATTTCAATCATTATCATATCTTAAACAAACATAAACTAATAATAGATCTAGACATTAATTGGACAATATCATCAAGCTTCAAATTCAATTAACTTGTTTTCTTTACTTCCTGATCCTTAATTGTAATCAACATCATGTTCTTCTCCCTTAAACTATTGATAACATCAACACTTCTTGGTGTAGATTTCTTATTATATTATCTTTAAAAAAATTCAACATTCCTTACCATAACATTAAGATAGTTAAAGATTTTCAATAGATGGAATAATTCATTAAATTGTGGCATTTTCAATTCATATTACCCTATATTTTGGATACCTAAAAAATCTCTTTCCAAGGTTCTTCTTTGTCAACAATCCAAATTGTCCTTAATGAAGCTTATAATCCATAATGGCAAAAAGTATGAAAATACTTTTACATGCTTGCTATTGAATTTGTGGAAGAATCTTCAACAATTATTCCTACAAAATAAATTACAGAATTTAATAAAGCTTAAATGTCAATATGAGATTTTAAGTATAAATACCTTTGCTTTAAACCTCTGAAACTAGCTCACCATAAGCAAAAACTAGATGGAAGATATCGTGTCTAATTTCTCCCTATGATTGTCAAAGATTGAAGGAGATGGAATGAACCAGAACAGAACACCAAATGGGGACATAAAAAAGGAGATATTAGGAAATTTATTCCTCCTCCATCTGATATAATGTCATTTTTTGTTTAATGGAAAATGATGTCATGTTTTACGTAGCTTATATATGAGCCATATAAGCTCTTATATCCAATATGCAATCATTTTAAGACCTTGACAACCTCCCTAAATGGAATAAACAAAAAGTTAATGGACAACAATTTTTAAAATTATTAAAAACTATTTTTAAAATTTTTAATTCTAATGACTAAAATAATAATTAGTTAAACTAAACATAACTAATATCAAGTCAATGCCTTCTTACTTTATTATATTATGATGTTTTATTTATTTATTTCTTTATTTTTATTCGTCGAACACCAAATATATTAGGTAAATGGTACTTTAATTATACACTCTTTTACTAATTTATATGATAAATATAACTAAAAAACTATAATAGATATACCTCAAACAACAACATTAATCATAATTAGAGTTTAAACCAAATTGATATTATAATAACTAATTATAAGCTTCAATATTTAGTTTAAGTATGATTACATCTTAAATTGTATCTTCTTTTAGTCGCATATTCTTCACATTTTCTAAATTATAAATATTCAGATTTAAAAATTAATTTAAATGAACTAACTTAAACTTGATTTGGTCCAATTATTTACTTAGCAGACTTAAAGTGCTCCTCAATTCATTTTATTAAATCAGATAGATATAGCTATATCAAAAATTCAGAATATTATTAAGGCAAATTAAATTCAAAAAATAAAAGATAATATGATTGGAAGACTTTGGGTACACTATTTTTTTATTACAGACTGAGCATAATTTTTTATCTAATGATATATCAATGACAGTGACCTCTAGTTTTTCATATACATATTGATACTACTTTTTCCCTTATAATATTGAGCTTGCTTTTTTAAAAAAAAATTGAAATAATATTGAGTTAACATATGCTAAACTACAACAATATATGAAAGAGAGTAAAAACCAAGTCACCCCTAACTAACATGCCTCCACATAGAGGATCAACTAAGGACTATCTAAAACTAAAAAGAAAAACCAAAAGGTATCCTATTTATGATCAAATATGCCATCTCACTCATATACTCAGGGTCAATTGATGCTCCTTGCTTCTTGCCACTATGCTTGCTCAAATTTCATTCAAGATTTTATTCGCTAATTGATATTTTTGGTTTGCTTCATGCTTGTACATTATGGTATTCGTTTCTTTCCATAGCTAATAGATGGATTCAGTGAATGCATCTTTAAACAACATAACATTGGCCTTACTGTTTTGAGTACGATTGACATACCATTGTAGTATTCCTTGCCAGTCAAATAGTAATGTCTCGACTCCCATCATATGTTGGATCCTACCCTAAATCACTTTGGATTACTCACACGTAAAGAATAGGTGATAACGATCTTCATCTGCTGCATGACATAGCACACGTTCCTTATCCACCAGATTAAACCATTTGCACTTCATTCGCAATCTATTTACAATAGCCAACCAAGCGATAAAAGATGCTTTCAGACTCAAGGATTGCTTCCAAATAAGATGAAACTAAGATACTTTGCTAGTGTCAGGGCAGAAAATCTGACAACAAGTGGCATTAGTAAACCCTCCTCTCGGATTAGGTGTCCAACATATAGTATCAGGTAGTGTTCTATCCCCAATACGAGGAAGATGAGCCATCAATAAATCAGCCCCCCTGAAATTTTTTCTTCATTCTCTGTGAGATATGAGTTTAGATACCTTCGCTTCCAATGGTAACCGATTTCGAAGATGGGTTGTAATTGGACTTTGGGTATAGGGGCCTTACCTCACACTAGTTGTCTGGCCAAAACTAGGTTTCACGACCTCCATTGATGCAGTGTTTGATGAAAGGGTAGAGAAGAGGCCTCCATTTCAACAACTCATTAAAGAACCAAAAGATTAAGTGCCATAGTTTCTTGCTAATTAAGACTCGTTGCATAGCTATCATGGAATGGATACTGAGACCTCCCACCATCTTTGGCTCAGTAATATCACTCTATTTGTCTTTTGCATCACCCCTGTATCACACTTCCTAGCCCACAAAAAGTTTTTTAGCAATCTATTGATCTCTTTGATTAGTTTTCTAGGTAGGACCGTATGCGCTAGCCAATGTATATGCAAGCTACTAAGCATCGACACAATTAAGGTGAGTCTATACCTATAGGACAAGAATTGGTTTTTCCATGATAGTACTCTTGATTTTATCCTTTCCAGTATGGGAAGGCATTCACTATACTTCAGCTTACGAGGAGATAACATCACACCTAAGTATCACAAGTAAAGTTGATGAAGGGTAAGCCCAGTAGCCTGCTGGAATTCCCTTATCTATTGTACATCCACTAAAAGGATTAAGCTACTTTTCCCAAAATTTATCCAGAGACTAGACCATTGGGAGAATGTCAATAAGGAGTAAATCAGGATGTTAACTGATGCAATATCCATGACACAAAACAATAGGAGGTCATCTGCAAATATAAGGTGAGTGAGTTTCAACTCTCGACATTTGTGATGGTATTGAAAATGACTAGTAGATGCTGAAAGAGTACTTAATAGCTGAAATACTCCTTCCATAACTAAGGTAAATAGATAAGGGGATAACGGGTCCCCTTGTCTAAGCCCCCTAGCATTTTTGAATGGTTTGGAAGGAGTTCCATTAACTAGCACACTCATTGTGGGAGCTTGGACACACTCCATAATCCAATTCATAAATACCACTAAGATGTCAAGCGATTCTAAAAACATTCTAAGGAAATTCCAATTCACCGTATCATAAGCTTTATAAAAGTCTTTTTTCAATATACAACTCTGAATTAGCTTTCTCGAATAGTAGTCTTTGAGTAATTCCCGGACAAGGAAGATATTGTCCCCTATGTTTCTGCTTGGTAGAAATGCACCTTAGGTGATATTGACATTTTCTGCTAAGATTCTCTTCAATCTGTTTGCCAACAATTTTGTGATGATTTTATAAACCAAGTTACAATATGAGATAGGCCTAGAATCCCCCATTGTAAGTGGATGTGCCTTCTTCGAGATCAAGCTAGTAAAAATACTATTCAATTCTTATAGCACCGTGGAGTTCTAAAAAAATTATAGTATCATCTCCACCACCAATTGCCCAGCAATATTCCAAGTATGCTACAAGAACTACCCCGTGAACCCATGCGGACTTGGTGCTTTAGAAGGGTGCATTTTGAAGATTATTGCTCTTATATCATGTGTAACATCCCGTTACTGTTAGCAAGGGTATTTTGGTAAATTGGGACAGACTAATAGGGTTTCATTGCGTTCACTGATTGAGCATGTTACTAGCCTCTAATTATAGAGGAACAGGTTTATTGCATATGCATTTATTCATAGGTACA
>JANZLD010000001.1:16459822-16469846 GCA_026413575.1 Erythroxylum carthagenense
CTTGATCTTTAAAGAAACGGTTATTCAGTTGAGTTCTGTAACTAACTCAAACTGATTTGATTCTTCATCTTCGATTCTTTCGTCTCATTTTCGACTTCGCTTCGTCTCACTTTTATCGTCTCATTTTGCTTCCGTCTCATTTTCCTTCCGTCTCATTTCCTTCCATCTCATTTTGCTTCCTTCTCATTTGTCTTCCTTCTCATTTTTCTTCCTTCTACATCATTATTTGGTTTTCATCAAAATTAATCGTAAAGTCATTTTGACTTAACAATCACCCCCTTTACGTTTCTTTTTACTCTTTTTCCTAACTCCACTTTACCGAGCTACCTCTACTGGGATATGGTGGGTAGCATTTAGAGTTGACTGTAGGTCTGAATTCTCTTTGGTTATAGTACCAGATTTCCCTGCCTGAATCTCCACCAAATCCTATGAACCTCGTGAAACTGGGTTTGTCACCTTTGATTCATTTACCTACTCTGTTTGCCTGCCCTGGGAGATTGAAAACTCCATTTGCGTATTTGTCTAATTATCTGGACTAGAGTGTAATAATAGTGCTTCCTCCTTTATAGTTGGGGAAGTCATCAGAACTAGGTGGTGCTCCTCACTAGGTGTAACCACTTCACTGATAACTAATCTCGTCCTCTAATCTCCTCAATCAGGTTAGGTTGTTGATTCTTGTTGTTCATATCCAGCTTTTCCTTTAGGGTCCCCGGATGGTCTATTTTCTTGGTTAGGATTCCCTATTTATTCTCTACTGGTTTTTATGGGTAGGTCACCAAAATGATTTTGTGGACCATATCACCACCATCTCCTATACTCAACACTGATAAAGAATCAGGAAGATGGGTATCTTTTGAAATATCTATACAAACTTTGGCATAGCCAACCCTTTCCATATTGGCATATTGGCTATAAGAGCATCCAATATCACAGGTTTACCTAATGGGTTTGACATATAACTAAGTCCCTCAAGAATCCACAGCTCCATTGGAAGCTTATATAGGTGAACCCACAACGAAAATGGCTCTATGACATTTCTATTTATCTCCAACCTAGGTCCCCGTTACTGCAAAAATAGTGGCTGGTCTCCAATGTGTCATAGCCCATGATCTGTAATTTCATTCAAATCGTAGTCTTTACCAAATTTGAAGAGGAAGGTGTCGTCTTCCCTTAACAAGACCCTCTCTAAGCCCTTCTGACCTTAACTAGTTTTTGCCTAGGCATTGACCATGAGGAACTTAGGTTGCTTACTCTAAAAGAATCTAATAAGAGCAAAATACCATTTTTTCACACTGGCATCAAGGATCTCCTTAAGGGGGATGGATGACTCTATCCCTCACAATACCTTGGTAGTGCTTAAAAGCAACTTGCGGTGGAGGAGAAAACAATAGTGTTTGGAAGATTTGAGCTTAGGGGTTTTCTAAAGGACGAGCTCGCATGACAAAGCAGGGAAATCTTCCTTGACCCCCAAAATTTCTTCAGGTTCCATCAGAAGTCACCACAATAGTGGGTAGCCTAGCCGGAAGAGTGAAGGTAAAGCAAGTTCAAAACTTTGGGTGGAAAGGGCCAAGTGGTCTAGGCCGAAAGGGGAGAGGGAGGGGTAGTATGGTAAAAGAGTTAGAGAGAAGGGAGAGAATACAAGCGTTTGCTTTCACTTTCAAGATTTTCCTTTTCAATCCGATAACATCAAATTCTTCAAAGTTTCTTGCACTCCAAGTTCTATATACATACATATAATTATATATGTACATATATTTATACAAGATTTGGAAGCGTGTAATGCAGGATTTTCTTTGCGGATAAAAAAGACGGAATAACAAAAACACTAACTATGAGTTACACTCTTTTGCTCTTGATTTTACTCGGGGGTTTTCCAAGTTGTCGATCATGGGGTTGGTTCACTTCTTCCTCAGAGGCTCGCCATACACAGAAGCCACCCTCATATACCAAGGACTTCTCTGTTGCTGAGTTTTCGATGGATGTTTTCAGAGATGACAAGGGGATGAAACTTATTGAGAACGCAAGACAGAAATTGGTGGGCTCGAATCATTATTCCTGTTGGCAGAATGCTTATGAGCAGCTCTTCGCTGGTTGCTCACAGATTCTTGGTATTGAGGAGAAACGCTCCAGATTCGCTTGGCACCTCACTGATTGCTTCCAGAAGGACTCAGGGAGGCCGTCTTTACCATATTGTGACACAAAAGCTCCCATGGTTGATTGTCTAAAGAAGTTAACTGACACCGAGAATAAGGTGTACTTGGAATTTTTGCTTGAAACTAATTCTATGTGCCATCAGTTACAGTTAAGTATAAATTCCTTTTCAATGGAAAACATAAATTTCAGCAGTTCCCTCATCTCATATACTTAATATGGCTTACAGATCTAATATTTGCTTGCAGGAATTGAACTGTATATTACTTCTTTTTTATTTATTTTTTCATTGTAAAGCTGACAAGGGTCCTTGTTGCTTTATACAATAGGGCCCATGCATTTAAGAATAAAATGGAGAGACTAGTAAATGAACTAAAAGATTCAGCAGAAGTTACGGAAGACAAGTTAGAGAGTATACAAGAGAGAACAGATTCCTTGTGCCAGAGCTCAAACAAGATTCATGATTCTTTAAGTACAATCGATGCCCGAGTTCATAATGTGGCTAAAACAACAGAGGACGTAAATCAGCATCTGGACGTTCTGTCAAAACATTCAGAAGCTATTTTTGAGCAATCCAAGGAAATTGTTGATTCTCAACTGAAGTTGAGAGAAGAGCAAGGGAGGATGAATGAGACTTTCAAGGAAGGGATGGCAACGATCCTGGATGCTTATGAAACTTTGGACCAAAAATTTAGTGACTTGATGAATGAAGCTACAGAAATTGAGAAACAGATGGATTATCTTGGGGAATCAATGTCTTCAAAAATGCAAAACCTAGAGAACAAAGCTGATAATATAGAGAACGTGGCAGAGAAATCCTTGGATAACCAACAAAAACTTCTAGATGGACAATACACTGCACTCAAGAGTCTTCAACTGCTGACTAAATCTCAATCAGAAGCACTAGAAGAGAGCAGGTGAACAAGGGAATGATTACTTAAAGAAATTTTTACTAGAATGTCTGCCGAAATTATCTCCTTTCCTTATCAAATTGCAGGAATGCATTGCAGCGGTTAGCTGAGTATGGCCGTAGACAGCAGGAAGAACTTCTTCAGAGGCAACAGCAGCTTCAGCAAGTGCATGATCACTTGATCGAGAATTCGAAGTCAATATTGACTTCTCAGGTACTGTTACATAGAGCCAATCAAATAATATTCAGGTAATCGTTCCTGACAAAAATATTCACACCTTTCCTGTAAGTTGTTTTTGCAGGAAGCTTTTGAATCAAAGCAAGCAAGCATGTTCATCGCTTTGGAAAGGTTATTTGCTTTACAGAGGGCAATTTTGGTAGAATCACGAATAGTTAAGTCATTCTTCATCTATTGTATGTCAGTTTTTATTATCCATATGTTCACCAGCACAAAGCAAACATATGATGTAAGAGCCAGGCTATATATTGGTAAGCATGTCATATCATCATTAGATATCCCTTTTCGTTCTTTGTCTGTTAGTTCCAGAAGTTTAGTAGTCCTATAGCATAAAATCTATCCGGCGGATTTCTGTTTGCAGGTTTATTTGCTACATTCTTTGTAGAAGTTGCAGTATTTCGGATGACAGCATTTACTATAGATCATCAAGCATGGTTGATTATTATAATCCGGCTAGTATATCTGCTTCTTGCTTCCTTTCAGTTCCTGCATGCTATTTACACATACAGGTTAGTGACACGAAAACGCTCATCCATTTCACTTATGAAGATGCCTTTCAACTGTCTGAAGCTCAGAGTATATTTTACATTACATGTAATGACAGGGACTATGAAGCTTTGAACCATAAGATGATCCTGACATTAGTGGAGAAGGTCAATTCCATTCAAAGAGATCATAAAGAGATGTCCTGGGGAACAGAAAACAGAATAAACTGGCCTTGTTGGCTTAAAACAGATGTAGCGGAGGAGGATACATTGGAAGACCCTGATTACACATCAGAAGAAATTGAAGAGAATTCAATCACCACTTCCAACAAAAACGCATACTACTTCCGAAGCTGTAGCAGGAACTGAAGGTTGTTAAGTGGATTTTCAAGAACCCTTTGAGAGTCCATTATAGTTATTAGTTAAGAGGCTAAGAGAAACACATGTTAGGTAATGAAAAAATGTCAATGGAGAAGCTTTGGTATGTACTTTCCTAGGATCCATTACCTAAGACTATGTTTAGTTTGACGTAAGATTTTTAATAAAATAGAACATAATTAAATGAAATGAAATAATTTATAATAAAATGGAATATAAAAGGATGTAATATTAGAAAATTGTTGTTTCGGGAGAATGGAAGGATTCATAATATAATATAGTGAAATGATATTTGGAAGAAGGGTTCACAATGTAATACAGTGAAATGTTGTTTATCATTTTATATTCTATCCTAAACCTCTCAAATCGAAGGTAATTTAATTTTACTGTTTAGAATTGAATATGATGTAATGTGAAACCCTCTCCTTTTATCATATTCTATTTCATTCTCCTATAAACCCTCTTTGTAAATGATAGAATAATATTACATTCTATTCCATTCTATTAATAACCACCCAACTAAATATAGCCTAAAGCTGATTAAATTTTATTTCTAATTAGTACTGTATGATCAGAGGTGTAATCATTTCCTTTTTTATTTATGCATACAATATGTAGAAAGACTTTCCACTATTGGCCGAACGTATAGCTCTTCTCAAAAATATAGATAACTAGAAAATACTTAACCCACTAACATTTTCACTACCTAAATAACTTAACTGGATCAATATTAAAGAGAGGCTTGAGATGATGTAAGCTAATTGCTGACCTCTTCACACCAAAAAACAAAAGAAAGAAAGAAAGAATATTATAACCATTTGAGCTTTATTGTCAACTCAATAAGTAAGCTTATCATCTTTGATTCACAAACTTTAATAATAGAAAGAATTTGTTTTATGAAAACTTGTGTTGAGGTTAATATTAAGGATTAGCTACTAGAGGTTATATCAGTGATGAATTTAAATGAAACAAGAAAGTTGATTAAGGTTGAAACAATGATTTTGTTTAGTTGGAAGCCAAATTTAAAGAGTAAGATTGGGAAGTCTACGAGACATGTTTTTAGGTATGGAACTTATTAGGATTTATCTAGTATATTATTTAAAAAGAATCAATTAGAACATGACAAGATGAGAAAGTTAGAGATACAAGACGAAAATGTAGTGGGAAACTATCTGGATGGAATCCTAAGTTGGGAGGAAGCATTTGGAGGAAGAAATGTTAATACTAATATAGGCTCTGGAGAGGTGGAAATAGGAAAAGGGAATAGATTTATAAAGTTATCTAAATATAGCTCTAAGAAATAAAACAATAAATTGGCTATTGTTCTTTTTTTTATGAGCTGAATCAAAAAAATTGATCCCATTAAAAGGAGGTGGAAAACCTAAGTGTTGAAAATGACTAGAATAAGCAGTTTAGCTTGGAAAAGAAATTAACAGAAGTTGACTCCTCAGTGAGAAGATCAGGAAGGAAGAGGGGACAGGGTAATGTAATAAGTTTTAACCTATAGCTAATTAAGTTTTGTCTATGATATTTTGGAATATCAAATAGTTAAATGACCCTCTAAAGAAGCAAGTGATTAGACAAGTTATTTTGGAGAAAAAAAATTTGGTTTTATAAGATTATTTAAGACTAAAATAAAGGACAATAGATTAAAAGATAGTGATAATTGTAAATTATATCATGTTTTAGGGCATAGTTTGTTATGTATTTAGCCGTTAATTCAATCATTTAGTATGTGTTTAGGTTAGAATTATGTTAGTTTGTTATTATTTGTGTTTTAAAGGTTAGTACAAGCTTTTGAGCTTAAATATTATATTTTTAAGGTACCTTGATGTATTTATTAGTGTTCATGGTCAACATCGAAGAACGGAGGAGTTTTGGAGATATTCGGGCTGAAACAATGGCTCACTTATGATCGTGACAGAAGCTTCAGGAATGGCCCATGATCGTGACAGAAGGCTTAGATGTGAGCAGACGTAAAGACACTTACAAACTTCATGTTGCAAGGGACTTTTTGGACCTTTTGGACCTCGAAAAAGGCCTAGGGTTACCTAAAACATAAAAGACTATTTAAAGAACATCAAGAGAAGAAAGAAGGGAGCTTTTCGTGTAGCCACTTTTGGAAACCCTAAGAGAGAAAGAGATGAGGAAAAGGAAGAAAGAGGAAGAAGAAGTGGTCTCGACGTGTTTCCCGAATCAGGAGGTTTCCTGATACTACTGCCTTCCTAGATAGTCCATTCTAAGTTTTTGTTTCCTTTTTGTTTCAAGTTTATTTATATATAAAGTTGGGATGGATTTTATAATGATAGATGGTAGAATGTTGATGGTGTTCTAACTCTTCTTTGGGATTTTATTTTGATTTAATGATAATTTAATTGAATGTGTTTATTAGATGAATGTCGTGATTTTATTGCATCCTTGCATAATTCGATAACAAACTGAGAAGGTGAACTGAATGAAAAACAATTAGAACATATTAATAAGAGTTAGGCGATTTAATAGAAACTATGACAAATCATATTGGTAATTACGCGGAGAGAAATCCTGTGTGATGTTCCAATAGTTTATTAGAGTGATTAAGATTTAATTAGGGTTTTGGATAATTTTTTATTTGAGAGATTGCAAATTCCATAATTTGATTAGGGTTTATAATTTAGGATTTAATGGTTATAACTTGAGAGAGAGTAATCAGCCCTAGGATAATTTAGAACCGATACTCCTTTGACACATAATTATTTAGGTAAGCATTAATGATAAGTAAAATCCCCTTTCTCATAACTTGGTAAATTCTTGGTTGATTTCCATTATGCGTGCTTGTTGCTTAATTGTTATTTCCTTCGTGTTTAATTTCCGATTTAAGTGGTTGAATTCAATTCTCGTTATCACTTTTCGTTACATTGTTTATTTTATTTTCATATCTTTTTAGCCTTATATTTTAGGATTAGAATAGTCCCCTTCCTCATGGGATCAGCACCTCTTAAACTACAATTTCAACTCGGTCGCTTACAGTATTTGAGGGCTTATAAATTTTAAAGCTCGAATGACAAGAACAAGTTTTTGGTGACATTGCCGGGGAGGCGTAGATTAGTTTAATTCTTGTAGTATAAGGCTTTGTCAGCATCTTTTGTGAAAAAATAAACAGAGAGAAGCTGGGCATAAAATAGATGACACATCATCTTGAACATCACTAGACAATAATGGGAAATCTCAAGAGTTAAATGATAAAAAGAGATGGAAAGAACGATGGTGGAGGAAATACATCATGGAGAGCGGCAGACCGTTATAGACATCATGAGGCCATAGCTCAATGCCCATCATCAAGGGATTACATGACCACTGATTCAAGAGAATACGTTCAAGATCAAACCATCATTGCTAAACATGTTACAAACCAATGTGCAATTCTACAGATTAGCAATGAGGATCCCAATGCTTATTTAAGTAATTCTTAAAAATTTGTGACACCTTCCTTTATATTAGGCTGTCAAAGGATGTTGTTAAGATGAGGCTCTTTCCATTTACACTTAAGGATCGAGCCAAAGCCTGGTTGAATTCTCTGCACTCAACCAACATCTCAACTTGGGAGTAATTGGAGCAAGTTTTTATAGATAAGTATTTCCTTCTAAGCAAGATAATAAGACCAATAAAGTAAATTATCAATTTCCAGCAAAATAATGGGGAGTCTTTATATGAAGCGTGAGAGCAGTATAAGGAGTTGCAAAGGAGCTATCGTCATCATAACCTACCCAACAAATTCCTATTGCAAACCTTCTACACTGGAGTTAATCCACCCACCAGGAGCACCATAGACGTAGCTACTAGAGGATCATTCATGAGGAAAACAGTTGAAGCAACACACGATTTGTTAAAAGACATAGCATACACTAACTATTTTTGGACATCAGAATGAAGTAGACATGCATCATCCTTTTGCGACCCAGGATGAATGATTGTTGCAGATTCAATGACAACATTGCAGGCTAAGATTGACAACCTAACTAAGCAATTGAATAGCCTGAAAACCACTTCTTCCTCTCCAATCACATAAATGCAACACGAATATGATTCATGTGGACAAGAGAGCTATATTGTAGCTTATTGCTTCTTAAGGGAAAATAACAACGTGGAGTTATTCAACTTTAATGAAGCACAAGTTGGTCAGGGAGATAGTAATCTTTATTCCGACATATACCAGTCGGGTTGGCATAACTACCCAAATTTTTATTGGTTCAACAATACTAAGATTCAATTCAGAAATCAAGGGTCAATGGATATCAACAAGATAAATACAATGACTATATTTCCAAATTGGACAAGATAATGGACAAGCTTATAAGTATGGTTGAGGCCCAAAAGAGGTTAAAAGAGTAAATTGACTAAGTAACAAGGACTTATGCCTCTTCTATTCTTAGCTTGGAGGTTCAAGTGGAACGGCTTGCTAATTTGTTATCTACAAAAAGTGTGGGAAGTATTCAAGCAACACGGAAGTATATCCAAGAGATCAAGTTAAGACTATCACAATTAGGAGTGGGAAAGAATTAGAAGAACCAATAGATAGACCAGCTGAAACCCACTCTGTAGAAGACTAAGAGAAGAAAAAAAAAGCATGAAGAAAAGAATGAGGACCCTCCCTATGTTCCTCCTCCACCTTACCTACCAAGAATACCATTCATAAGAGTTGATGATGTCGACTCTTCAAAGGAGCATAAGGAAGAAGAATAGATGACAACTGACATCGAGTTTGAAGAAGCTATGAAAGTCTCTATTCGTGAAGCAAAAGAAGAAGAAGAAAAGGAATGATTAAGGAAGAACAAGAGCAGCTCACCCTTTTACCAAACAAATTGCTAGACTTAATAGAAGATTTAGGGAGTTTCATTACTCCCTATTTTATTGACAGTTTGTTAGAGAAAAGGACATTACTGAAAGTAATTGATTTTTTCAACTTGATCAATATTGTCTTTCTGATCATTTTGCAATTTGTAGCTTACTCACAGGTTATAAAATCGATGTTGAACGAGAAGGGTGGAAGCAAGCCACTCATAATTGATCCTGGCTAAGCTTCCAAGGATGTAAGGTTAAGCTAACGACCCTAAATTAGCATGTTTAGTAGTTAGATTTAAATTGTTGTGTAGTTAGGTTTGTTCTAAATTCTAAAATAAGCTTGTAATGATGTGGAATGGTTGGATTGCTAACTCTCTTATTCTCTTTGAATGAATTATAAGCAAGGGAACTTAGGTCTGTAACATCCCGTTACCAGTATGAGGGGCATATTGGTAATTCGGATGGTTTAGGATTGGGTGCATGTATAATTTGAAGTTTGCATATGCATATAGCCTCTATAATGATTGATAAATGATTAGTGTTGTATAAGCATATGTATGTACGTTCATGTATGACAATTCCCAGTTTGATAGTGTAAATTGGAAAATTAGGTTATTATTGTGCGTATTAGAGTTGAATTATAGAATTGGAGTAAAAATTGAATTTTAGGAGTTGAAAATTGAAATTGGAGTGTAGGAACATGTGTTATATATTTTAGAGGATTTATAGGAAACTTTCTGGAATTTTTAGAGTTTTGGGTCGGACCGAAAAATTTGCTTAGTGACTGATTAAATTGATTCTGGTTCCAATTTGATTGAAAATTTACATGAGAAACTTGGAGTTATGATTTTAGGATTTGTTATTTATGGTCATTGTGAAATTGGGAGAAAAATTAGAATAAGAATCGGATTTTTAGACCCCAGTTTGGGCATGAGGCATAGGAGTGCCAAACATGTCCTTAGCTTTTATCTATAAAAACCCTAAGTTTTGATTTTGCTCCCACGACGTCTCCTCCTTTACAAAGAACATTTGATTTTCTTC
>JANZLD010000001.1:16505443-16523312 GCA_026413575.1 Erythroxylum carthagenense
TTAAAACCTTAGCTAAGTTCCTTCCTTTAACTATTCCATACTATGTCAATTTCTAGTTTAATTATCCTCAAATTTTCAATGGCTCAATTTCATAAATCCAAATATCATGTATCACAATTCCAGTGTTATTGGACAGAAATTTCCACTACCGGTACCAATCAGTCTGCCATTAAGCATTTTTCCTAGTTCAGAAAAGTACCCCGAAAAATTACAGAAAAATTTCTAAAATTTCCTAAAAATTCAAAACTTACAAAGATCTACTCATATTAATTTTCCAAACACAAAAATCACATTTTTCATAATAATTACATTATGATCACATATACCGGGAAATGTTATGAATGTATGTACAATCATTTTTATTTGCAAAATTTACTATTCACGTATATGTGTATGTATGAACATATTAGAACAATTTTAAACCCTCTTAGCCCTTTCCAAATTACAATTCTACCCTTCCCATCGGTGATGAGATGTTACAGAATCTCGCTTCAAGGTCTCATAAAAGTTTTAGATCTCGAAGTCTTCTTTCCAATCGTCTAAAAACAACATCAATCTAGCATTTGTAGCAAAAGTTATAGCAATTGCGCCAAGACAGGTGCAAAATAATTAAGGACATAAGTACGTTGGGTTCTTGTGGCCATAACTTCGTCATCTGACCTCCAAATGAGGTGATTCTTGAAGCGATAGATTCCTAAGATATTTTTCTACCCTTTCCACAAAAATTGATAGCCTTTGGTATCGAATCCAAAAAGATTTGTGATGAAAAGGAAGTGAGGGTTTATTGAAATAACCCTACAGCGTATTCCACCCACGCTTATGACTTCGGATGGATAGTTGGGCTCCGGAGTCAGGGTTCAACAGAAAATGGTTTCTTCGGGCATGCGCGGACATGTGTGTGTGTGTGTGAGAGAGAGAGAGATCCAATAGAAAGGAAAATCAAGTCCCTCAAACCTAAGAGTTTTAATAATAAAATCTATATCTTTTTTTTCCTTAGTTTATATAGCTCTTTCCCTTTTCTATTTCTTCTTTTTTTTGCCGAATTTTTTTCCCTCTTCTTTGTTACATCCGCTACGTTTTTCAATTGTTTTATTATGTTTCTTCTCAAAATTTCCAATTTCCTTTGTCACATTTATGTGCTGGGTTTGAGAATAAAGCAGTATATCATCAATGTAAATCAAATCACTCAATAAGACACCATCACAAGTCCTTGTTATGGCTTTTTGAAACAATGAAGGAGTGACTTTTAGCGTAAATCAAAACACTCAATAAGATACCGTCATATATCCTTGTTATGGCTCTTTGAAGCAATGATGAAACGACTTTTAGCCTAAATGGCACGACTGTTCACTAATAAAGTCCAACAAATGTAGAGATAGTGGCGATGCATATTTAGGAGAACAATTTAGGTCCTAAGGCCTTTAAGGATATTTTCCTTATATTTTAGTCATCAGACTTAAATATGTCAAAAATATGCCTGATTCTTTGACAAGAAAAGAGGAATAAGACTCAAATTTTTAAAGGGAATTAAGTTAATTATAATTTTATTATGATTAAATTAAGTTAATAAAAGTTTAATATAATTAAAGATAAGCTTAAAAATTAATTTAAGATTATATTAAAAAGTGGGTTCTATTATATCATGCATATAACACTTAAACAATAGAACCTATATTTTAAATGTTTTGTTGGAGCTTACTTTAAACCGCCGTCTAACCTGTGTTTTTGTTAATACCAACCGAATGAGGGGGTAAAAGAATGGGGAAGTTTGCCTCAAAACGATGCGTTTCTCTGAAGCTTGCTTAGGTTTTATGTAGTTTGGAGAGAGGCCTCGACAGAACAGAAGAAAACAAGCCTAGGAGGACGAGAAAGGGAGAGATTAAGGGCACAGTAATACTGATTATTCTTTTCAACTTAATTTCCAATGGGTGAGCATTGATTGTTTCTTTTTGTCTTCTTTTTCAATCTATGGATTTTTATTTAAGGGGTTTATCCATTTTCTTTGTGTGTTTTTTTTTTCGCTGATATTGCTACGTTTTAGTAGTAGATTTATCAACTTTAGTGGAAATTGCGAACACCCTGAACGTAAAAGGAGTTTTTGGTTATTTTTGATGGGTTTTTCAGTTTTCGGTGATTAAAGTTTGATTGTATTAAGTAACAATTGAAGCAAACGTGTGAATGATATTGACTAAACTTCGTGAATTAGAATACGAGCTTTATGCGACATATTATCTGAATCAAGTTGGTATACGTTGAAAGGTTTAAAAGTTTGTTTTGAAATATTGGACTTTCATCGACTTCATACTATCTTATGACTGGTTCCACGTTGTCAATTATGTTATCATGTCTTGAACTACGTGGGCAGACTATGGACAGGAGCAGGCAATGGAAATTGAAGCATTGGAAGCAATACTTATGGATGATTTCAAAGGTATGTACTGTTTCAAAGTCCTGTGATTGGAAGTGGTGCCATATTCTGCATTGTTAGCGTCACAGGTAATCTGGCAATACCTTTTTTCTGACCCCAGAAATTCATTCCAGTGAGAGTGGACTAAATACTTCAAATCGGTGTTTCCAAGTTACAGTAACCCTACAGGTTCACTTTCCTTCTTGACTTAGTCTGTGTTGCTTCCAGATAGAATATTCTACCTTTGCATTCATTAGATCTTTGCATGATAACATTGTAGTGGCAGCAACTATTGATAGAATATTCTACCTTTTCACTAGACTTGATTTTCAATGTTTAAGGATGAAAATGTGTGATGCTATTCATATTTGTTTCGATGAAGTTGGTTATTTACTAATCATGTTTTTTGTTTCATGTAATCTGTCCTGTCATCCTGGCACGTATAACAATGTTGACTTGGTATAAATTGCATCAATTTACCAATTTCCATGGTACTCCATCATGACAATGTTGGTTAATTCTGAAAACATAATATAGAAAATAATGGATTGGACTGAAATAACATTGGCTGTACAATCCAGGTAGTATCTGTTCTTCATTTTTGGCTGAAAGCAGATCTCAACTTATTTCAGCTATAGTTTGCAAAGGCTTAGATCGATTCATTTGTGTTTGCCCCCTCCATAACTTCAGTATTGAACTATATGTCCTCTTCCCTAATCCATTATGTGCTATCTTTTAGCAAAGAGTCTCTGTACCTCGTGTAACTTTGTTGTTACATGTTCAATAGGACGATGATGCGGATGAATCAACTAACATTCCAGGTAATTTTTCTTGTGCCATGCAATGCCCTTTTTTTTTTCCCTTTCCAAATGATATAGCTCTGCAAGCAATATATTTGACTCCTTTGGAGCTTTTAACTGACTTTTGTTCCTAAGCTTTTTCTCTAAACAATTTTCAGTTGTGCTGGCGCTGGTTTTCTCACACACAGAAAAGTATCCAGATGAACCTCCATTATTGAATGTGAAAAGGTATGCTTATTCTTATGCACTTCTTTATGCAAAAGCTACCCTTTTACAGTAGTGCCTTGCTCAGTAGTTTAGAAAATAATGCAACTAGAATTTTTTTTCCTTGCCAGTGATGCTCAACTGTGACTTTGATTTCTATGTTCAATGTGTTACTAATTTTTTGTGTTGCAAGATTTGGCTTTGTCTTTGAATTGTCACTCAAATCAATAACTACTGATACTGAAAAATATAAACGGAGCATATAGTTGAACCATGTTAAGTACCATCTGACTTGTTCCCCCTTCTCATTTTGTGCCAGCATACGTGGTATACAAGTAGCTGATCTTAAAGCTTTGAAGGAAAAGCTTGAACAAGAGGTACTCATGTGAAGTCGTCCCTTTTCCATGATAATCTAATATAATATACAGATAACCCTTAAAATCTGCTACATAAGTATTAAAACTAAGATGAAATATGATCTTTCTTATCGTGGAAGCATAAAATACTCAGCAAAGTTGGGTAGCTTGGAAGTCCAAGTTTCTAAGATAAGATATTTAGTAGCCTAAAAAGATAATTGTTGGTTGTTTGGTTAGAAAAATGTTCTTATTCCTAATAATTATGTCTTGCAGGCATGTGAAAATCTTGGCATGGCTATGATCTACACTCTAGTAACATCAGCTAAAGAATGGTTGTCTGAAAGTTATGGCCCGGACAGTAATCATGACAGTCTGCAAGATGAGGAGGCAGTAAAAGATGATGTATAGATTCCTTGTTTCTGAATTCTTCTTGTTGGGTGTTCATGTTCTAATTACTATCAAGTGTGTCTGTTAACTCTGCTTGACTAAACAGTTAGCCAAGTCATTTTGCATTGAAGTACTAGATGTCTGCCATAGTGTCATAATTAATTTTTAAGGCTCGGTATTCATTGTCGGACAGGTAATAATACCGCATGGAGAACCTGTTACTGTCGATACTTTTCTAGCTTGGAGAGAAAGATTTGAAGCAGAGTTGGCACTTGAAAGAGCCAAGTAAGTTTTACATTATGAATACTTTCATTGAACCTTTGTTTATTTCCAGATATTCTGGCCTTGTTGTCATCTTGCCATATTTGACAACGTCTTGTACCTTTGGCCTTCAAATATATAATGATACTGGCGACTCTTCCCTTTTTAATTTAATGATTTCCACATATTTTCAGGTTGATGCCTGAATCTGCGCTTACAGCCCCTAAAGAGAAGAAACTTACTGGAAGACAGTGGTTTGAAAGTGGCAGAGCGGTATGTTTGTTTTTTGGCCCCAACTGTCCTTCCCTTTCAAAGATATGTCAAATTAAGGCTATATGTCTAGGACTCGAGACCATTCTTAAAATGGATATAATGTTTGCAACATCTGAAATAAAGGATTGCAGCATATGTAGAGCAATAGAAAGTAATATTGGTTTCTTTCACAGAAAGGTACAGCCCCAGTCAATGAAGGATCCGAAGAGGAAGAGGATGAAGATATTGATTTTGATGATGATGATTTTGAAGGTGATACATTTACTTTCTAAGTTGCAAACTATACTCTTGTTTTTTAATAATAAACAAGTGGATTTTAAAGAATAATTGCATGGAAAGCTGATCATCGAATATAATGGCAGATGATGAAGAGGATATGCTCGAGCACTACCTGGCAGAAAAGTCTGATTCATCTTCAAGAGGAGTCAACTAAATTGAAATGTTTGGTGATGTTATTCAAGAAATTGAGCGACTATCGAAGCACCACATTGAGTTACAAGTTTTTGTCAGCTTTTTTATGTATCGTCTCAGTATTTATTGATGAAAAATAGAGGTATGTATATTAGCTGTTAAGTATCTTCTTATCAATGTCCGAAAATAGATAAGCAAAAGAAATCCCTCCCTCCTTTTGGAGAATTCCTCGAGCACGCTGCATGCCGTGTGTTACAGAGACTTTAGTAAGAAGTTCATGTTCACACCAAAATAGAAGTCTCTGCACGACAGTCGATCACGAACAATTAAACTCGGGTTATTCGAATTCTGTGTTCAAATATTTCACATAAAAGTTAAGGAAACAAATGTATTTGCTTTGCGAAAGATATTAGCAAAACAGAGAGTGCATGCAGGAAAGTGTCAACTTTTATTTACAATAGCTAGAATGCACAATGCTTCAACTCTTCGTATGTTGAAAGCTCTTGTTTAAATGAGTTGTAAGCCTTTGTTAAAATGAGCTATTTTGTTAAAATGAACTGTTTATAGGTATTTAGAGATTTGAGGGGTAAGGACTAAGCCAACATAAGGCTACTAAGTGAATTTTGTTAGTAGTTATCTTCAATCATTAAATATTATTATTTTTAGTGGTTTACATATTAAATTACTAAATTCAGTATTCAATTGAAAAATATGTTTAAAATGAACTTAACACATCATTCTACATAATTATGTTTTTTTTTGTAATTTTTTAAAAGTTTTTCCATGTTTCAACTTATTAATTTTGTCATGGCATCCATGATCTCTATTTTTAAAAAGGTTATGGTTAGTCAAGTTTAGAGCTAATTCTCATATGATCATAGTTAGCAACGTAAACATAATTTGATCCTTGGTTTGCTATTTGAGCATATTTAGTCTTTGGTTAATTTAGGAAAAGGATTGGACACTGGTGTAACAAAAAATTAGCATTTGTTAGGAGGTTGTAACTTATCCTCTCTATGTTGAGTAACTTGCATATCTATTTAGCTTCTCATTTGATGTTGCCAAAGAAAACAGTGTTGAAAACATGGTGGGGATGCCATAAGGAATCCTCTAACTAAGTTGAGTTGGAGAAGTGTTTGTTTACCTAAGCTTTAAGGAGGTTTATAGTTTGAGCAATTTCAATTGGTATGCCATATTTCCACTTTTTTGAGTACTTCAAAGGCCTTAACGTACTTTGACATCGATCATGATGTACATACTTACTGTTAGATCTTCTTCCATATTTGAGGACTATGTTTCAATAGTACTATATCCCTAATATTGAAATTAAGAGGCTTTCTTTATTGATCTGCATATTTCTTCATTTACTTGGAATCTTTTCGAAGACTATCCCTCACCTCACTTAGCAATTCATGTTTTTTCTTGCGAAACGGTAAGTAGCTAAGTATTTCTCACTTAACTTATGCCAAACATTTTTTAGAGCAGTAAAAGACTGTTATCCCAACACGAGCCTAAAGGGGTAGTATCAAGTAAATTAAGCTAATTTTGTTAACTTGTACTTATATAATATCATAATTATTCCTCCAATAAACCATTGATCCTTTCAGTTAAAAAGAGATGTCAAAAATTGGCAATGAATTGAGCATCTCAGTCACTTACTATGTTTCTTAGATCTCTAAAGTGCTTCACCATATTTTTGTAGAATCAGTTTGTTGCAACAGATAAAGAGCATGAAAATGGTATATGCATAGAGATTGCATACTTGAAAAATCAGTCAACTACCGTTATGATTGAAGATTATCAATATTTGAAAATCCAATGATGGAATTCATTGAGACTTGACATCTACAATCTTTCTAAAATGGGTAAGGATTGCAACAATCCTACTTCCTTCTTTTTAGGTTTATGTAATTAACAAATAGGGAAAATTTTGATGTATACCTTAATATTATTTTCTATCTTTGGTTAATAGTAAGAATAAGAAAGATAAGCTAATATTTATTTAACTTCAGGGTGACTAGCCACTATGAATCGTGCATCCCTTTTAATAATTGTTTTGATTGACACGTGATAATATCATTTTCTATCTTTAGTCAATAATAGGAAGAGGAAAGTTGAGGTAATATTTATTAAACTTTAGAGTGACCTACCCACTGTGATTCATTCATCTCCTTTAATAATTGTTTCGATTAATGCATGTAATTAGCAAACAAGGAAATTTTTGATGTTAATATCAATTATATTTGGTCAATAGTAGGAATAGGAAATGTAAACTAATATTTTGTCTAAAGCATCTATATATAACTCAACAATTGAACTTTAGAAACGTTAAAATAGTTTTGATTGAAATGACAAGCTTCAATTTCTTAAAAGCTTTTTGGCATGTTTCAGACCAGTATCGCTCTTCTTCTTCTTCTTTAATGAATAAATCAAAGATGCTACTTTATTTGAACAAATCACAACGAATTGACAATATTAGTTTACCAAGCTAAGAAAACTTCAAAATTCTTGAAATGTTATAGCTAGGAACCTTCCAATCAATAACAAAAAGATTCTTAATAACACGAGCTTAGCCATTAAAAAAAAAGTGAGTTTTACTTTAAACCACCTAATGAGACCTTTAAGCTCAAAGAGAAACAAGCTTTAACAAGTTATCCATGAGCTTCGGAGGCGTATAATTATCTATTAAGACAGAAGTCAAAAGTTTAATAGTTGAAAGATGGAGATAATAACACTTCTCACTTCCATAATGCAATCTGAGCTAGCAGAATCCTCAACAAAATCTCTAAACATCAAGAGGAGATAAAACAATTAGCCTTGAGCTACTTTTAGAACACCTTAGGTACAACTTTTTCTCCAATATGCAAGTGTTAAAAGGAGTTTGTCTAAAGTTGCATCCCTTTTATGCTAAAAGATGCACTTTTTATTTATCTTCTTTTTATGCTAAAAGAAAACAGAGGAAGACTTCAAGGTCTACAAAAATTATTTAACTACAGGCATTCTTCATTAAAAAATGATATTAAAAGATGATTTGACATTCTAAAAGTAAGATTCTCTATACATAAAAATATGTCGAGTTATAATATGAAGAAATAAAAATACATCATTATTGCTTATTGTGTTATACATAATTATATTAGAATGTATGGACAAAGCGATGAGTTATTTGATAGCTGTGCCAAAAATGAAGAACAAAATAGGTAAAGTGAAAATGAAGACGAAAGTTTTCAAGTATAGTATAATATCACTCCAGTACAACTTCAAGGTATGTCTTCAAAGCGAAATAAAATTGCTAAATAAATATAGAGTGATTATATTATTTCTAATTGATTTATGTTTCATTTTGTAAATGATAGTATTATTATGTTTTCAAGAATTATAATATGATGGACATCTTTTATTGATTAGAATGATATAATATAAATTTCTAATTTATAAAATTTTATTATATACAATTAATGTGTAATTTTTAATTTTAACTGTAATGATAATTAATTAATATAAAAGTATTTTATCATATAAAATTATTAATATAAGAGTATAATTACAAAAATAGAAATAGGGTGGTAAAGCTAAACTTTTTATATTTTTATGTTTTTATTATTAATTTCAACTAGATATGTTTTTATTTTTAATTTTTATATAACAAATTTCAAATAAACAAGTTTTTTTTAAAATATAAATATAAATTAAAAATTATAACTGAAAATCAGAAGTGAAATTAAACAGCCTCTTAACCACCTGTCCCATTATTTTACATTCATGTTTGGAGTTGAATTCCTAATTTCTTTCCCATTCTTTTATATTAGAGAGTTCCCAATTTCTTTCTCATAATTATTTTTAACATGTTTATTTTATCACCTTTTGGGCCTTAACCCTTAAACGACCTGTATTGCTTCCGTTTCATTAATAAGATCCGGACCCGGATCCATACCCGGGCTTGTTTTGAATAAAATCAGAAATTGGAATCCATGAGAGGCCTCAGAGTTAGCATTTCCCTTTGTCCAAGAAACCAAAACAAAGCCTAAAGGCAGGCCTTTCATTCTGTCGATCACCTGAGACCCCATTAATCATGCTTACAGGTAGTCACAACTCTTCTGATTAAATCTTTATCCGTTCTTTATTTTTCTAATCCTTTTCTTCTGTTGGGTTGGGAGGTGACGTTGGGTGATTGTTGGTTAATGTGGGCGCTAAATTTTGGATTTTTAGCGCTTATCGTTGTGTTTCTCGGGCCGCGTCACATGTTATTCTTGGATTTATCAGGTGGTTAGTAGTTTTCATGGTTGAAATAGCCTACTTATGTCGTTCATTTGTGTTAGAAGTGTTTTTGATCCTTGGCACAGTGATATCAAGTTATCAAGTTACTTCTTTCTCAACGTGTAATTTAAGTGCTCATGTTTTCCCTGATGAACCGTGAACCTTATATAAGTGTTCTCGTAGTTTTCAATTTATAGGTGTTTCATAAATCTGAGTACAATGATAAAAAGAGACTGGAAATGCTGCTTTTTTATTTGACGCTTAACATCAATCTTTTCTGTTCTGGCACAAATTCATTTACAGTGACTGAAAGCATGAGTAATGTGATAAGCATATAGTTTAACTAGAAATTATTCGCATACCACCATGTGATAATGGAGGGGATTGGTGCAGTGAGTGTAAAATGGCAAAAAGAAGTTTTTCCTAATGTGGAAATCGACACAAGCCAGCCCCCTTATGTTTTCAAGTCCCAGTTGTATGACCTGACTGGAGTACCGCCTGAGAGGCAGAAGATTATGGTCAAGGGTGGCCTATTAAAGGTGAAAAACTGAAATTTCTTTTGGTTTCTCAATGCAATGCTGAGTTATTAGCCGACTTTATACCCCAATACTTTCTTTTTTAATCAAGAGTTTTATATGATTCATTTTTAACTCTCTTCTTGTGAAATGAAGGATGACGCTGATTGGTCAACAATAGGAGTGAAGCCGGTAAACATCTCTTATTGATGCATAATTATCTTGTTTTGTATAACATTAGAAAATCTGTTAAAGTCATTTTCATGAATGAACTTATAGGGTCAAAAATTGATGATGATGGGAACTGCGGATGAGATCGTGAAGGCCCCAGAGAAGGGTCCTGTTTTCATGGAGGATCTCCCTGAAGAAGAACAAGTAGCAGCTATAGTAAGGCTCTTTACCATTCTGAGTATCATCTTTTTCTTTTAAAATCAAATTGTGCAACTTTGCTGTCAACTCATTGATCACGAATGAGATTGACATTTCATGGTTTATGTAGTATTTCAGTCTCAGAAAAGGTAACTAGCAGATGTTTTATGTTAATCACACATTTTGTTTGTAATCGCTACCATCTAACTGCTATGATGTTTCTGTTTGCAGGGTCATAGTGCTGGGCTTTTTAATCTGGGTAACACCTGCTATATGAACTCTACAATACAATGCCTGCATTCTGTTCCAGAGTTGAAATCGGCTTTACTTAAGTGAGATCTCCTCTTTTTAAACATCCATATAAGCCACCAAGAAATATGCTTATCTAATTGTCTTGCTTAACTTTTTGCTCAATGCATTTTGTCTAGGTATCCGTCTAATAGAAGGAATGATTTGGATCAGACATCTCACATGTTGACAGCTGCAACTCGAGAACTATTTAATGAGCTTGACAAAAGTGTGAAGCCAGTGGCACCTATGCAGTTTTGGATGGTTTGTCATACTTTTTTTTGTTATTTCAAAAGGCTCTTAGGAATGTAACATGTAAATGGATTAAAGTTCTCTTAGAAACTGTTTACTAGCTCTTCCTTTTTACTTGTGCTGGACTATTAAGTAGATTATGCATCTGAAAAGCATGCCTTTCAGAAAAAAATGAAATGACCTGTTCGGTGTTTCCTTTATGATTATGGAACAGCTATGCACACATTCATTTTACCATTCTATTTTCGAGTTCATGTCTAACAGTTTGCCTTACATATGAACTGTAGCACTCTGTATCAGTACAGTTCATGTTAAAAATAGCTTGCTAAGAAAATTTACTCATATTCTATGCACAGGTTTTGCGCAAACAGTATCCACAATTCGGGCAGTTGCACAATGGTGTCTTCATGCAGCAGGTTCTTCAAGCAGAAACAAGTTTGTAACTTAATTTTTTTTTTTGACACACTGATATCTGTATATGTCAAAATGTTGAACAGGATGCGGAAGAATGCTGGACGCAACTTTTGTACACGCTTTCGCAGTCTCTTACATCACCTAGCTCAAGGTAGTTTTGGTACTATTTGTGGAATAAATTAGACATATTTGTGGAATTCGGGCTCATGCAATGGTACTTCATTGGATGCTCTATTATAAGCCACCTTGAACTTTATTTTCCTTTCTTCATTGATGACGTTTGGCTAAATTACATTGATAATAGTTTTCTAACATGCAAGAAGCATTCTTAGAAAGAAAATATCCAAGAAGATCAATTTGATGAGAAAGTAACTCAAGCAAGTTATTTTATTTAGGCAGTAGTCATCTTATTTAGAAAGTCTGTTATTTTTCTAAGCCTGTTTTTAGTAGGAGAATAAGTTAGCACCTATTTAAAAGGCATTACGATGAATAAGAAAGCAGTCAGAATTTTTTGTAAAAATAGTTGACAGGAAGCTTGTCAAGGACAAGTTTTCAAAATAGCAACCATAGAGCCTAAAAAGGGGAAGAACTCTAGCAACGAAAAAGAGGATTTGCCTATGAGTCATCATTTTGACTAGATCCTACATACTTGTTGGTTTTAGGGAGTCCACTTACATGGAAGATCTTCATCATGGGCCTAGTGAGTATGGGCTTTGACACCACACTTCAACCCAAAACCTTAAGGCATTAGGTTTATGGGTCCTTTCCACTTATATGTCCCTTACTAATTCCATCTCTTGCTAATGTGGGGTTCCCATTCACACTTAAAATCTTAACAATTTCCCCCCTCAAGTGTGAACTTCTACGATAGGCTTGGGCTCTCCCTTGAGCGAAAGCCCTTTTCTGTCGTTTTCTTAGAAGCTCTAGTAAATGGCATCACCAAGAGCTCTTCTACTCCACTGGTCTGGGCCCAATAGGAGTCTGCTTGTTCTTCCACGTAGGGAGGCAACCATGGGATTTGACTACCGTCTCCATATTTATCCCTTGCCGAGGCATCGACTCTGATACCACTTTTTGATTTTAGGGAGTTCGCTTACATGAGAGATTTTCATCATGGGCTTAGTGAGGGAACATACTCATGGGCTTTGACACCACACTTCAACTCAAAATCTTAAGGCATTAGGTTTATGAGTCTTTTTTACTTATATGTCCCTCACTAATTCCATCTCTTTCCTATGTGGGATTCCTACTCACACTTGAAATCTAAAAAAAAACACATCATTTTCTTGTTGAATGATTTATGATGTAGCTGGTCTTGATTTTGCTTATCCATCTACAGTTAACTCCATCACTTCATAATTTAAACTTGTAGTGAAAATCCAGATGCAGTCAAGGCACTTTTTGGCATTGAGCTTGTGAGTAGGTATGTACACAACTGTAAAACTTACTTCCGATTTTACCAGGTTAGCATTTTGTACGTCTTTGTTTCCTTGATTATTTTAAGAGAAAGCAAATACTTGTCAGCTTAGAAAGGCTAACAAATTTGACTAAATTATATGTTTATGACGCTTTCAGGGTACACTGTAAAGACAGTGGTGAAGAAAGTTCAGAGACAGAATCAATTTACTCACTTAAATGTCATATTTCACAAGAGGTTAACCATTTGCATGAAGGACTGAAACATGTTAGTCTTTCCAGCTAGTTAGTTGCTTGAATCTAATTCTTCTCCATCTTTAAGACTTGTTGAATGCCTTTTATTTTCCATCTTCTATAATTTGATCCTTGTTGTGGTTCACTTGGTGCCTTATTTCAGTTATGATAAATATTTTAAAGTCTTTGAGCTTGTGATCCTGGACCCACTTGTTTTCTCTTTTGCATCTATATTACTCTTATTTGCTGATTCTGTATCATTACATTGATTCTATTCCTTTTGAGTTTTTTTTCTCCTTATCTGCTACAGTTTGTACTAGAATGAAGCAGAAAATTGGTTCGTAGAGATTTTCAGCTGTATTGCCATCCTCTTTTGTTAGTGTTTTATTCTTGTATGATTCGCTGTTGTGTCTGAAAGATGAAATAATTATATTTTTAGAGCTGTATTAACAACACCTTAATTATTGTTGGGTGCTTGGTTATTAATGTGACTATAACTGTCAAGTCATTCGGAAGTGAATGGTCATGAGGTTAATGGAGGTTTTTCTCTAGGACTGCTGACTTCATTGGCACTCTAATCATCCTGATTTCGTTCTCAAAAGGAGTTTACCACTCAATTCTATATTGTCATGTTACTTGCTATATAACTATGTAGGAAGTATATCAGTTGAATCAGTTTTGTGCTACTACTTCTTCCTTAATATCTCTGATTAAAGTGATAGCACTCTGATAGAACTCGGATTTTACTGGTTTATATATCACAGGGTCTTAAATCTGAATTGGAGAAAGTTTCTCCTTCCTTGGGACGCAGTGCTATTTATTTGAAAGAGTCTCTTATCAATGCTTTGCCGAGGTAACGGAAATGCCTTTTCCTCTGACACTTCGTCTTCACTAGCTCCTAATGCTTCACAGGAGAAGATATATCAACCTGCCCTTGCATTTCTAATTCATGATGAAACGATCAACATGTTATAATCTGCTATCTCAAATCATCCTTCTCTCTATCTCAAGTGTTCCTCTCTCTCTCCATCTTCCCAGCCACAAGTTACTTGTAAACTTGGATGATGAAAGATGAGGACTTATCACTTTCTCTATTTCATATACCAGGTACATGACTATTCAGTTTGTTCGCTTTTTCTGGAAAAGGGAGACAAATCAAAAGGCTAAGATTTTGCGGGTAATTGTGGATCTCTCTATTTTCCAGCTCGTTACTTATTGCTTGAGTGAGTGTGGTTTAGTCTACGTAGCTCTGCGTCAAACATATTGTTCCATAAGAGTCCTTTATGTTATGTAAGTCATAGGTTTTAAGGTTTTATTGCAGACTTTGCTAAGAGATCAATTAATTCTTACACATATGATAAGATGAGTATCAAACACTCTTGTTTCTTTCAGAAAGTGGATTACCCTTTGGAACTGGATGTCTATGATTTTTGTTCTGATGATCTTCGGAAAAAATTGGATGCACCTCGTCAGGTATATGAAAACCCAATGGTTGGGTGGTTTTGCATTTTATTATGCATTTGTATGCTCTTATTTGGGGTCTTCTTTGTTTCGTGATGTGAACTCAACTATCAGATGCTAAGAGATGAGGAGGGTGAAAAGCTTGGTTTGAAAGCCAATGAGAAGAATTCTGGTTTCAAACTCGATGATGTCAAGATGACGGATGCAGAGGTGGGCCTATGGTTAGCTTTTTCCATGTATACATTGATATGGTGATTCAAGGTCTATGTGAATTTTTCTGGTATGTCTTGCTTCTGTTTACTGTTGACAGGGATCAGCTAGCAGCAGAAGTGGGGAATCAAAGGCTACCTCAGAGGAAGGTAAATGCCTTAAAAACTTCCCGAGGTTTGGTTTAGGGTTGATCATCAATCTGGTGTATGTGTTCCGTGTTTGGCATCTTGTCTTGCAATTTTATAGTGATGAGGCATGTTATAATAACTTTTGACCCTAGAGTGCTTCATGATCTATACATGGAGTGAATAGCTATCTGAAATAATGTTCATCAGCATCAGTTCTCTTACCTAGTTAACAACTATGTCTAGGTCATCCATCAGATAAAGAATCACATTTAACTGGAGTATACGAACTGGTTGCTGTATTGACACATAAGGGGAGGAGTGCCGATTCAGGGCATTATGTTGCTTGGGTGAAGCAAGAAAATGGTCAGGTTCCTGAGCCAGCTCTTTGGTAATTTACTGTCATGATATCCAGCATTAATCTGTCAGTTCGTTTCATTATCCTTGCAGGGAAGTGGATTGAGTATGATGATGATAACCCTGTGCCACAACGGGAGGAAGATATTACTAAATTATCTGGAGGAGGTAATAGCTCACCTTAGTTAAATAAAGTTGTAGTTCGCCTTTTCTTTCCTTTATCCTGGTCTTAACAAATATGTTTTCATTTTTCACTCTTGATGGATGGTAATGTGTTCTTCAAGGTGATTGGCATATGGCATATATTTGCATGTACAAGGCACGTGTTGTGATCATGTAAGTGCGTTGGTTTTCCACAGACGTGTCAATTGATCCAGATTGTGAAATGGGCATCAGATTCTAAAGATTCACATTTGTTGTAATTTAAGAACTGTATGCATGCTTCATCAGCTCTGAACCTACGATTTCCACTTCCAGTCATTAAATGATACAAACTAAGTTAAGACCTGTTCTTAGCCTGAAAACTTGTACTAGAAAGATGATGCATGCGGCTACCTATATCAAACCATTTTTCAATGGCTTCACATTTAAGCACTGGAGGCTATTAACCCTAGTGCCCTGTTGAAGAACCATGTTATACTCTCTTGTTTTGCAAATTAAAATTGATAAACTCTGCTAGATAAGGATATGACTAGCTTCTAAATGAAACTGTGATGATTAGCATTCGACGTCTTTAAAATTGGTTGAAGAGTATAAATTCTAGGTGATGGACAACTTAAATGTTCTCTCATAAGTTTCAATTATTAGAAAGCCAATTGTAAATTTGAATTAAGAAAAGGGAATACAGTATCGTGCATTGACAAGTAGTTGCTACTTTTTTTATCTTTGAAAAAGGAAAGCAATGAATTAACAGGAATAAGGTACAACTACAATGTTACAAGGCAGAACAAAGAGTCAATCTCAATCGACTAGTAGACAAGGTATGAGTTGAAAGCTATGTTTTATAAGTAACACAATAAACTAAATAATCTACATCCAAGTTGAACAAACATTAAGGATGAGTATAAATTATTAAGATTTGCTCAGTAATGTAACTCCTCATCTCATGTATTGGTTAGTATTTCTATTATGCTTGTCCTGAAAATGTCTCGAATTCCTCTATTTCTGAATGAAATAAATGGCAATACCAAAAGCAATTCTGAAATTAATGAAATCGTCCTGTTTCTCCATGTTAATCCAACTATCGGCCTGATAAGTATCAAACCCTGAACAAGAAAATTTGTCTAAACTTAGTAACATTTGCCAAATAGGTCTAGTAAGGTCACATAGAAAGACGAAGTGCTGATACTTCTGACAAAGAGAACAAGTAGTGAGAGCTGATCCATAGAACCTGTCTTTGGCAGAGAACTTTCCACTAATTGCTAACCACAAGATTTGAAAAGATTTTTGGAGAAGCTTGTTTATTCAAACAAGATTATATCAAGATACTTCGAGAGTCTTAATCCTCAAACTAATCTCTGTAAGACTTGGTAGCGGAAGCCCTTTAAAAACGTCTTAACCTAAGACATTTATCAGCAACGTTTTAAGGGGGATTAATAGGTGGAACAATCCTGAACAGATCACCCTTATAAGCTATTATGAGATTGTAACTCTATAACGGTTAACTGCAGTAAGATTATGCTTATCGAAGTTGAAACTTATGCATTATTTACTCTAGGCCCCACGAAACTTCAATCATCTTGTCAGAAATTAAGAGTTACCATTACCCAAGTTCCTTTTTAAGTAGTTGCTACCTGCTAATACAAGAAAGGAAACATTGTTAAAAACTTATCAACATCCCAAGATGATATTTCTCTTCATCTGTTTTACTTAATTTTAGATGTCAGTTTTACTTGACATCTACGTGTTTAAGAAATAGAAATATAAGATGTGTCACAAACAACAACATGATGAATGCATTTGCTTAGTCACAATGACACATTTAAGTCTTCTTTAGTGCATATCAAGAAACATTAATTGTAAGCAGATAGGAAGCAAAGTCACAGCTGCCGTTCACATCCCATTTCAGATTTGAGAAGAATTTCCCCAATTTGCTTGTCGCTACTCTCTTGGCATGAAAATAGTAGACTCTCTACTATTCAGTCTTTTCAAACACAAGTGATCAAAAAATTTTCTCAGATTTGCCTTCATGCCGGGATTAGAATCATTAGTTTTTTTTTGGTAAGTCAAAAGAAATTTTATACAAAATAATATAGATTCCTAAACAACATCCCTTAGCTACTAAAAGGGTTCACGGGGCTTAACTTCCTAATTCATTTCCACAAACAGTCCAGCATAGTCTATTCTACCTTCCTTCCAATTGATCTTGCAGATCTAAAATATCAATCGTCTCAACCCATTAACATCAGCATACCCACAATCAGGGGCAGATTCAGAAATTATTTTGAATGGGGGCAAAATATTTATAGTACTCCTATAATATTGAAAAATACAAATATTTATATATTTGATAAACAAAAAATTACATCATTATCTTGAGCTTTTTACATATAACCTATTATAATTGCTCCCTACGAGTCTTCATATTTTGATATTGCTGTAAAATTTTCTCATTGTCAATACTATTGAAGATATCTTTATCAATATATGTCATTCATCCAAAAATCTCCCATTCGATTGCTCAAGTGATTTTTTACTATCTTCATTGCAGAAAATGCTCTTTCCATCGATGCAGTAGCAATAGGCAAAATCAAAGATAATCTCACAAGTAAAAATACTAAAGGGTACACAACATCCTTTTTTGTTTCGATCAGCTTTTTGGCAAGATCACTAATCCCATTTAATATCGAAAATCGATCATCAGATTGCATAT
>JANZLD010000001.1:16564335-16576867 GCA_026413575.1 Erythroxylum carthagenense
TATGCAAGATTTCGAGATCGGAGTTAAGAGTTATAGTTGATACAAGTTATGATGTTATATAAGATTGATGTTAGTGATAGGTTGATGAATGTTTGAGAATTTGAGGTTTTGATGAACCAATTTAATTGAGATTTGAGAAGTTCATGAAGTGAATTTGTTGCTTGAATTGTTATGAAATGTTTAGGCCTTTGAATAAGTATATATGTGAAGATTTTTAGTGTATATGATGTTAGTTTGGAAGTGAGAAAACATTGGAAAAAAAGATTTGAATGGGTTTGGAAAACCCATGTCCGTTAAATGGACATGGGAGTCCGTTTAACGGACAGCCTCGGGTCAAAAGGACCCCTCTCCTTGCTCGTGTCCGTTAGAGTGAATATTGATCTTTATTAAGAAAAGTTATTAAAGTAAATCGATATTTCACGAGGATACGTTTCCTTCTATTTTTAGTTATTTACGTGGGCTCATTCATGGAGTCATTTTAATGTCGAGGGATTTATCAGGACAAAGTTCTAAATTTATTTTTATTTTATAATTTGTAATTAAGTTTTTAAATTTTTAAAACTTGAATCACTCAACTAAAAAATTTATCAACATTAACATTTCAAAATTTGTGTTAATAAAGATGAAAAGTCACGTAATCCTTTCAAATATTAGTTGTTACATTGTTTTATTAATTACATTAGCAAAGTAATTTTCAAATTTTAAATAATTATTTAAAATTTAACATAATAAAAATTTAATTTGTAATACTTAATATTTTATGATAGTTGAATTCGAGATATATATAAAAATTTTGAATTATTATTATTTAAATATGTTATTTTGTATTTTAAAAAATTACTTTATTATTATCATTGTTATTGTAGTTGTTGTACTGTATCCATCATGTGGTGCGTCAGTAACTGTAGAAGTTGTTGTGGTTAAGATTTGTGAGATCAGTTTTGAGTTTTGACGGCCTAACTATACCGAATTCGTTGTCTGTCTCTAAAGACAGTTTTGCATGTTAATTATGCATAATTTCCTCACTGCTACTACACTATTACTACTGCATTCTATATGCTATCTCGAAGAAAATACAATTATCGCTCGTCACTTGTGCATTTGGTGGCTTAATGTTTCTATAGAAAAAAGATGTAGCAAGTGAAGCTGTAATTATCTAATGATAAAGCGTCAACTTCTACAGTGTATATAATAATCGGTTTAGTTTGAAGCCGGTTGACTCTTCACATCAACCACATCCAACTGTCTTTCTTCTTTTAACGCACCTATTCTCCAAATGGTGTTTAAATAATTTCTAGTTTATGAAATTAGATCCTTCTTTCACGCGTGGCGAGCGGCTCTTAGCTTTCGTGTATATGAACTCATGCAGTTATAGTTGACATTTCAATACTTAAAATAAACGTCAGTTCCCCTTTCCAGAAAACTGTTATTTCTGCGTAGGTTGCCTTGTTGAGATGTTCCAACGACTTCTGTCGCCAGACAAAAGTGTGAACAAGTCAATGATGACTTAATCAATTAGAAGGAAAATTCATTCAAAAAAGAAAAAAAGCATCAAGGGGAGGGGACGACAAGTAGCAAAAGCCCATGGTTTTGCCTTTTTAATTTGTTTCGTTTATTTTACTGTGGATTAGAACCAACGTTGTCACTTGTTAATCTCATTAGAGACTTTTGAGGTCTTATACTAACTCGTAGATTCCCCTTCTTTGCTTTACCAAACCCAACGAACGTTTCAACCTGACCATGATGGTTATATTCATTTTCAAGTCCCCCTTTCATTGTCATGCGTAACATAAGATTTTTCAAACATTAAACCTAATAAGACAACCAGTGTTCCGTTCCTAGTATATATATTGACCCCTTGACAAGGTTTGTCTCATGCCTGAATCATTCAAGTCATTCTCTACCGAGCAAATGGAGCCTCGCACCTTAGTTGCTAACAAGTGCCTCGTTTCCCTCTTCCTTGGCATTTTTGTGCTCCTTGGATACCTGGCTTCTTGCTCGGAAGCAGAAGTTCATTACCATGAATTCGTTGTATGTGTTCTTTTAAATACTAGTTCGAAACAAAATTTATAGGTATTGATACTTAACATCTGTCTCTTTTCTTTGAATGACATAAGATTGAAGCTAAGCCAGTGAAGAGGCTGTGCAGAACTCATAGCACCATTTTGGTGAATGGACAATTTCCTGGACCAACACTGGCTGTGCGTGACGGCGATTCCCTTGTCATCACAGCTATAAATAGAGCCAGATATAACGTCACCCTCCACTGGTACGTGCTACACACAGCATGCTAGTATAAGCATCTGCTGTATACTCAAAATCGCATAATTAATTACATTCTTGCAAAAATTTACTCTCAGATCTTTTGAATTAATCAAAAGTTGATGTACTCTTATACATCAGGCATGGAGTAAGACAGCTTCGGAATCCATGGGCAGATGGACCAGAGTATGTGACTCAGTGTCCAATCCAGCCAGGAAGGAGTTACACATACCGGTTCACCATTCAAAACCAAGAGGGGACATTATGGTGGCATGCTCACAGCAGATGGCTTAGAGCGACTGTGTATGGAGCTCTCATCATCTATCCTAAGTTGGGCTGTCCATATCCATTCCCAATGCCCAAGAGAGAAATTCCTATCATTCTCGGTAACTCAATTATTCATTTCTACTACTACAAAACTCTCCCAAATGATTGGTGACATGAACTCTTCACTGTGCACAACATAAACAGGGGAGTGGTGGGACAGGAATCCTATGGATGTCTTAAGGCAGGCACTTTTCACTGGAGCAGCACCGATGGTGTCGGATGCTTTTACCATCAATGCCCAACCAGGAGATTTATATAGATGCTCCCGCAGAGGTTAGTCGCCACCTTCTGGGTGAATGAAATTAGCAAGAGCAATTGATCCTAATTTTCATAACCCTTTTTTCGGTCGTGTTTTTGGTGATCCAGAAACTATCAGATTACCAATAAAGGCAGGTGAGACAGTTATGCTAAGAATCATCAACGCAGCAATGAACCAAGAACTCTTCTTTGCAGTAGCTAACCATAAACTAACTGTCGTGGGTGCTGATGCAATGTACACCAAGCCATTCACAACCTCTGTGATCATGATAGCTCCTGGTCAGACAACTAATGTACTCCTAACTGCTGATCAAACCCCTGGTCGCTACTACATGGCGGCGCGGGCCTATCAGACGGCTCAGAATGCAGCATTTGACAACACCACCACCACCGCTATTCTTGAATATGAACCTGCTCAGAGTCGGAAGTCGTCAACCCCAATCTTTCCACAACTCCCAGCCTATAATGACACAAACACTGCCACTGCATTTACTGCCCAAGTAAAGAGTCATTTTAAGGTCCAAGTCCCAAAGACGATTGATGAGAACCTGTTTTTCACAGTGGGATTAGGACTCATAAACTGCAGTATTCCCAATAGCCCCCGTTGTCAAGGCCCAAATGGGACTCGACTTGCTGCGAGCATAAACAATGTTTCATTCGTTTTGCCAACAAGAAATTCCTTAATGCAAGCCTACTATCAAGGTCAAAATGGCATCTTCACCACAGACTTCCCTCCAGTTCCTCCTGTACAATTCAACTACACTGGCAATGTCCCCCGTGGACTGTGGCAACCTGTTAAAGCAACCAAGCTCTACAAATTGAAATATGGGTCCAATGTACAGATAGTGTTCCAGGATACTAGTATCGTTACAACAGAGGACCACCCAATGCATCTTCATGGCTATCAATTCTATGTCATAGGATCAGGTTTTGGTAATTTCAACCCTGTAACTGATACACCGAACTTCAACCTCGTGGACCCACCAAATAGGAATACCATTGGTACTCCTCCAGGTGGATGGGTAGCTATCAGATTTGTTGCTGATAATCCAGGTAAGTGACTGACTCTGACTAGGAAGTAAGGCTTGGTTTAGACAGAAATTATATAAACTGACTCACTCCATTTCAAAACAGGAATTTGGTTCCTGCACTGTCACATCGATACGCATCTCCCTTGGGGTCTGGACATGGCTTTCTTGGTTGAGAATGGAGCTGGATATCTTCAGGCCGTACAGCCACCACCTTTGGACCTGCCACCATGTTAGGACTTAGGACCGGCATGCCAAAGCTCTTATTTAATGCAATTTGTCATTCTAAGCCTGTGTTATTGTTTACTTAGCTTTTATAATAGCTAAGTCCCATTGTTTTGTGTATCCTTTATGAAGCAATAGAATATTATGAATTTATGGTTTAAGTTGAAGTGAATAGGTGACAACGTTTAAGCTTGAATGAATAGGTGACAACGTTTAAGCTTGAACTTAACCATTTGCAATCCACAAACCTTATAATGCCAAGAAAAGGACCTTGAAGGCTATTGAATAGAAACGAGAAAAGGCAAGTTGGAGATTATTCATTATATCATCATAATATTTTATTATTTTTATAGGTTCGTCGGCCACAAAACAAATCCCATATTCTGACGATGCATTATTTAGGATGCTAACCATTTTGGAATTAAGTTTTTTCAAAGTAATAATTCAAATTTTTTTATATATGTGATCTGACAACTATATATTGTGTAATTAATTTTCTCGTTTGAGGTAGTGTGTCAAATGTTCATATATATTTGGACAGAATGTAGATATATATAACGTACACAATAAAATTAATTTTCTGATGATGTATCAATAGATGCTAACCGATTTGCCAATCAGTTTTCCTGTGAATTCTTTGATTGAAAGAAAATGGTGGTGGTGATGATTTTATTTCAGCTTGAACAGACAAAATTTCCCCACATCATTGCCATTTTCCTGGAAAATGACATCAGAAAATTGCTCCTCCTCTTCATTCTCATGTATCTCCTACCATTTAATGCATGTATCCTCGTCCGGTGTACCTCTTGGAATTGGAAAACTCAAAGTTATTTTATACATAAGAGAAAAGGGTTGTTTTATCTTTGTTATAAATGTGTAAATATACACTTCTTGAGTTGTTATGCTCTTTCTTTTGCTTCATTGATAAGCTTTTTCCTTTTCATCTTCCATGAAGTCTTTGGATTCAGAGTTTGATAAATAAATAAAAAACCAACTGTGACATCACCTGTGATAGTGACTAAGTGATAGGTTGCCTTGTTGAGATGTTCCAACGACTTCTGTCGCCAACCAAAAGTGTGAACAAGTCAATGATGACTCAATCAATTGGAAGGAAAATTCATTCGAAAAAGAAAAAAAGTATCAAGGGGAGGGGACGACAAGTAGCAAAAGCCCATGGTTTTGCCTTTTTAATTTGTTTCGTTTATTTTACTGTGGATTAGAACCAACGTTGTCACTTGTTAATCTCATTAGAGACTTTTGAGGTCTTATACTAACTCGTAGATTCCCCTTCTTTGCTTTACCAAACCCAACGAACGTTTCAACCTGACCATGGTGATTATATTCATTTTCAAGTTCCCCTTTCATTGTCATGCGTAATATAAGATTTTCAAACATTAAAACCTAATAGGAGAATCAGCGTTCGGTTTTGTTTATTTTTCATTACTTAAAATCTATTTACAAGCTAATTGGGACACTTTGGTTAGTCTAATTGACATGAATAGGGTCGTGATCAAGTAGTTGAGCAGAAAATTCCCACTTTGTTATTTGGTAGTGAGCACCGTTAGACTAACATCTTACCTTGTGGAATTCACTATCAATGGTGATGAATCCTCTGCCACATTTACTTGCTTCAATTGAGGAAATATTAAAAAAAAAAAAGGCATGCATCTCTTTGGTTAAGCCACTGGTTTTCATGCCTGTAAGAATCTATCGCAAATTAACCCAATAATTGTAATTTCAATTAATTATATTTAAATATCGAATTAAATAAAATTATCCTTAATGATCCTCAAAATGAAGGCACTAATGTACGGAACATGGGACTCATCCGAGTTGCAGTCCCTAGAAACTTGGGCACGCTAAATAGTCCCAGAGAGGGGAACAAGTATGATGTTTTTAAGAACATAGGAGTTGCACTCTTTGGTAACTTGGTCATCCTATGACTATGTAAAATTTGGCTTACGCTTGAGCACCGGAATATTGTATTTGTTATTCAAAGTGACGGAGCAAGTAGGTGCAACCGATCTGTCTTATGCCGACAGCAAAAGGTCTTGAAATTCTAAGGTTCTGTCGTTGACTCATAACCTAATCTTCGACTAAGAAGAAACCACCTCCATTTGAACTAGTAAAGAATTGAGTTCAAGTCTTGTCCTTTCCCTCTTAATCCTAGTGTATATATTGACCCCTTGACAAGGCTTGTCTCATTCATTACTACCCTGAATCATTCAAGTCATTCTCAACCAAGATTAAGATAGCAAATGGAGCCTCACACCTTAGTTGCTAACAAATGCCTCTTTTCCCTCTTCCTTGGCACTTTTGTGTCCTTCACAAAAGACAAACAATTAATTCTTTTATATGACATGATTTGGAAATGAAACTGAAGACAGTCTACAGGAAAATGGTCCACTAGGAAAAGTATTATGCGATGAGTAAGATGATCTTAATCCAACAATAAATCAGTGAACATAGATGAACTTTCACATGCCACGTTTCCTAATATATAGCCATGCAAGCTCAGAAATTTCCTAAATTTTGTTGTAGATTTGGCTTCCATAGTTTGCAATCACAAAAGGTGGATTACACAATTTTACTGACATGCTAACTACAAAAATGCTAGCCTAATTACAGAGCTATAAACCCCAAAACCTAAGATCAGGGACCAACTATCTATTTGCATTTTCCATGAAAGATCTGTTTGTCCAAATTTAATGCCCCGGAAAGCTGTTGTGCAATTAGTTAAGTTAAAAATTAAATAAAATTAAAAATAATTTAAAGACAATTTTATAATTTTAAAAAATTATTCAAAATAATACCCGGTATTGACTATCAATACGCTACTATATTAGAACCAAATTTAGTAGTAATACCAGTAAGGTACAATTAACAATGGTCTTCCCATATTTGCAACCCTTCCAAGCTTTCATTTACATTCAGAACATCTGCCACCAGCCTTGCTCCAGTAGACTATTCAGAAAGTATCAATTCTTCGATCACTCCATTGCTCTGTTAAGACCTCACAAAGCTCTGATACACATTCCATATAGAATATGTTCCTTCGATTAATTATTTTGGGCTTATGTTCTTCTGTTTTTCTTTTCAGTCAGATCTTTGTTTGAGCCTTTAGTTAGTTTGTTGGTTCATTGAGTCCAAGACTATAACTCAAGGACTACTCAGTCTTCGTCTCAATTAACTTAAGCTTGAATATCCTTTTTTATCTTTTCTTTTTTATTGTTTCTTTTATTTGTTTCTTTCTGTCAAGGAGTTTGTTACGATAAACTCTCTCTTGTACTTTGAGCCTATGTAAGGTTGCTCTCGTTCAATAAAATCTTTGAGCTGGTTACCACCTTTATGTTCCATCTTTTCTGTCATCAATTGTACGCATGTGATTCTAGAGTAATAAGACTTGCCACTGGAAACACTTAGCAAATAATATTTCCAAATGTTTGCACCTGTCGAAGATGGAGCAAATATTAATGGTTTGCAGTTTATTTCATGAAAGTCCATGATTTTGCACTTCCACTAGTTTATCTATAATCGGTTCTACGTATCTTAATCATGGATTTGAGTCTCTTAAGTCATCCATAATTTGGCTTCAGTGAATTTGAATCCGTAAAATGGATCTCGTTGCCATTTGGATGCATATAAAATCCAATAAAACTTCACTTCTTGCTCATCATCGCTGGCTTTAGCAATGAAACTTGCGGGGCTGATCATATGTTAGTACTTTATAAATCTTGAAGAGGGCAGGCTCTTCTTCAGTGATTTCCAACTAAAACTTCATCTCCTAGCTACACCATACCAGAACCTTGCTGCACTGCAGGGGTCCATTCCAATATTTCATTTGGCCAAAGCTGCTTCCACTGGAAATTTCCCCATTGTTATATAGCTTTCTGATTCCTCCATAAAATCCATCCGCCTCGTTCCCCTCTTCTCTATGATCTTTCCTGTCCATTTTTGTCTGTCTCCACCGCGAACTAGGACTTTATTGATGATGGAACTTCAACGCTACGATATATATAATATCATTAAGAAAACATGGTGGAAAATCCCAAGTTATAACATGAGTTAGGATCTGGTTTATGGTTGGATCCTTTCTTCTAGGATGTTATCTGAAAAGGAATCCTACTACGAAAATCAACCACAACTGAACAGACGTTCCCAAAGCTTGAAATGAATGGCAAACTTGAGCACATCCTTATTGTTGAAGACCACAGGCCTTTGTTACTATTAATTAAATCAATTGCTACACTTGGATTCAAGACCAGTTCCAATTGTTACGCAACAGGGCCAATAGCCTGAGGTGGCCTTTTCCTTTTTGTTTCAAACTCAATCACTACCGTTGATTGCCCAATCATGGATCCATGTTGCAGATATCCTTTTGAGACAAATTCTCCCTACCTAGTTGTCATTTAAGCAAAGTTGAGCAGCCCCATAACATGTGGTCGGTTGCTGATAAAATTAGTATAACCAGAGTAGTGGTCCAATTAAGCACAATTATAGCGTATGGCCCATGATGGAGAAAGACCAAGAACGGCTTAGACTAGCTTCCAATGCTTACCACTTCCACAATCTTATGAAACAAAAATATTAAGTTAAAGGGAAGTTATGGTTTATACTTTATACCACAAAGGATCATGAGATGAAGAGGGAAAAAAATTATACCAAAATGGTATAGATGCTTCATTATCAGTTGTAACGTGACTAGGCCATAAAGAAGTTCCACACTTGGTGGAGATTTTGAAGTTCAATGCCTACCAAATGGATGGGTATTTTATTACCTGTTCATTTAGTTAATATAAATACATGCAATAAGATCAAGTAGATGAATACCATAATCAATTCTCATGTAAATGCTTTAGATAAAAAGAATTTCTAATAACTGAGTTGTTGTTTTAAATTATTTTAAGGGTTAAATATTCTACTAAATTATTGAAGTCGCTGTTCTATAACTCATCTGTTTTGCTACAAAAATTAATTCATATAAATTAGTTAAAACATGTGTGATTTTTTTTTTCATTCGGATCAAAAGACAGTGGCATTAAGGTTATGCATTTCTAGAAGGCTTATCGGTAATATAATAAGGGCTTTAAAACAGATTCAAGTACTAATTCGGAATGGCCAATGTTAAGAATACCATACAATACTGGTATCAAATTTAGTTATGAAAAAATATTGTACTTGTACCCATTAATATTGAATATTATTTAATATTGAATATTATTTTGGATATTTTTTAAATTTATAAAATAGTCTTTGAATTTTTTTAAAACTACAAAATCATCCTTTAATATGTTACACATAATAATTACATCAACTTTCTCACCAAAAATCATACTAATAGAAGTTTGAAATAAAAACAACCTATTTATTTCTATTAATATTACTTGTTACATATTTGACATATAAATAATAACCACAATTAATACAAAAAGATCATACACATATAAAATTAAGGACAATATAAATTATTTAAAATGCTACAATTTTGTCATATAATAAATAATATTACATCAAAACATCAAATTTTAAAATAATAATAAATATTCGTAACTCTCTAAATATTATAATTTTCAACAAAAATTCGTGCCAAGAAAATAACAAACTAGAGGTGAAACCCAGTTATATTTATATTATATGTATAGAGTTTAACATATACTTCAAATATAAGTAAAATTAAATGAAGAGAAGAAATGAAAACCTAAAACTTCATTCAATCGAATATCTGCTTAAATTGCATTGATCTTAATCCTTATTTAGTACAAAATCTTCATCATTATAAAGAGTCTTATTATCACCATCATCCAAATTCATTGCACCAAATGATATGTCAATATTTTCTCATCTAAGATTATCTTCCAAGTCACTTTCATTTATTAAACCTGATTCCTTAGAAACCTAATATGCCAAAAGGTCGATATAGTCAAGATAAATTGGATCTACAAAATTATTTGTTCTATTAGAAGTCTTACTAAACAAATAAATTAAATCATTAAGAAATCATAAGAAATTATATTCAACTTAACAAAGATAATAACATACTTTCCCAAAGTTTTAAGTTGTATCAAACAAAGATTAAGTCATTCAATCTTATTTTACAATCTATTCTTTTTCTAGGAATGAATGAATTCAAATATGCTCCATTTTCTGTCGCACCCTATTGCACTCACACATTGACTCAGAATTCAAATTACATTCTTTGTAATTATGGAACACCACTTCCGAATTGATCTCATACCTGTATTAACCTTGTCTCTTCAATGAATAGTAATGGGCATCCCAAAATCACCAGAAGCATCCCTATAAACCTCAAATTGTGAGCTTTAGGGATCTTGCATCATTGTATGGGCAACAATTATTGTAATAATTAATAGCATTCCCCTATTAACTTAAACTTTCTTTGTAACATTTGGTCTAAAATAGATACTAGGATTCATAAATGGCCCGATTGCAAACAACAAAGAGTAAAAAGATATATTTTTCATCTCTCATTAATTACTATAAGTTAATATGTGTACAAAGAAGAACTATGTTTCATATTGACCTTGATTGCTTCCTTTGTCCTCTCCATGATATCTTAAATAATCCATTATTGTCTTTTTATCACTATCAACTAGATGAAGTACTCTTACTAAAGGCTTACTACGTACCACTCTCTTAGGATATATACCCGACATTCTAGAGAATGTCTAAGCATATACTCCATAGGAATGGCATGTTAGAGCAATCACATTATCACATGTAAGGCATCATACATATGACAAATGTTTTAAAAAATGATTCTTCCCATTTCATTCACAAATATAAACAGTCATTATGTTATTACACTAATGATTAACGTATATATATATATATATATATAAATACACAACACGTGAGAGCTCACAACTTTATACAATATGTACAACATGAAACGAGATGCTAAACCAAAATATTCTAACTAGACTCTTTAGTATTAGTTGACCAGACCTTTGAGTCGTCCTTGTTTCCAAAATTGACAATACAAGACTGTTACTAGATTGTCTTAGAGCTAGGTCTCCTTAGTACTTAAAAATCAACGTTACAATTTTGATGAGTTTACGAACTTAGTGAGTGAACCATCATCGATGTGCTAACCAAGCCTTCTAAGCATTCAAGCATACACCGAGAATAAGGTGGAAATAAAAGGGTTTCAATCACAAGGTGAAGGCTACAAAATTTTGGCAAAATTCAAGGTTATGGGGATTGTCTGGGTGTGTCAATAATGAGAAGAAGAAGAAAGCATGTAACCAAAGACAAGAAAGAAGACGGTCTTTCAAAAGTGGAGATCGTGGGATGCAAGTGTGTGGTGGAGAGGTAGGACACATGGTATGACACTTGTAAAATAGAGAACTATGTCATGTGTGTTCTTCTCATGCTACAAATTGTCACTTAATGTTTGGTTCATTTGTCACATAATTCCTTAGGCCAGTTGTCGCTCATACACTCAAGCCATTTTTCACCCAATTAACTAAACCATTTGTCATTTATTCCCAATGCCATATGTCACCATTTCATAGGCCAAATCAACCTAAATTCCTATCTATCAATTTGTCTTGCCTTTTTTTTCTAGACTAGATGCACATATCACTTCATCAATCACTCAGTTATAACAACAAATTCCAAATTACTAATTATAATCCATCAAACAAAATTCAAGACATAATCAACACACAAGTACATCATAATCAGTTAAAATCTGTCATACCCCGGGATATGTCAATTGAATGCATATACTATCTTTACAATGTCTCTAAATTATGATTCATGTGTGTATGCAAATATGATGCATGCAAATGAGATGCACTTCATGTATTCTCATATGATATGACTCAATCTAATAGTTAAATCCTTAAGTATAGAAACGGGCTATTACACATACAAACTCGAACTACAAATTTACATTAGAATTAAAATTCATAATCTTCAAGTATAATTATAAAAACCCAAACTCCAGCATTAGACATATCATACTTTGATGCGACTCATTTGTCATTTGTAAATATATGTCTCAACTCCTTCATAAGAACAAAATACTGAAATGATAAGAAATTAGTCACAAATATTATTATATCGAGGCAACACAAATTTTTACCGATAGTGAATTCCTTCCTTATCAAATGTAGGACCCATACATGATTATAAATGAACTTGGTTACTCTCTTTGCTTTCTACATAATCTTCAATATTAGGAAAATATTTAGCATCTCCTATATTCTTCAATATTAGGCCAATGCAATGTGTAACACAAGAAATCTGGAAAAAAAAAGAATTATACCTATTTTGTTATCTTTTCCCATCTAGTTTGTAAGCATAGTTTTTGTTGGTTTTGAGCAGAGAAAAAAAAAACAACTATAAAAGGGAAATTGATGAACAACAGAAGATGAACAAAACATTGCAGGGATTACTTTATTCAA
>JANZLD010000001.1:16598044-16619716 GCA_026413575.1 Erythroxylum carthagenense
TTTAAAAGGAAATCACTCTCTTTTTAAGTGGTATCTAAGTGGAAATTTTTTTGTAAAGATCAAGAAAATGTTTATAGTTAACAAGTTTAGTGTAGGACCCGCATACCCCCTAGGAGGATACATACTTGCCACATAAAACATATTTAAATCATACCAAAGCATTCAATATCTTTCCAGAAACTTAGGCATATATATATATAATTAATTAATTAATTTCATCATATGTTAAACTATAAGCAGAACATATTAAATAGATTGTACTTATCACATATACATGCCTTATCTCTAGTATCCATCCTATATTATAGTTATTACAAAACATATACACAAAGTACAAAATGTCTCATCATAATGAGTGCAACTTAAAAATAACAACAAAATGAACATTTTTCAAAATAGACATATCCTTCTTGGCCATCGTGGTTGTCTTTGTCCCATTCTCAAACCTTCTTTTTAGAACCTACATGGAGGCAAAACCACCATGCTAAGCATATATCTTAGTGGGGAATAACTAAATAAGATATAACATGGCAACTATTTCTAACATTCGTCTAACATTCACATGTACTGAATCAGATCATACTATAAGCAATCTTTAATTGAGCAACTTAAAGAATAATCTAAACATTACTTGCTTCATAACATAATATAATTCATCATAACAAAATTTCATTATTTCATAATAGAATATACAAATATCAGAACATGACATATTTCTTTCATATCAGAATATAACTTATATCATATTAGTTCATAATTTGTGTTAGATTAGAGCTTTAACTTGTATCAGAACATAACTTAACTTGTATCATATCAAAACTTAACTTGTATCAAATTAGAACTTAATTTGTGCCGGAATCAAACATATATCAGAACACAAAACAGGCTAGTCTACTAATCCTTTTTACATAAGTGGGTAACGGGACAAGAATAGGAGATACTTATGATTAGTATCACATAATAGGAGAGACTTATGTCTCAGCAACAAGAGACACCAAAGTGTCAATATCAAGAGACACCGGAGTGTCATTATCATAACTCACCTTAGTGTCACAGGAGCAGCTCTAGACCCTTCTTGGCATAATTATTTACCCACAACTAGGACTTGGTAGTTTTAAAACAAAACATGTCACATTTCAAAATTTTCATGCAAAAGATATATAGCAAAACATATGACTTTATTTCATTTTGTTCGACTTGAACATATTCATTCACATTCAGTCAACTCAATAAGCCTTATAAACATAAGCATTTGCATTAATACAACAATGAAGCATTAGGTCATTACACATTACATATAATCACTCAAGTTCCCAATTCATAAACAATCATACCCAATTCACAATTCTCATGTTCTTTAAACCACATTTGCATTCATAGGTATGTTTCATTCCATTAATAATTCTTAAGTTTCAAAAGTAGACACTTTGATATCAAATAACACTTTTCTAAAGTTATTATCTCAATTAACAATCCGAACCTTATCCAAGCTTTAATTAACTAATTCCACATCAAACTAAGTTCATTTTACATATTAATCAAGTCTAATTACACCATTATAAAGTCCTTAACCTTATATAGTCCAAAAAATGTACAAAACCAACCTTTTTCTCCTTTAAAACATTTCCCATGATCGTAAGAAGGTGCCATATAAATTCCACGATCGTGGGAAGAGTGAACCGAAGGTTCACTCACCCATGACCTTCATTTTGTTTCCAAAACTTGCCTCCTTCACTTTTATTCAATACACCTTCAACATAGAACCTTAATTACACTTCAATTCTACCTTATTCATGCTCTAATACCTCATCAAACTCATGTCCAAAACCAATTCAAAATTCATTCATTAGTCAGCTTATAATCATTATCTTTTATACATCAAAACCAAAATAGAATTTGCCATATAAGGATCAATTTGCTAGCACTCATTTATCAACATCATAACAAATATTCTATGTCAATTCAATCATCATAGAACTTATATTAATACATGTTATCAAGTTTAGAATTCCCTTACTTGTTTAGCTTCAAGTTTCTACTTCAAAGAACCAACCAAACCAACCCTTCATAAAATCAATACACTTCCAAAATCAAGGTAGATGTAAGATGAGCTTAACACTTAGATGATAAAAACTTAGAAGGTACTATAAGGTAGCTTTCTTAATGCAGTATCATGCAAGGACTTCAAGTGACGACGATGATCCAAAATCAAGAAAAAATTCCAGAAGTTGAGAGGGAGTAAGAGTGGTGAGAGTAGTAAGAAGTTTGTCCTAACTTTGAAGGGATACTTGTCCTTCCATGGAGTGACCTATATGGCAAACATAGGAGTGAGCCACTTGCCTTCTTATCATGCTGCCAAATGTCACAATTCAATTAGGCCACTTGTCACTCAACCAATATGCCAAACGTCAATGCATTAGCTATGCCAAATTACAATAATAACATCCTATTATTGTAAGGTCCTATTAGAAGTAAGCCTGCATACCAATATGCCAAACGTCACAATTCAATGAAAGTTGAGATTAGATTTATACTTTGAAAGCAAACTCTAAATTTCTCCTAGTAACTTCTATTTATTCAAATTACAATAATAACATCCTATTAGAAGTCTCATTGAGATGTTAGGTCTGGGGAGGTCCAGAAGTATGCAGGCTTACCTCTAACTGGTTGAGAGGCTATTTTTGCTTCTATTTATTCAAATTATCTATTTTCACCTTGATTTGCAAAAGACCCAAGAAGCATGAATGTTCTAAAATGACAAAATCCTTTAAAGCTTGAAGTTTTTTAGGGAAATTTAAACTATGAACATTCTATACTATAAAAGACATTATATGATGGATTTACCCTTAGAGCTTTTGCTCTATTTCCTCTTACCGCTTTCTTCCTTTTAATACTTTTAAAATCATTATCATTTGGTTATATAGAAAGCTTATCCATCAACTTCATTACTAGACTTTAAGGAGAATCTAGTAGCTTACCGTACACATTAACTCGATCAACTTCCCCCGCCCTATTTGATTAGTTACAATATCATCTATTCCATGTACTGTGATTCCAATACCTTCTACTTACTCCAATTGACACACCGCTTTCCCTATTGAATCATTCAAGCATTTAGGGGAACCATTAGCCGCTTCTATGGCCATATCTTTCCATTCCCATAAATTATCTCTAGATCCCTAATTGGCTCTTGTCATCATTGAGCTAGACACCTTCATTCTTATTACCTATTTCAACTTCTCCCTTGCTTTATATCATCATCTCTATCCTTCATCCCCATTAATTTAAAGTAATCGCTCTTTTAAAAAGTTTTTCTGGTAGACTTTGATTGTTTTGCTTATAATATGAGGGAAGGCTTCTAACTATAAGTAACTAAGATTATATATTCATACATATAATAATTTTGTCCTAAGCTTATTATAGGAATAAAGTTAGGAAGCTCATTATTCAACTCCAAGTTAACACATACCTTTTCAAATCTTATTATTTTCTTCTTAGATGTGTCCTCACAAAGGCTTTCTAATGTAGCTAGATACCAAGCTTAACCTTTTTATGGCCCAATATTCTAATGAAACACTATGTATATTCATCCAACTAAGAATACGCTCATACTTTATCATATCAAAATTAATATTTGGTTTCCATATTTACCGGAAGATATGAAGTTGTCTAATGTGTCATAATTAGGTAGAGAAGAAGAAAAAGAAATAGGTTCTCTTTGTTCAACAACACGTCCTAAATACCTTTGTTCTTCTAAACCTGGTAAGCCTAGCAAGACATGGTAAGGAAAGGGGGATAAGACACAAGGAAAAAAACCCACCTAGAAAGCTTCCTATTCAATGGCTCTAGCTGTAAGGATTTCAATCCCAAGAGCAACAGTAACTCTACCAACCTCCTTCTTTAGTGGTAAAAATGAAGTGAAAGGTAAGTAGGATTACGAAAGACTTGTTTCCAACTTTTAGATGAATTAAGTGTTAAAGAGGAAGCCTCCTTCACAAGGTTAGGATGGGACTTATTTAGAGCCTAAGTTGAGGTGGCAGTAGAGGGCATGAAGGGGAACTCATCTCATGATGGAATAGAGGGCAGGCCACCTTTTTGAACAGATATACTAAAAAAAGCTAAAGATAACTTTGAGGAATAAAAGCCTTGAAAGATAGTTACCTTAAATGACAATGTCTAGCTAAGGCTGGAATAAAAAGTAAGAAGAGACCAAAAACCCCTTCAAAACTAATGAGAAGAAAAAGGGAGGTGGAGAAGAAACAAGAAGGAAAAGAAGACTCAGAAGAACAAGGTAGACTCACTTAGGGACTAGGTTAAGAGAAACTACTAAGTCTCAATAACTTGACAAGGCAGAAACATTTGAAGGAGCGAAAAGGAAGGAGAAGATGGAACCTGAAGTAGGAAAAAAAGTTAAACAAAGATAACAAAAAGGAAAAGACAAAATAAAGCAGGTTTACAGGTAAGAGAACATTGGAAATCAAAGAGGAAATATGGAAACAACATGGTAAATCCATCGGAAAAGATAAAGTATCATACATCTCTCTTCTGACCACCTCCATCATAAATCTTAACTCCTTTTTTTTTAACAATCTTGAAATTTAATTATTTTAAATACATTTAAGGTTGATTTTTAGTTATTGTATTCACTTTTTTCTCAATTTAAGAAATGAAAATGACAAGTTAGTCTAGTACTACTAACAAGATTGAAAGCCACTTACATTAATGGATTTTATATTAATGGATTACTAAATTTATCTTATACATGTTATTCATAGAGCTAAAAAAATGATTACTTTATATAGCATGATGAAAAATTCACAAGAAGTGTCTATGTAATCAATGAGTTTTGGGATATCATCGATAAATTAAAGAATTAATTAGATGACTTATGTTAACAATGTTGTTGATTTGTAGTTAGATCATTTTTATTGTATTTTTTAGGTGTTAGCAATGTAATTATACGAAATACATTTACCGTATTAATGTATGGATTAATATTAAATTGTGTTTTGTACGAATATTTACTATATTAATATATTTGTATTATCTTATTTAGAAAGGGCTTAAATGTTTTTTTTTCCTCCTTTCGATTTATATTGTTATTTGTTTCGTTAGTTAAGAATAGTAGATAACATGAGAAACTTGTTAAAGAGACCATTCACAAGACTTATAGTGGGTTTGATAGTAGTGAAATGTTAAGCATACAATTTAATTAACTAATTTATATTTATTTTAACTTTAAAAGGATATCACTATTGTGACAAGACTCAATACTAGGAATTGTAACAAAATAGAAAAAATATTAGCAATATCAACAACCAAACTTGAAATAGAATAAGTGATAATGACTAGAAAGAAATTTTCTAGACATTGAAAACAAAACAAACAAACAAGCACTTCCAATCTCTAGCCATTAGATGGATGAACTATCGGAATAAAATCAAGATATATCATTCCATTAATAATGTCTATAAGAAAATGCTTTCATCCTTATCTCATACGATATACTATGAAATGAATTTATAATAATTTCATCAAGCAGCATACTTAAGAAACACTTTAGAATCATAAATTAGCATTATAGAAGCTAAAGTCTTATAAGCATTTAAATTTTTGTTCAACCAAATGTTTAACTTTAACATTAAATTTTCAACTTGATCAATGGAACTTTTGATCATAAGATCAACAACTCAACAAAAATCTATTATACATACATACATATTTATTATGTGAATAAAAATAAGCTCTATATACAAAAATAAATAGCTATAATAGACATCATACGTAAAAAATAATTGCTAGCCAAAATAAGCTCCATATGCACAAACGACTAGTCTCAATGTGCATCATATACAAAAATAGCTAGCCATAATAAAGTTAGTGTGTTTTTCTTTTCTTTTTTTCCTTTATGTTGGTCTTTGTATCAATTGGCTATTATGACTATCAAGAGCATTATCATGTATCTCTTTGAACATCTTCTTGCTTTTTAACTATGTTGCTTATGTATTTTACACAACATCTGAAGTCTTTTCTGAGTAGCTTCATATGGGTTATGTTCCTCTCCTAAGTCCTTGTCCTTGCCTTTTCTAGTCTTCTATCTCTTGTCTTATATTGTGGTGTAAGGATTTTAAAATCATAAATTTAGTTAAGTCTGGCTACAAATCTTGACCAAGAATTAGAAACATTAGATATTTATAAGCAACTTCAAATTTCCTTTGCTATACATCAAGTCGACATAATCTTTTGGTTTGCCACCATTATTTTTTATTGTAACATAAACATATAAATTAGGAATTCTACTTAGATCTCACCTCATGTATATTCAAATATTGTTTCCCAAGTCAAAATTTATACGCTTCACTTCAAACAATCTCCCATCGCTAAAATATGCATTTAGTTATTGGCAAGTTATTTAAAGTTCTCTAAGGTTCTTTGAATTCTATAACAAAGAGATGCATTATTTTTATTGTTATATCTCTTAATCATTACTCTTCTAATCATCTCAATTGTTGTGATAATTGGCTTATCCCTAGCCTTCTTGATACAATAATTAAAAGCTTTCACAATGATTGTTCAATAACATGTCATATTTTAACTATACATTATGAGTATGCATACACCACTTATTAATATCTTGCCCAACTAGTTATGGATCAATTTTTCAATACCTTTTAATTACTTCATATATCTATTCAAGGTAAGAGAGAGAGGGAGAGAGAGAGAATGTCCATCATGACATAAATAATCATATACATTAACGTTCAAGTGCATTTAAATTAAACAATCATATACCTTTTGAATTCATTGAAGATGTATGCTCTAGCTACATTCCATACTATATTCTTTATTAACCTTTTTTTTATCTTAAATTTAGCTTAAAGGTTGGTATAGATATGTCTAACACAATATCTATGTTCGACACTAGTCATATTAACAATGAATACAGATTCTAAAACCTATTACAAATGATCCACAAGGAATGTTGATGCACTTAGTGAATGTCTATAACTATAAATGAATGTTTATAAGATAAGAATAAAACCCAATTACACAATTTTAACTTTTGTTGATCAAACATAAAAACCTAATAAAGATCCTTATAGTGTTTGATGTCTTCTTATAAACATTCAAGAAACCATTTCCACGAGACATGATTCTCAATTCTAACCATAATCTATGTGATTGCAAACATATTGTTGTTTGTATCCAATCCAATGGTTAATAGCAATTTCACTTTATGCTTTCCCTTCAAGTGACAATCATCGACACATGTGATAAGCCTACAACTAGCTAAGAGACCCTTTCTATAAGCATCTAAGCATAGTACATGGAATCAAAAGTGTCTTCTGGATATTTGATTATGAAATTATGACTTAGATTGTACTTTAATATAGCTAATACATAGCTCCTCAAATTCTCGAATTGCTTTTCCTCTTCACCCTCTCAAGCTTTAATGCAAAGTTCTTAGCCTATATGTGTTTTTGTCTATAATATCAGTATTAAAATCTCTTAAAAGTACACCCTTAATCCTTATAATATCCCATGTAGGATCATCTCTACAATATTTTCTACCACACTTATGGTTGGATTGAAATATTTTAGTTTGATATATAGCCTTATGTTATGTTAGAGAAGCATATATTCTCCACCCACAACCATTCTTACATACAACAATTACTAAACATTTCTCACTCTTAACATACATGTGATGAAAACCCTTCTCAATAGCATATTTTGCCAAAGCTTTTCTAAATGCATTCACTCGAATAAATAACATACCAATCTTTAAATCAATTGACCTCAGTATCACTATGCATATTAAATTTTGGAAACTTAGGCATTCTTATCCCTTCTTAATCTAAACTAGCATCCACACTCCTAAGCTCTTTAGAATCATCATATGTTGAATGTGTATATATATCTACTATATTATTTACTGGGACATGTTCTACACCACCATAAACAAACTTGTTCACAACCCCTTCACCATCTACTTCATCAAATATATCATCAAAATCAGCTAAACTAAAATCACCAAAGTCAATAGCTTCTCCTTCCTCAACCTTATATATTGGATCATCAAATTCACTAGCCTCACCCTTATTTATGTCAGGTTGTTTACCTTCCCTAAGTAGGTTGATCACTCTATACAATCTCAAAATCAACTTATTCACCCTTTTTTAAACATCTTTTGTTATATCTCAACAAACCATACCTAACAATATCCAAAAATTGCCTTCATAATATTATAGCCTTTATTTTTAATTAACTTAATCATAATGATGATGTGAATCTTATATCTCAAGTCTCTAATGTCATCCTCAAAATAATCCTAAGGAAATTTATAACTAAAAATTCAAACCTCTCCACAACCCAAGTCCCTTATTATGTATATGAATTATACCAAAGTCAAATGATCTGGAACTATTGCAAAATTATACATTTCTCCTCTTTTATAGTATATGGTAGCGGTAAATGTGTAGGTTTCATCATGCCAAAACTAAAATTCAATTCTAGGATCTATCAAATAAGAAAGACAAACAACAATTAAAAATAATTTATGAAGTATTTAATTAAAGCTCCAAACAATTTTAAAACAAAGATAATTTCAAACTTAAAACATATTCTTTAATTATAATATTCAAGAAATAAGATAAGGTAATATATGTTGATTTTGTAAATTGAAAAATTTTTCTAAGATTAACTATCTATTTATAACTCACCATTATAATATACAATGATACTTGTTGTATCATATCTTATAATGTCAACATTGATTATAATTGTTGTCCTTATTGATTATGAGGTGGAAACATGAGTATTGCAGATACCTTTCATAACATTTTTAACTCTGACTTTTTCAAGATTTATTTCTGCAAGGTTTGACTTCACCCCCTTAATCACAAGTGTCAATAATTAAAAAAAATTGACTTTGTAATTAATAGAAGTAGTAGTACATTCCTTACCAATATGAAAGAATTAAATAACAAAAGTGAAGTAGAGTAAACAATCAAAGCATATGGTCTAGATTGCTCTTATATCTAATATGCAAAAGAAAGGATTAAAAAATTTAAAACAAAATTTCATAAATTTATTCATTATATCCCTTCCAATTCCATTTTTATTTTAATAATTTTTATTTTAATTGATAGTAATACTTAATGGTCTACTAAGTATTTTCCCTAAACATAAATCACGCGAGGGTCAATTATAAACTATTATAAATATATAAAGAAAAAGGTTCAAAGTTTGAGAAATTTTAAACAAAATTTGGTAGTACTGTTTTCAAACTTACGAGAGATGTAATGGTTTTTAGATTTGAGATTTAGTCACCCTCGTTGAAGCAAACTAAAATTACACAAATCCTTAATGTGCCATAAATTTGTAAACATCAAAGAAAAAATGTTACATGTCATAATTATTTAATGTATTAAACAAGTTGATATATGTATCATATCTAAAATAGCTACAAATTATCTAATTTCAGCCTTTAATTTAAGGTGGGCCACATCATAACTATAATATGATAGTATTGGAATAATCTTAGAGATATGTAACCCAAAACCTAAACACGCATACTAGGATCATAAGACATAAGGACCCCATAATAAAAGGGATAAAATAAAATTGTGATCTTGTTATTGCAAATTCCGATCACTATACATAACGGCATATATCTGGCTATTTCTTTCTTTTCCTCATTTTTTTCCTAATCTTGATTTGAGTGTTTCCTGAACTTCTCTAAGTAAGAAATCAAACCATTAAACAAAAAAAGAAAAGAAAGAAAAATTGCACATTTCATTGTACCAGATTCATGCCTAAAGTTATCATCCGCGTATGTCAAATTGAAAATAAAAAACAATCAAAGGAAAAGAAAGCTTATATTTTGCGAAACTTCATATGGGCATCACCAAGTCTATTAAAGCAGCAATTGAAACATGGTAAGAATCCATAAGCAAACCAAGGCATTCACTTTCTAAAAAAAGTGAACTCATTGTTACAGTGCAAATAACTCCAAACACAAGCATCCATTGCATTATCCCACTAACCATAGGAATTTAAAACAAGTAAAAAAAAGAAATATAGCTCCAAAGTTGTTTCCAAAACCACAAAAAATGACAAGATGTTTAAATTAAAACTCAAAAACCTAACATTTGATAATAGTAATTATCAAAACCAATAGACTGACCAAATAATGAGCGTAGTAGCACTAGTAGACAAATAGAGGAGAAAGAGACGTAAACAATGAGAAGAGATGAAGGAAATGACAGCGAATAAGCAAAAGTCCAAGTCAGGTGATGTTTATTAGTCTACATGGGACCAATTTTGACACAACACAGGTTTCAATTTTTTTTTTTTGGATGGAAGTCAATTCCAAGGGGTTTTTGTAGACAAGTTTAAACTGTAGCAGAAGAGAATTTTTCTGAAATTTACCTTAACACAAGGCGGTGTTCTTGTCTAAATGTGTCACTTTCATTTCACTTGTTTACGTCTTATTTTCTTCTTTAAGCCCATATGGCACCATCGTTTTTAAGCTTTGTGAGAAGACGCTTTGTGCTTCTGAACTTCTTAAATCAATCCTCGTATAAATCTTTTTTAATTGCAACTAGGTCCCTCTTTTGGATTTTATTAATTTCCTGCCTTTTATCTTGTTTTATTTTATCCTTTTTTTTCATCTTCTAAACTTTGTAGTAAGGCTAAAAATTTTAAGAAATTCTTTATTTCTATTTTAAAATTCAAAAACAATAAACACATGAATAAAACAATATAAAATAAGGTAAAAAAATATTTATAAAAATTTAATAATAAACTTGATTAATAGTTTAAATTACAGAAAAAAAAAGAATGTAGGGAAATTTTTAAGGTATACAATATGTATGATTATAAAGAGTTAGACAAAAATAAAATAGAGTTATGGATGACAATTCTTAACCAATTTAAAGTTAAAAAATTAAACTTAGAGATGGACTTAATTTATTTTTAAAATTGATATCATTTTACTTTATTTTTTAAATAATATAAAATAAAATAACTAAGTCATTCTAATAATTAAACTAAATCGATGTTATTTTGAAACAATCCAATGGCACATCCCAAACCTGAACTGATTCTTAACCATCCTAAACAATATATTTATAAATGTGACATGTATAATTGTAGGGAAAAACAACCTTGAGCTCTATTTATAAACTTCAATTTCGTAACATCAATGTAAAATGTGTCTATAAAAGTTGATGTCCTTGGTGACCCAAAAAACACAAAATCAATCTCATACGATCACATTCTGGTTACCTTACCCATATCGATCTCTTCTTCCAACTTTAGAACAGGCAAATAAAAGATAAGTAGCACGTAAACTAAACCATTATTATTTCACAATAATCATTTAATTGTTGTTCGAAATCAACTTCTTCACTCGCATAGTGAACTATATGTCAAATAAATAAATTTAATATCTTTTTAGAAATTCAAATAACAATATTAAGAAGAGAATAAGTTTATTATAGGTAATTCAATATTTAAAATATCCCATCCCATCCTTCAAAGTAATCGCCAAACAAAAAGATCATTACCATAAAAGGATTCAATTAAATAATTTTATTCATCTATCTTATCATTTCTTATATATTTGTTAATTTAATAAAATAACAAACTAACTCTTTAATTTGTTGAATTTTATTTATTATATAGTGATCAATTTATTCCTTTTATTTTAAATTTATTAGATAAAATAATTTAAATAAAATTATTATTATTATTATTATTAACAGTAAAAATCAATAAAAATAGTTATTAATTATCTATAATTATAAATGAGATGTGAAAATTTGTTCTTTCGATTAATAATAAACAATTTGGTGAAAAAGTTAATTTATTATACTCGTAGCACAAAGGCTTGATTAGGCCCAATAAACACAAGAGGGAGCCAATCGTACAGTCATGTCGTACTTGGATGAAGATGTTGGATGAAAATATGGGACTGGGAGAGATTGGTCCGCAAGGGAGGGACAGGGCTGTTAAAGAGAAGGGACAGAGATCGGCATGGTCATTCATAGACCCCGGGGGGGGGGGGTTTCTAGAAAGGAACAAGAATAAGGATACGTTGAATGGTTTAGCTTTTTACTTTTACAGATATCTGTATGTGAGAAGGAAATGGCACAATTAATTAGAATTCAATATATTTGCTCAAGATCTTAAAACAAGAAAACTGACAGTAAATTAAAAGATTACAACTGTTCAACTGCATCGCCATTTATTTAGGTGAAGAAGGGAAGAAACTACAAGAGTTTACCTGACCTGACATTAAGTTTGGCAATTCAAAGCAGTGTACTTGGCAAGCCTAACTACAGAGAAAAGAGATCTAGGGGATGATTTTTAAAGAACCAATCAAAAAAATGCACTGCAAGTTCAACAGCTCCTCCTTCCCACCAAGAATTTGCTTTAAAGAAAATACCTCAAGACCTGGTGGCAAACATTTGAACATCCTTTTAATTTGACCTACAATCACATTTTCTTTTAGAAGACACTGGGGAGAAAAGGGGGAAAAAAAATGAAGGAATTTCATTTCAGGGGATGAAGAAAAGAGAACCCGAGGCCGAGAATAAATAGCAAAGTTGTTACTTCTTCTTCTTCTCCGAAATTCTAACAGCTACTTCTGAACAACCTTGATACATGATATTAAGTAGCAGCATGAGCTACGGATTGAAGGGGGGCTTTTTTATATTTAAATTATATATATAATATATATAAATAAATGTGAATCCATGTCGCCTCCACCTAACTCATTGTTGGTTTGGTGGGAAGGGAAAAGAAATCTTCTCCAACAGCAACCAAAAACTGAACCAACCATGCCATACATTTCTTCCTTATGCATAGTACATGTACAAGCTGTTTGCGGCAGCACAGGCGATAGAGTTTTCAGTAGGATGCCATGCAAGGTGCAGCAATTTAGTTGTGAAATCAAAAGAATTGCCATTTGCATCTACTCCTGGGCTTTCTCCACCTGTCAATTCAATTCACAAAACTCCATAAGAAGAACAAGAAAATAGGGTAAGAGTACCTAAAACGGATGCAATCCGACGGCACTGACCCCGTCTTACAACACGTGTTATGCTGCTTAGGGATCTGGAGGGCCTTGACGGTGGCTGAACTTGCCTCCTAAAAGTTATTCAATTTGTGGAAATTCATTACTTATCACTGCCTCCAAAATCATTCCTATTATCACTCCCATCATTGCAAATAATTTGAAGAATACCTCATAGGATTTTTACTTGCTTCCAGAGTTGTTGCCTCCGTACTTCCCGGGGCACAACCAAAAACACGAAACAAATTGCTGAAAGTTACATGAAACAAAAGTCTCAGACTGTATGTACAAGGTCTTCCACGCTACGATTACTAAAAAGTATAGCAAGTACCTGTAAGACCCTGTGGCCACTCGCAATCCATCACCACTCAAGCAACACTCGAATTTATCAAAGATTGAATCATTCTCATACAAATCACATAGCTGAATACATTGAATTGATGTCACAATCAGCGTGGGAAAAATACCAACAGCATCTTTGGTTTGATACTTGTGTTAAGTCACAATCTCACCTTAGGTCTCAAGTATTCATGAACCTGGAAGGTTGCAACTGGACCTGAATCCATGTTGATGTCCCACAACTAAAAATCAAGAAACTGAGACAAATGAGAAAGAAAGATGTAGCCAAAATGGAGCTCCAAGAGGACATCCATGCAGAAAAAGTACTCGTGGTGTCTGAAAGACATGGATGATATCACTATGTCAAAAGTGTTATGTGGTCTCATTACAAACAGCTTTGTTGACTTAATTAGTACCTCTTAGAGAGTAGATATCAGCACAGAAATCAATTCTGGCTATCTGGTTAGGACTCAGAGAGAAAAAAGTTGCAGGAGAAAGAGCGGGCAGGGAAGGAGAGCCAGGAGAAGAAGAACAAATGGAATGACTGAGTGAGAGTGAAACTTAAGATGTACAGGAATTTTTCATGCCTTGAAATGATTTGTGTATATACGCTCAAAATATATGCAAAGGGTCAAACCTTCAGAGTCATGTAATCACGGCTTAATATATTTCTTCCATCCTTAGCAAATTTGATATCTGAGATTGAAGCAATAATCTCTGTAAAAAATGATCTAGATCCTGGTGCCTCCTGTTCCTCAAACCTGCATGCATGGTATATCACCAACTAGTCAGTATTAATGACGAGTAAATGGCTTGGTAATTAACATATCATCCTTAATGTAATAATTTTCAAATTATTGAAGCAAACTTTCCTATTCCTTGATACCTCCATCTAGTTTTATATAACCATGCACTAAAAGATGCAATACAGAAAGCAGTTCTTACAATTTGGCATGAGAATCACATAAAGCTGATTGCCGCAAATCAATGAGTCGGATTGAGCCTTTTGAGCTACTATATGCTAATGTATTACAATGACTGGGATGAAATTCTGCCGATGTTATAACCTCTGTCGAAACAAAAGAAGGTAGAATCAAAATCAGATGATGAATAACTAACAAGGAGCTTTGCAATGCAAACAAACAGTCAAGAGGGGCAAATTTCACAGTGGCTTACGAGTATAATGCATAAATTGTCTGGAATTTCAATGTGCTACAAAAACAATTATAGCATGCAGAGTAAGAACAAGTTGATTTCAAGATTAATCGCTGCCTCTAAAAGTCTAGAAGTTTAGAAAGAAGGAAAACAACAAGACAGATTTAGAAAGAGAGAGGGACAAAACAGTGCCAAATCCAAAAAAGGTACCAGATTCCACTAAAAATTTAACAATTCTGTACATTAACATAATATAAAGCTTGATAAAACTCTTCAGAGGTTGAATGGTGTACCAGTTAGGTCCTCCATATTTGCAGGTTTCACATCTACAATATTGAAGCTTTGGTTGCTAATTTCTAAATTCCAAAGATTTATTCGCAGGTCATCAGCTGATATAAAAGTTTCGCCATCACTGGAACATGAGACAATAGTGGCATGATGAGTAAAGTATCACTAACCCACACCTAAAAGCTGAAAACTGGAATGCATAAAAGCATTATGCACACAGTAAAAGAGAATATTTTTCCTAAAAAGCTGGCAAACAGAGCAGTACCAGAAAGATGATGCATTACCGTACGTTGTCTTTGTTTATATTTTGGCTATTAAAATCTACTTTATTTTTGTTGTTTTTAAGGTTTTACTTTCCACAATCAGTTTAAAAATATCGTTGCTAGCAAAAAGGAGTACATGATATATATAACTGGAAGAGGAATATAATCACCTGTTGCTTGAAATTGAATTGATATGATAATCATGAGCATGAGCATACACCCTTCGGCATCTAGCTACCAGGCTAGTCTCAGAGCTAGTTACCTAAGTGAATGTAAAGATATGGGTCAAATTTCCAGAAAGTCAACCAAGTAACAAAAAATAAATAGAACTTTTACAACAGAAATTTTCTATTTGACAGCCCTTGTCAATGCCACAACCATACCCATGTTGGCGGAACCTTACCCATAAACAAAGTAGCATGAAGAAAAGCATATCTCCTGAAGTACCTAAAAGGTCAGCTTTTCCAATTTGTTACATTTCTAAGTTAACGTCCAAAGCATCTCAGCCTAAAAATATCTAATTTATATGGAGGGAGGATGATGGCAATTCCTCTGCATATACTTCTATTGTCAAACAAAAAAGCAATATAACATCTATAACATGTTTAGCAGCAAGTGGAGAGGTTCCCTCAACTATGCTGCTTTTAGGTATAACTACGGGTGAATTTATAGAAATGAGAAATCTACAGACTTCAAATATGTAGCTAATGAAGAAAAGCTACAGTACAACTACCACAGGCAGACGCAGAGATGGAATGCCCCCAGGTGGGAATGCAAAGTCATTGCTCACTGAACTGTATGACCTGTCTGGGGATCCTCCATTTGCCAGATAAGGTCTTGCACTACTTGAGCTTGAACTACCAAAACTACCATTTCCTATAGCTTTTGAAGGATCCACATTCATGTCAGAAATTTTCTTAACCTTCTTTTCTTGAACCTGTGTGATTATTAAATAATATGAAAAGACGTAAGTGGTTGCAGTAAATAGAAACTGTAGGCCTACAGTCAGTGCTATAAAATACAAAAATCAGGTGATATGACAATGAAGTCTCTCCAGAGAGTCAGCCATTATGCGCTTGCAGGCCCTAAAGTTAAATTGAGAATCTCATACAAGTAATTCAGGCCACTAATTCATTGTCCTGGATCCAGATCCACTGATACACTATTATCAGCAATAGACAGAAGTGCCATTAATAGGCTATAATTGCCCTAATTTAAGATGTATACCCGGTAATTTATGCCCACAATATACTATTCATGCCTTACCCCTAACATACATAAACCTCCGTATAGGTTAATAATTTGTTTCCCAACTCAATACCAGCACTCAAATGCATCTACCTGCCCACAATCTCTACATCTGGTAGAAAATGCATAATAGAACTCAGTATCAATCAATTATATCTCAAGCAAACTTCAAAACATCATTCCTTACCTTCCAAAACTTGATGGTTTTATCATTGGTAGATAAAAGAAAAAGAGCACCATTGGCAGTTTGACACCATCTGATCTTGTTGATTTTCTCCTCTATTTCCAAACTCTTGAGATAATCAAACTGGTAAAAAAGATAAAAACATAGCATGAACACTGACCGAGGGGCAAATGAAGAAAATTAGCATATAAGAAGTTATATCAACAGTAACTGCTGGAAAATCACACCTCAGGTTCATGGCTCTGAAACTCTGTTTTATAACGAAACTCAGGATGCCTGCTAAGTGGGTAATCCATTCTCTCCATATCCCTTCTTAATCCTCCATGCTACAATACATGGCAAAAATATAATTTAAGATGGCATTTAACAGCAAAAAAGATTAACTTAAAGTAACCATAAAAAATATGTGAAAACTGGACGGAATAAATGAAGCCTAAGAGGAACCAGGAACGCACATCCTTTGTATCTGTCCTCTCAAAGAGGACCACCCTACCCCCACGGTCACCAGTAGCAAGATGATCACCAGTTTTGTCAAATTCAATGGCTGAAATAATATCAACTGCAGAAGGAGAAACAAAAAAAAAATTTATATATCTGTGAAAGAATGTTACTAAATATTGTTCAGTTTAGAGGAAAATGCACTGTCTCATTATAATTTACTGTCCATCCATACTACAACTGGGAAACCTTTTAGGCTCTTCCCTTCATCTACTTAGTTTCAAGGATTTAAAGTCATGAGCAGATTGTGTCTGTGACATCAGCAAGACCTGCAACTCTCTTTTTGCATTTTTTCCAGATATCTTTATACTCAATTGCAAAGCTGACAATTTACATGGACAAGATTTGATTTCCGTCAGAAATCAAACTAGATTTGCATGTTTGGATATTATAATCAGAATATTCAACCATCTGAAAAGGTAAATAATTACAGAAATTGTCTACTGAGACTGTCATTTCTCAAACTTAGTCTTCATAGAACTATCCAAACTTTATATAACATTGCATTCATCCTTGTCTAATCTTAAGTGGATAGATTCTAGACATACAAGAGAAAGGGCATATGCACAAATACTGGAAAACTGAACCTCGAGTGAAGGTACTGAATGTTAGAACTCTTCCACATTTTCCTTTGCTCAAATATATCAAAACTGAGGAGTGACACTTTTTGACTTCAAAATTACTTTTTACAAATGCTTCACTCTAGGCAACTTCATCTCATGTTTTCTTGGATCAATGCCTCTTTGAATGCTATCTCAAACATTTCACACATGTAATCATGCCACCCTTTTTCTTTCTCCCCGTGTCAAAGAGAAGGTAGAGGAGGATGCCCATCTAAGCACATACATCACTGGGGCCAGCAATTGTTTTTCCTTTAACATGATATCTCATGACAAATGACCAATCCATGCCTTTTGCAAGAATCATCGGAAATATCCTTTTATAGGAGCAGTCTTTTATTTTATTTCAAACAAATTTTAAAAGAATGCAACAGATCCAAATGATTGATCCTTCAACCCATATATTTCATCATATCAAATTGTATTCCCTAAAACAAGGACATTTTCCATCAGAAATTGCAACCACAATTAAAACTTATATGCTTTGTAAGCCACTTTCAAAATGAAACATTTATCTTTTCAAGAGCTAGGTTTGAGAACAAGTTGGGAGGATAAAAATAACCACTTAGAGTATGTTTACTTTAGAATAGAAAACCACAAAGTGAAGTTGCTACATTAACTAGATTTGCTGAGTAAAAACAAAAACTTCAACTATTAGTAGTTAGGATTGGTCATAATCTGAATTGTACTTGATCTGTGCATAGAAAAGCCAGGGATAAATGCACATGCATCTACTTAAGAAAGAAGAAATGTTTGAGCAACATAAAGTAAATGCCTGAAACTGGAATAGAGAAAACCATCATCCACAAAGATGAAATCATACTCACTTGGGCAAATGAGAAACAAAAATACGAATCTCAACCATTACTGAACCACAGATTAGGATACCAGTACCCATAATTTGTCCCTTATTAACAATAACTAACTCCACCAAGCTCCTTCCCACACTCTCCTCCCTCAAATCTGATAAACACTCGACCTTTATCGATCATTACACTTCTTTAAATTGCAATAGAAACCCCACAAAACGGTGAAAAACACTCATTGACCCACAAACCTAAAAAGCGATTCCCAATCAACCCACGATCCATTTCGGATCTACAAAACGAGAATAGCCAAGTGACAACACATAACATCAACTGGATCCAAATGAATAGAGACCTACAGATACACCTCAAATATGTGTTCATATAGGTGAAATTACCTTCTTGTACTTCTTCGCCGGCGGTTCGTTCGCCGAAGACCTGAGAGAATTTCCACTCCAGAGGCTGCGGTGGGCCCGCCGAAGCTGCTGGGACCTCATCGCCACCGTTCATGTTCTCTTGTTCTCGCAACACTCTCTATGTGTTCTTGCTTCAGCGATCAAATCAGCCGCCCGAGATTTAACTGTCCCTCAGACACACAACCAATCAGAAAGATCGCATCTTTAGCTTAGAAAGAGGAAAAACCGCAAAACCCATCAAGCGATTTTCGTTTCTCTTCCTCTTCTTGTCAAATTTGAGGTTTTTTTTTTCTCAATTAAACCATTGAAACAGAGCTTTTTGGATTAGTTTTTAGTTCTCCTTTTCTCTCTCCCCTCTTTTTTATTTTATTTTTCTTTTCTTCTCTTACCTTTCATCTGTGTAAAAGAGAGAAGCAAAATTTCCCTTTATATCTCTTTAAAAAAAAAACTAAACAAAACCTAAATATTAAGAAAAAAATAGATTGTTCTGTTCTCACTCTAGAAGGAGAAGATAGGAATTTCAATGATCTTTTTTCTTCTAGTTAAAACACTCTCACACTGTCACACTCTCTAGTTCTCACTCAACAAGAGGTTTCTTGTTTTGTTTTGTTCCATTGGCTGCTGACGTGTTGGGTTGCATCGGATTGGCCTCTGGGGTCAAGCATGTTTGGTAATTTTGAGAGTAAACTATACGGTAAAGGAAGATTATGGCGGAAATGACATGTTTGTCTTTTTGTTTTTTTTGTGTTATGGTGAGTTCCTATGGCGTAAATATTAATGAGGGTCGCAAGAATCACTCACTACTGTTGTCAGAGATGCTAAATTCTAATAGGAATAGTTACTTACTTCTATTGTCTAGTTCATGCGTTTTTATCCACTTTCCAGGGTTCACAGGGCTTGGAGGCTACTGAGGACAGACACAGACACAAAGCTCTTTATCTAAATGAACTAACCTACTTTGGCACACAACTATTAGGGTTTATTTGCCAATTCATCTGTTTTAATATATGTTGTTATCTTTCCTATTTAATGTCTTGCAAAATTTCTTAGGATAAACTTATGTGTATTAGTGGGGTATTTGTGTTTTCTCCGTACCACTTTTGCATATTTTAAGGATCATCAGTTTGTATACAACAAAAGTAAGATCCTAGCAAAAAGAAATCTGACCCCCAACTCCACCACTTCAAACATTGGTGATGTAAAACAAAACTAAATTTTCATTCTAAAATTTGGACTCATCCACGAGTGAAAAGTTGTTGCTCTACAATGAACACCGTATCTTGTATTAGAAGCATATGAGATTTTGAAAATGTTTCAGTGAGCAACAAAAAATTGCATCTTATTGATTGTACACTTCCCCATTTCCTTAAACAGCTCCAAACTTTTGGGTAGATGTGGGAGTTCCACAGTCGAGCCTTAGCTCTAAACTAGGAACTCAAAGTCTTTATTTGTCGACCTGAAAGGTTAATGCATGAGTAAAAAGTTTCCAAGTTTATGAGTTGAATCTCGTATTTTGAAGCTATAATAATAGCTAGAAGATGAAACCACCTGGTACAGTTGCAACAAAAAGCAGGATATACGAAAGACTCCATTACGGTTGAATTAAAAGAAGATTTTGGGCCACTGCTCGCCAAAACTAATAGTGTACTGATTTCTTTTTCTAACCAATCTGTAGATTTTGGTCGCAACCCAATCACTTATAAAATTTTAGGCCCATCGACGATAACCAAACCAATCTACTATAACAATTTGGATGAGGCAAGGAGACTAGCTTGCTCCTCTCATCGAAACCATGAAGCCCATATTAAACCAAACCCAGGGTTTCCTCTGGCTCTGTCCCAATTTCAGCCTATCTATGTGGACAAAAGCGAATTCCATGGACTGTCTATAAAGCAAGTTCTGATACTATTTATTTATAGTACGGAGTCCATGGTAATCGCAGCATAGATAGTCCACCAATGGAGTTTGTATCATAACCCAAAGAAATGGAGATTACTAGTTAGCAAACTAATCCTCTCTAAGTTTCTTAGTGTTAAGAGTATAATGGAGTTAAAGTTAACCATATAAGACGTTGATGTCCTTTCTTATTGCTTAAAACTGTAAAAAGAACTCTCTTTTAGGGTAAGTATTCACTTCGTTAAGAAAATAAATGGAATAACAGATGAACATATTAACATGAAAGATGAATACTCACAAAATTCAAAAATCACGTTGTTTTTATGAATTCAGGTAACACTTTTGCGACAAATCCAAGTATTCTTGATAATTTGACATAATTATTTATATAATTAGTGATGGTTTTTATGTTTGGCCCTTATACGTTAACTGCGGTAAAAAATTAAATTTTATCAAGTAGCGTCAGATCATTTACGACTTTTTAATTATTTGTCTTCCATGAGTAGCAGTTAACTTATAAGGGCCAAACAGCAGTTAACGTACAAGGCCTAAGGTATCACAGATTTTTTAATTTGGTAAATTTCCGTTGAAGATGGCGTTAGCGGTGATGTCGATGGATAAAAAAAGAAGATAGTAACACATTAGATTGTCATTTGTTTTCAATGGATGTTTTTAATCTTTATCCAACGCTAAGCTTTTATTGACCATGACTAGAAAGAGGGGATCAAATCCCCTGTCCAAGTTACCCTGTCTCTACTCTGTCCATTGGGGTAGATGCTGTCCATTTATGTGGGGTCCACATAAATGGACGGCATCCACCCCACTGGACAGAGTAGGGACATGATAACTTGGACAGGGGATTTGGGGTGTAGAAA
>JANZLD010000001.1:16636909-16650689 GCA_026413575.1 Erythroxylum carthagenense
AGTCTTATTTTAATTCTACATACATGGACTTAAGGTTAGACTTTTAAGTAATTTAACAATGTCTAGTACCCTTGGTGATTTTCATTTACTTTTGATTACTGGAGAAATACTTGATGTGATCTTAAAATTTTAATTTCCCATGAAATGTTATTGTTAATATTCAAATGTCCTTTTGAGATTAAAAATGGTTACTGAGGAAGCACTTAAGCACAAGGGACCAAGTACTCCTTTGAGATTATAAGTAAGGTGAGAAGATGAACCAAACACAAAAGGTAATGTGGCTATTATGTTAGGAGCTAGTGATTAAAAAAAACATTTAATTCAAGTCAAACCAAGATACTTTATATGTAGAATTAACATATCGACATTGCTTATAGTCTAACTTTATTAACATGAGGTATGAATGTCTCTAAAGTTTGAGGTTAAAATTGAAATTTTGAAAATGTTTTAAAAGATATTATGTTAATGATTAAACCAATTGCGAAAATGCTAAGACATTATGATTTTCATAAACAAATTCTTTTGATTTTTTGTTCAGTTTTTCTTAATCTAATTTCTTCTATATGAGGTATGGTGGTGAACTAGATACATATTTTTCATTACAATGCTATTTTGATCGAGGATGACAAAAAGCTAAGTGTGAAAATTATAACATATTTTACATCCTTTTTTATATTGTTTTAAATTATTTACATAGCACATTTGGATTAAATTATTGCATTTACTTATTAATTATTCAAGCTATTTAATTTTATATTTTATTTCTAAGAAAAGGTTTAAATTGTTCTAAATATTTTCATTTTGGCTTGGAATACTTAAAAGAAAGGAATCTGGAAGAAAATCTGACCTAAAATGAAGTTCAGCTTAAAAGAAATCCTAGAATTAAGTAGCAGCCCACCAAAAAATCCAATATAATAGAAAGAAAACCTAAAACACTTCACAAGCCAAAAAAGTTGGACAAAACGATGCAGCATACCAGAGCAACTAGAGGAAATCACAATACACAACTAGAGGAAAACAACATAGCAATAGCAAAGCATATGCAATAAAATGTAACAAAGGAGGATAAACTACAAAACACAGAGGATAATAAAGAAAATGAAAGAGCAAACACAGAGGAACAAAAAGATGTAGTAGCCAGAGAAGCAACCAAAATGCAGTTCTAAAGAAAAGAAACAAAACAACATAATAGAGGGATAGTCCAAAATGTAGCACCAAAAGGGAATAAACATTATAGAAATAAGAGGAGAGATGTGCCAAAAAACATAAAGAAGAAGGAGCAAAACAAAAAATGCAAAAAGAAAGAAAAAATAAACATTGAGTTAGAGAAGGAGACTTACCCACTCGACTTTATCTACGTTAAATCTCTTCAAAATAGAAGAGATAAGTAGAAACTTATAAAAAATCTAGCAACGTGAGGCTTTTGGAAATGTTTCTAAGGTTATAAAAATGATGAGTAGCTAGGGAAAAATACAAACAAGCATTCACATGAAGAAGGGCCTGATCTGAGAGATTTGGCACTCTTCCAAGGCTAGTTAAAGCTAAGAATCACTCCAAGGAGTGATTGGGGGTTATAGGGAACCAATTCCCACTTGTTTTGAGTTGGTTTGTGATTAGTGGAGGAAGAAATTCCATTAATTTTGGGGTTGGTCCGAGGTCTTTGAAATCAGATAGAGATGTCAATGGGCCCCAGGTCAAAATCGGGCCAGGCCCTTTTTGACATCTCTAAAGTCAAAACACTTCCAGTGAGTTTTTTAGAAACCCTTATTCCCTTTGATTATGATTTTTCTATATTTAGTTGATTCTAATTGTTAAATTTAGTTTAGAGATGCACTTTGAATATTTGGATTATTAATTTTTTAAATTAATTGACTTATTACTAAGTTAATTTAATACTTATGCAATGTATGAATTCTTTGATTTCTTGTTCATGCTCTTTACATGATTGGAGATGCCTTTGATTATATGAAAGTGATTCTTAAAGCATTAATTCATAATTTGCTATATGAGCTAGATTTTATTTTTCTTTGAATAAATTATTAGTAGTTAGATATATCTCTTAATTCATAATGCACTTATGTTAGGATTGAGCTAGCTCGATTCTAAAAATTAAAAGGAGACAAGTAGGAGCTAGCTAGATAGTTTTCTATGCTTAACCTGTTAAATAACTCGAATGATCCAAGTATGTCAAATTGTAAGGCCAAATTGAAATTTAAACATGCTTGTTTATTTGTAAATATTAGGTTAGATTTATATTTTATTCCTTTGATTTCTAAACTCGATTTGAGCCGCAACACCCCACCCCCTTTTTATTTGTTAGATTAGCTAAATTCATATATTTCATTATTATGATTATTTTGGTTTAGGATTTTTCCTAATTTCTTGCTTTGCTAGATATTTCATCCAAGCTCTCTAGATCTTTATTTAAGATGCATTATATATGTTTAATCTCTTCTTAGATAGAAAAATAACATAGCTTATTGTGTTGAAATGAACTATCTAATGTGTATTTCATACGAAAACATGATTAATATGCAGTATGGCAGATATGTATATTGATTGAATTTGATGTGCAACGCCAAAGATATGTAAAGACCTGTATCTTAATTGAATTATGTAAAGATATCTAGGTCTATATTTATTGATTGGATTCTTTTTAAAATTTTTTTGAATGGGTTTAAAATCATTAATACCCATTATTTTCCAAAAAGGGAATTTTAGTCTAATAATTTTAGATTACTCGAATTCTTTTTAAGCATCCTCCATTTTGACCTGTTGTAGTTCCTCGGGACTCTAATCCTAATTCCAAAGCTTTTCATCATATTTTGAAATTATTTGGTAATTTTTTTGTTTCCTAAAAGAATTTTCGAATTGAGTTCAAAAATTACTGAATGTCGCTAAAATCATCTAGATTTCATTCAACAATTTCAACTAAATCCCCAAAGCACATTTTAGGGCTTTTAAAACTCATTTGGACACATTTCATAGTTTTTCACAATTTTGGAAAATTTTTCGAAAAATTTTCCAGTCGAGTCCAGAACCATCTTCAATCTATCCGTGATATCTGTTATAACCTTAATAGTATATTTAAATGCTTAAATTAATTTAGTATATCATAAATAGAACATACTCTATAAAGTGAACGCATAGCACATTACATAGCGTAATCAAAATAACATATTACATCAAGCACCTATATATGTTCACTTGTAAACCTCAAATTCAACTATGTCTTTGGATGAAATTGTACAACCACTTGCTCTTAATACTCAACAATTTCCATAACAAACAAGAGTAAGCCTTTAGAACTTAGGAAATTATATCGCTCAATTAACAAACTTTATTAGTAAATTAGAAATACAAACATCAGAAAAATTACCTCAAAAAATAATGGTGAATCCTAAGGAGAATGTGAATGCAATAACATTGAGAAGTAGGAAGGAAATTCAATATAGATCTTCCTTATAAAAGGCAGTAAAAAACAAGAAGAAGGAGAGAGGAAAAATGAATTTCTAAATCAATATGCAACTAAGGTAAACTCTGATTTTTCTTTTCATATATCATCAAATGCTTATGTACATCCTTTTCCTTGTAGGTTACCTAAAACAAAAGAAAAGGAATATGATAGAGAGATTTAAGAAACCTTCAAAAAGGCGGAAATCAATATACCACTTTTAGAAGTCTTTAAAGAAATTCTAAAATATGCAAAGTTCTTAAAAGAACAATGAAAAATAAAAGGACGCTAAGGGATAAAGAGAGAATACTTTTAGGTAAGAATGGATCAGTTGTGATAAATAGATTACCAAAAGATGTAAATTTCCATGTACATTTAGATTTCCTTGTATCATTAGTAATACAAAAATTTAGCATACTATGCTAGATTTAGGTGCAGCTATCAATGTTATGCCATACTTAATTTACCAAGCTTTAAATACAATTTTTTTGCGAGAAATTAATGTGATTATTCAGCTAGATGATCGTTCTTATGTGTGTCGTATTGGTGTTATAAAGGATGTTTTAGACCAGGCTAATGGTTTGGTATTTCTAGTGGATCTTTATGTCTTAAAAATGGATAGATATAGTGTACAAAGGTCATTTATGAAGAAAACTAAAACAAAATTTGATATATGTACTATTTCCATTAAGTATGATAGAGAGATAGTGAAATTTAATATTTTCAAAGCAATGAAATACCATAACAATTTTCACTCTATTTATCATATGGATATTGTGGATTCAACAATAGGATATTTTTTAGGAAGAAAGTGTTGGCAATGAGCCAAAGTTTAGTGCTAAATTGGAAGTGAATAATCAAGTTGATGAAACTTTTGAAGTTATATAATTATTAATAAATTGATTCAAAAACTTTAAATGATGAAATTACTATAACTTACAAGAAAATGTTGCTTTCTATTTGTAGGCTCCAAATATAAAATTGAAAGCCTTACCATATTATGTAAAATATGTCTATTCTAGTAAGGGAGAGTCATTACCTACAATCATCTCATAAAAGCTGACTAAAGACAAAAAAGAAAGATTAGTAACACATCTAAAGGAAGATTCTTTTCTAAGCCAATAATGGAACCACAAAGGAGATTCAATCCAACAATACAAGATGTGATAATGAAAGATTTATAAAACTTTTGGATGTAGGTATATTCTATCTGATATTAGATAATGAATGGGCAAGCCCGGTTTATGTTGTGTCAAAGAAAAGTAGGGTGACAGTGATAGAAAACCAAAAACGATGAGTTGATTCTAATAAGGGTACATAATTGCTAATGAATGTGTATAAATTTTAGAAATCTTAACTTCACTACTAAAAAGGACCATTCCCTATAACCCTTTCTAAATTAAATGATAGAAAGACTTGTAGGTGAATTTATATGGTTTTTCAGGGTATTATCAAATAACAATTGCTCAAAAAGATTAAAATAAGACCACCTTTACATGCCCTTTTAAAATGTATACTTTTAGGCAAACGTCCTTCATTCTTTACAATGCTTTGGGTACCTTTCAAAGCTATATAATGAGTATATTGAGAATTACATTGAAGTATTCATGATGATTTCATTATCTATGAAGATTCATTTGATGATTGTTTAAATCATTTATCTAAGTTTCTCAAAAGATAAGTTGAAATAAATTTAGTATTAAATCATGAAAATGTCATTTTATAGTTGGTGAAGGCATCATTTTAGGACATAAGATTTCATAATAGGAAATAGAAGTTGAGAAGCCAAAATTGGATTTAATTGTGAACTTAACTTACCCTAAAAAAGTTAAGGAAGTTTAATCTTTTATTGGACATGCAGGATTATTAAAGATTTTGATAAAGCAAGCACGCACAAGATAGGGGTGAATTATATATGACTAAAAAAAATTTTGCAAGTTACTTTCAGTTCGTATAAAAAATAGATCTTAGTTAACGAATAAAAAAATAGAAGGCGCCTGTTAGACGATAAAGCTTTTTAAATGACAGGAGCCTATTAGGCAATAGGAGCCTTTTTTAAGATAGGACCCTGCTTAAACGAAAAGAGCCTACTGAATGATAAATCCTATTAAAATAATCTAAAAATAGAAGTCACCTGTTAAAACTGAAAGGAACCGTCAGCAAGTTAAAAACATATGGGACATATTATAAAAATGAAGGAGTATGTTGCTGAAATGAACACACACACAATATAATGCAAAAATATAAAAGATAACCAGAGAGAGAGAAGAAGGATGTTGTCAATTTATACTAGTTCGACTTACAACCTAAGCATATCTCCAGTCCCCAAGTATTCAACTTGAGTATTTCACTATAAAATCAAGTAGTAATTTCACAAGTCTCTCCAAGCTCATAAGTTATTTTTTTAAAGGTTCTTCAACCTTACATACTAGTAGTATTTCACTAGCCTCTATAAGCTCTCAAATAAAAATGAGGTTTGCTTGATATAAGCTTCAGTAATCTCTCTCAACATAATTTCACTTTCTAACGCACAAGACAATTTTACAAAGATTTCACTTTCAAGAATGTATATGCTTTTGTGAGTTTTAACAATATAGCTTCGCCAGCTTCTATATTTTTCAGTTGTTATTCACAGTCGCATTGGCACTTCCTTAAATAGTCAATCTATTCAACTAGCTATTGCTTCACTTACATCTTTATTCAACTAGCTGGATTTAAATCTGAATAATTTCGATATCATCTTTGCTAAAAAAATTCTAGTAATTACAAGGATAATATACATCATTCATAATTAGTAGGATCCTTTCGGATAAACCATTTCTAATAAGGTATGTTTATAATGAAGATTCATGTAAGAAAGAAAGCATATTTCTTATGATTTTATTTCCTTTTGAGAATAAAACCATTAATGTTACAAGGAAATAAATCCAATTTGAATTTTGAAATATTATACAGTTATCATCAAATCATTAATCATAAACCTTGAGCTAACATATTTTTCAAATATTGTTATATCATTATCAAAGTTGTTGCAAAAAGATGTTATTTGAACTTGGAAATGAATGTCAAGAAGGTTTTGACAATTTCGAAGCATTATTAACAAGTACATCTATTATTTAGCCACTAAATTGGGATCTACCATTTGAGATCAAGTGTTATGCTAGGAACTATATAGTGGGAGCTATTTTAGATTAAAGGACTAGAAAACAAAGTCATGTAATATATTATACTTCAAGAAGATTTGATGTTGCATAACATTATTGCTTCACAACTGAGATAGAGTTTTCAGCAATCATTTTTACTTTAAATAAATTTATATTTTACTTGGTTTGCTATAAAGTTATTCTATATTTTAACCATACAGCATTGAAATACCTTTTGATAAAGAAGGAATATATGCCGAGGTTGATATATTGGACTTTGCTACGAATTTGATTTGGAAATAAGAGATTGAAATGAAGTAAAAAAAAATCAGTGGCAAACCACTTAAGTAGGTGGGTAAAGGATGAAGATATTTTATGTAACGCCGAACTCTTTAAGCTGTTTTGTATTAGTCTGTAATTGGAGATGCTACTGTATATTGATATACTTGGTTGTATATGAGTTCAAAGATGTATTTAAGTCCTTTGGATATATATGTAATGATTTATAATGTTATATGCCCTTACATGAACTTAAAGTTCATCAGTATGTGAAATCTTAGAGATTTCCGACATATAAGCTTTTAAGTGTGAAAAACCAAGTCCATTGGATGGATATGACCATGGTGGTTAAATTAAATCTATTCTAATGCCTTAGAGGTGATTAGACAAGATTTATAGACTTATTGGATACTTAGAAAACTTAATTGGAAAAGCTGACGTATATAAGGACTTAATTGCAAATTATTAAAAGTCAAAGGAATTAAACATAATTTTTCAATTTTTGGAGGATCAATTTGTAATTTTTATAAATTTAAGGGGCTTAATTATAATTCTCAAAAGTCCGAGGACCAAAATAAAAATAAAATTTTTGGTGATTCCCAAATTTTGGGCTTAATTACAAATTTAGGAAAAGTTTGGAGGGTAAAATGGTAATTTCACATATCCCAAGGGCAAAAAGGTAATTTCACCATATTTTGGTCAAAGAAGAGTCAAAATTCTAGACCCTTCTTATGTATGGACATGCACTCCCCATTTAAGACTTAAAACACGTAGTTTTAATTAAAAGAAAGAAGAAGAAAGGAGAAGAGAGGAGAGTAAGAAGGAAGTTTTGGCCATCACCATATTTCACCCAAATTTTTGATTCTTCAACCTCAATCAAGGTGTTCTAAGCTAATTTAGGTTAAAAGAACTCAAATCTATCATTAGATTTGAGAAACTCTCAAAGGATTTGATGATATCATCAAAGGAAGTTTTAGGTAAATTTTGTCTCATCTCTCTCTACATTATGATTTTGAGTTTGGTGTTAAGATATGTTATTCTCCATGCTTGAATATGCATGAAACATGGTTTAGATGAATGAAATGTGTCATGGATAGGGTTCTTTAAGTCAAAACCAAAATTGTCCCCTTTAGGTGAAACTTTGTGAATTTTTGAATATCTTTTGCAATTGATGGTCTAAATGAATTCTATGGTGTTAATTATACATGTATGATATGAATTGATGATGAAGAATGAAGAAGATGTGTGTTGGTTAAGGTTAGGTCAAAATGGTGGGAGAAGAAGTGGATTAAGGTAATAAGTTGTGTAATTGATAAAATGTAGTTTAAATGAAGGAAATTGGTTTGAATGGAGTGGGGGAATGTGTCATTGATTGGAAGTGTTACTATATGACATGATAGGAGTATGAATTATTATGATAAAGTCTTGGAAATGTGATTTGAAAATCATGCACATTAGGTGTTTGATAAAATGCCTAAGTGAACTTGGCTTAGGATTTAAGGTTTTATAATGGTATGCATTGGAAAACACTTTTATGTCAAGTTAGAGTGAATTTGAATTGTTACTTAGATTGATGAGTAATGGCTTAATGTTCTTAGATAAAGATGTGTTTAATAATGTTTGAAAATGAGTAAGTATGGGATTAAAGGCATTAAATGCCTTAGAAAATGCAAAAGAAAAGCTAATGTGACTAGTAAGGAAGTAAACCTGTGAGAAGTTTAATGGTCAGATTCTATAGCTTATAAGGAGTGATATTGTGTTCTATACACTATGTGAGGGTGTATAAATGGGAAATTTATGTTTAGGTAGTAATTTCATTGTATGTCCTTTTTATGTATAAAGGCTCAGGAGCTGTGAATCAAGGAGCAGTACCCAAGATTGTTGAAGCTAAGAGAGTGTATACCTTCTTTTGAGGTGAGTGGGGAAAACTATATTTCTCAAATAGGATTAGAACATCCAAGATAAGCATGATGACTTGTATGTGAATTTTGAACCTAGGCAACGAATGGTAGAATTGAATTTCAAATGGATGCTAATATGTTTAGGTATTTAATAAACATCATTGTTTTGAACAACTATGCATTTGAAGTACAACAGATAACTTTTATTGTATGAATAATATTTCAACATTGTTTTTGAAACTAATATTTTATTATATATTTTGAAAAATGATATTGTTTCCAACAAGCCTATGTTTGAAGTGCAAAGGACAATGCTTTCTGATGTTTTAATTTCGTATTTTGAGAAATGATATTACTTTTAACAAACCTATAAATAAAATGCAATGGATAATGCTTTATTTTTATGAAACTACGTTTTTGAACAACTTTGCATTTGGAATTTAAAAGATGACTTTTATTGCATAAAGTAGTGTTTTGGAATTTACAAATGCATAACTGAGTCATGTATTCTGCATGTATTTGTTCTCTTTGGCTTAGAGCCATGGCACAATTTCATTTTATCGGTTGGACCGATAAATAAAGGCATGGTGCCTTACTTGATTTTTATACTTAATAATTGTATATAATTTGTTTTGTAATTGGTGAGAAAATGATTGGCCAATTGTGTGCTGGGCACAACTGATTAAGCGATCTTCGTACCCTTGACACTGGTACATAAAAGTCGAGTCGTCATATCAACACCTTTTTACGGGACTCGTGGGTGATTTCACACCTAGGGTCTGGACACCAACTAGATCATCACCTAAGGTCATGACGCTCTTGTCGACTGTAGTCTAGACTCAGAACAGATGAAAGTCGAGCCAACACCGAGTATCGATGGGTGTGCACATTAGTTTGGCCAACTAATGGTGTCACATATGATTGTTTTGACTTATCCTGATATTGGTTTTCCTATCGATATTTGATTTATATATATGATGTTTTTATGCTTTTGTATACTAGAACTAGAACCTGTGTTCACCGGATGAGTGAGTTTATAGGCTAGGCTTATATGGTTCCTAACCAGTATACGTTGAGTCATAGGCTAGGCTATGTGTTTTTTATGTGATATATATTCACTTCATAGGTTATTTACACTGTCTTGGTATGAATCGAATTCTACTTGTGATATGTCTTTCCTGCTCACTAAGTACCTAGTGTACTCACCCCCCTTCGCTTTCCGATCATGCAGGTTAATTTAGTGAGTTTGAAGCTCTAAGTGGATCGTGTGGTCTTTTGACGTTTTCGGGGTATTACCACAAGTGGATAGTTCTTATTTTGTACTTTTATTGTCTAGTGGCTCATAAATTGTATTTATGTAGTTATGCTTTATGATTTTGTAAGTTAACTTTTGATTGTCTGGTGTTTTATAAATGACTTTATATATGAATCTTTTGATACTATTGTTGAGATTGCCTTGAGTGGACTTTAAAGTCTTAAAGTTGTGGTTGGATGTGAATATAGAAGTGTGTTTGAAATTGTTTGCAACTTTTTGGGAATTTTTAAAACACAACCATTATGTTGCCCATTTTTTTAAAAAAAAGAGAGAAAAAATAGATATTCAGTTAGCTTTGCATAATCAGATTAAGGATACCATGAGTGTCCTTAGCTCGGTTATGTAGCGGTTATCATGGGCTTGAAGTGGTACTAGGTCGTGACATTTTTCCTATTTTTGATAATTTTCCGGATGAGCAACTATTCCAAATGAAAGTTATCATATGTTTTATAAAGTCTAGCATTTTCAATACATTTGGAGTTCCACGAGCTATTATTAGTTATCAAAGGTGTCACAGTATAGAGTGCATCATCAAGTAGCCACCACATATCATCCATAAACGAATGGATAAACAGAACCATCTAATAGAGAAATGAAATCTATTTTAGAAAATATAGTGAATTCGAAAAGAAAGGATTGGAATTTACATCTATATGATACTCTTTAAGCTTATTGTACAACTTACAAAAACACCAATATGAATTTCACATTATCGATTAGTGTTTGGTGAAGCTTATCATTCACCTGTGGAGATTGAACATAGAGCCTATTGGGTGGTATGGCACTACAACATTGATTTGGACAAAGATGGGGAAGCAAGAAATACAATTGAAAGAATTGAAGGAACTAAATTTGGTTGCCTGCGAGAACTTGAGAATTTACAAAGAAAAAATTGAATTATTCCATGATAATATTATCTTGAGGAAGCAAATTGAGGAAAGTGTTATTATATAGTTCTTGATTAAAACTCTTGCTAGGTAAGTTATGTCTTAGATGGATTAGTCATTTTATTATCATTAATGTATTTCCTTATGGTATAGTGGAAATAAAGAGTTTAGATATTGAAATGATCTTCAAGATGAACGAGCATAGATTGAAACTATTTTGTAAGGAGTTGATGGTCTCAAGTTTGATGGATATTGATTTGGCACTTCCTCAATACATAAAAGATTGAGAAGAAAAAGCCCCATCTAGCATTACGACATTAAACAATTTTGCTCCTTGGGAAACAACTCAAACATGATAATATATATTAGTTCCATTTCAGTTATTTATAAGTTCCATTTGCTTGCTTTTGATTAGTTGATTTATTGGTTTAAAGGAAATTTTGGGTCTTAAGTTCTAGTATACTAAAATTTAAAAGATGAGATCTCATCTTATATAACTCAGCTTTCTAAAATTAAATCCCTTAAGTTCCAAATAAGATGAGATTACGCCTTATGCAATTCAACTTTAAGGATAAAGACCTAAAGTTCCAAAATACTAAATTTCATAAGGTGAGATCGTATGTTATGCAATTAAGCTTTCAGGATAAAAGACCTAAAAGTTCTAAAATAATAAAACTCATAAGGCGAGATGGCTTTACGTAATTCACGTTAAAGGTAGCAATCCTTTTAAGTTCTATAATGGTAAAATGAATAAGGTGAGATCAAGCTTTACACAATGTAACTTTTTGAAATTAAATTCCGTAAATTCTAGATTACTAAAATACATAAGGCAAGATTGATAAATGTTAGTAAATTGCTTTATTTTAAGGAATCATTGATTTTTCAAAAATAAATCAATATGATAAAATAATAATAAATAAATAAATAAAACATTAGAATTTTTGTATATATTAAAAATAAAAATCCGAACTAACTTCTTTTTTTGTTCAGTTTTTGCATTCCACGGACCAGTCTTAGACCAGCTTCTCCACGCACCTTTTGATGGCCCTCCACCAGCTCTAAGCATCTAACACCAGTGATGCAATAAGAAGTCCACAAGTAGCGTCCACTAAACTATCTCCATTGTCCCCCTTCATCGCACAACACCAGGAACCAGACTCCACGTATATCCAGCAACCTGTATCCCACACCAAATAACAGGTGATCAAGCATTGCGCTGCATCCCATCTGGCAATGTCTCACACCAAGCAACAGCAACTCTAGTCCACAAGCATGCCACGCCCACCAGTGTTGCAACGCATTAACACTCCATCAGGCCAGCAGACGTCCGGAACTAAACAAGTCGTCCTCCACCTATGCCCATAAGTCTCCAGCCATGCATCCCACCATCATCCCACCAGTAGGACGCACTCAACAAGACACTAGAGAAGCTCCAACCCTCCATTCAAACCAGGTCACCGTCTCACCAATTTTCCACAACTCACACCACAGCTCACTCATTGCAAGACACGTCCAGCTCTTTGTAGTCCATTGTTGTATATTGGTCTCTCTCCAAACAGCGTTGTCGTAGCTACGGGAAGAACAAAGGGCATTAATAAGATTGCGGCAAGATATAAATATACGGTGAATCCAATTGATACACCTCTATGTCTACCTATACCGTAGTACATTTCATTTCAAATGCTCACAACTTAGGGGAGTACTTTAATCTCAAACTCATTTTATATTGATTAATCTTGTGAAATGTGATCATATTATGCATACATTGACACAGTGTATGGTTTAGGTATGGGAGAGAGTGAGTGTATATACCATGTTTTCAATAGGTCTTTATTTTTCTATAGTAAAATTTGTGATTTGTTCTTGGTCTAAAGAATAATACATATGTTGATTATTCAGTATAGCAATCTTAAATTTTTATTATCTTTTAGAAATATTTACTAAATTAGGATACAATTTTGGTTTGAATTTGAATGCACAAGAGAGACAAACATAATTAGTGTTTTTCTATAAATTACTTAAAATGTCTCCTTTATTGAATGAAAATGTGCAATACTGATGCATTTTGATACTCATGTAAACTTTTGAGCCTAAGATCAATTCATTATATTTGTGTTCATACATTTTTTTGGTGGTGTGTGTTATCAAACATGGTTTATTTATGCTAGAACTTGCTCTTGTATTCATTACTAATTTTTAGTGAATTTATGCATAGGGATGATAGGAGCACTTAGTTATAACCTTTTTGACCTATAAAAACGTACCTCAATTTTTACCCATATAGAACTAATTTGAGTCTTGACATTTCTTTTATCGCATATTAACCTTGTTACAAACCAAATTTACCCTTCTTTTCCTTAATTACCTTAATAATTTTGAGTACTAAATTGAAGGAGTTATATAAAGCTTATTTGCATAAGATTTTAACTATATATGTGAAAAGTAAAATAGTTTATTCAAGTTGAAATTTTTTATTTCTCAATTTTTTTAGAATAAGGGGAATTAAAGTAAAAAAAATGAAAAAGAAAGAGAAAAACAAAATGTGTGAAAAAGGAAAAAAATTGAAGATGATGTGTGTAACATCTCGTTACCATTATCGAGGGCATATTGGTAATTCGGATGGTTCTAGACTTGGGTGCATGTCTAATTTGGCAATTGTATATGCATATAGTTATATTGGTTGATAATTGATCGAGCATATGTATGTACGTTCATGTATGATAGTTCCCGATTTGATTTGGATAAATTGGTAATTTGGAGAAATTAGGTCAATTGAGATGGAATTAGAATTAGAATTGAGA
>JANZLD010000001.1:16653165-16666812 GCA_026413575.1 Erythroxylum carthagenense
CATGAAGTCGGTAGAGTGTTCAGTTTGACTGTTTTCTTTAAGATAGTATTTTGGCCATAACTTCTTCATTTCTAATCTAAATTGAGCGTTTTCAGTGGCGTTAGAATCATTATAATATGAGGAACAAATTTCCTTAAGAAGCCGACCTAAAATTCCTATTGCAAGTCCCCCAAATTGTGGTCAGTTTGCTGTCGGTTTTGGATCTTCTATGCTTGTGTGTTTCCGAATGTTGGGCCTCGGAGACGGGGTCCAACATCCCGCGTCATTAAAATGACCTAAGCAACTTTCTCACCATTTCATCATTAGTATATGTCTTTATAAGATCCATAAAAGCATTAATAATATAAATAAATCTAGTTACATGTTATATATACTTTCATCATGCTTTATTTGAAACAATTCATATTGATGTGTTAGCATGCTTACTTTCCTCTTCTTTACTTGATTGTTTCACTCAAGTGTAACTTATAAAGTATGCCAAATTAAATTCATTTCTTTCTAATACACAAAAAGGAAGTGTATGGCCGTAGTATTTAAGGAAACCAATGGTTTATGTTCTTCTTTTACTTTAGGTGCCTTTTTTATCTACAATTTTCATAGGAATAAATGGACCATTTGAAACTATTTCCTATTAGTCTAAATTTTTGTCCATTAAGAAGAATTTCATCATATTTTTCTAATAAAAAGTAATCATTTCCATTAAAGAAAGGTGGTCTACTATTGCTTTGTCCTTCTTGGTTGAATTATGATGATGATGCTTCTAAATATGCCATTAATCTTTGATATAAGATTTTGTTTGAAATGCTAGCCTAATAAACTTACTTAGATACTACTTGTTAGTCCCTAATGGCACCCAAGAGGGCGGATGATATCACTTGATAATTCCAAAGAGGCTCACTCACACAAATATGAAACAATAATGCTCAAATGATTGAAATACTTATAGAAATATATGTAAAATACAACCAAATGCTTCTTAATGTTGAAAAAAATGAAAAAAAACACCTATTTATAGTGTTTTACGACTCTTCCTAGCTGTTGGATCCAAGAAATAATTGTTACAATGGCTACTTATAGTGTACAATGGCTACTTGTAGTGTACTAGTTGGCCAATATAATATATTGGTTGACCAGTATATATTAAAAGCACTAGATTTACTAGTCGTTGGGATACTAGTTGACCAATATAGCATATTAGTTAACCAATATATTATCCAATGTTATAATAAGCTAACATTATATTAAATTTAACAACTTTAACTTATATTGGTAGACCATTAACCTATGTAGGTTGAACATTTACCCTAAAAACATGATTTTAGCAATTTTAAGTGCTCAAACTCAATTTGGTAATGCAACTATGATTTAAACACTTCTCAAAATGTTCCCCAAATTCTACTTGGAAGATTAAAGGATTTTATATTAAAACCAAAAGCTTCAATGCCTCTTGATGAGTGGAAAGATTCACATAATGAAGTGAAATGAAATGTTTGTGCATCGTGAGCCTTTTAAAACATCAAAAGTGATTAAATAAGATTACAGTTAAGATTAAAAACTAAATAATGACTAGACCTTGATTTTCTTTTATTCTTAGTTTGTTCTTCATTTGATGATTGCATATTCCAACTTCTCTTTATCAATTTCGTAAGCTGCCATCTTAAGTTTATAACTTCATTTTGTTCTTATGTTGTGTTAACCTGAGGGAGGTTCCAATCAATGTTTTGATGATAACAAAACATAATTACTACTAATGGCATTAAGGACTAAATCATATAGGTCAACCAATCACCCTAAAAACATGATGTTTTGTTATTATCAGAAGATCCATTGGAACTTCCCTTGGTTTAACAACTTAAAAAGGCTCATTACAACCTTAAATAAGCCCCTTGAACTTAGTTTACCAAATTTAGATCAATTGTTTAATAACTTTCATTAGTTTTTAGTCTAACGACAATATTTTGTCTGTTTGAAGCGTAGATAAAAGTTAGAAGCGTAGATAAAAGTTATTTTCTTTTGTTACTCTATAAGGTAATATGATGATTATTAGGAATGACCTGGGCGACATTACAAAATTGAAAAAATATCTTTGCCATCTCTTTGACATGAAAGATTTAATACATATAACACAATTATTTAGATTAGAAATCGTTTATGATGATTCGAGTTATTATCTCGCTAAAATGAAGTATACTACTAATTTCATATCTTGTACATATATAATTGACAATAAAACTATTTGCATTCATATTAATAGTGATGTTCATCTTATACCAACATATAGAAAACCTCTGGATGATCCTACATTATATTAATAACAAGTAAGGAGTTTAGTATATCTTATAGTTATTCATCCTAACATAGCCTATGTAGTTCATATTGTGGGTTAATTTATCACAGCTCCTCTAACCACTCACTATTCTACATTTTTTTTATATTCTACACTATGTTAAAGGCACCCTGTTTTATAATATCTAACTCTCATAATCCTTTTCTTTGGAGTTCCACACATACTCTAATGTTAGTTGGGCTAGGTATTCTCCTGATCAATGTTCTACAACTAAAGTATGTTTATTTCTTAATTTTTTCTTTATCTTATAGAGAAGAAAGAAACAAATAATTATAGCGTGTTTTAGCAATGAAACTAAATATCGACCCTCTATTGACACTAATTCTAAACTTATATGGTTACATTGGCTATTAAAAGATATGCAATTGCCTATTTATAACCTCCTACCATCTATTATGATAATCGTAGTGTCATTCAATTTGTTTATAACAACATTTTTCATAAGTGCACAAAACATATTAAGAATGATTATTAACTTATTTGTCATCAAGTCTATCAAAAAATCATCTCTCTTATCTCTGTATTAGTTTGTGTGACTGAATAACTAATATCTTCATTAAAACTCAACTACCAACTTGGTCTAATGAACTAGTTAACTCAAGTTGGCATCACTTCTGCCTTTTTTTTTAAAATAAAGAATATGATTTTCTTAATCCCAAACTTGGGGTAATAGTATAATAAAATCATAGTTTTTCCATATGAAAGAACCAAATGATCCTATAATCAAAAAAAAGCAGTCTCATGATCTTAGTTATAGCATTACACATTTGACATTAGTATAATATCCAATGAATATAGCTATTCAAGGAGTTACTCATTACAGGTTCTATATAAGTGTCATTAGTGAGCATCTTAATAAGCCTTATGAGCCTTTAAAATTTCCTTGATCTACTAGATTTTATCGTGAGCTAACACATGCTTCTCCAATGAAATTGCTCTGAACAATATATAGTTTCTTTCTCTCCAAATTAAGTATATGTAACAATTGAAAGAAGTTCTAAGGAAGGCACTTTCTTTACCCATCTTCTAGGTTATATCAGTGGCCCATTTTATAATGTCCCACCATTATGTTTCTCCCTAATACTCATTTAACAAATGTTGAATTTTAGACCAAATGGTAATAGAATACTGGCATTAAAAAAAGAGAAGGGGAGTAGTTTCAGAAGTTATCTCACAAAGTAAACACATGTTATATGTGTTTCCATATAGTTTATCCTTAGTCCTTAATCTTTATTTGGTTGCTAGCCAACTTATAAAAGAGGATTTAGGTATTAAGGTTTTCTTCCAAATAATATCATAGCACTATAGCCTAAGAGAATGAGGCCTAAACATATTTAAATAACATGAGTTGCTAAACTGACTAGAACTATCACTTAACTAGAGTTCTTTATCTTCCTCTATGGGATGTGGTTGGTAATTAAGAATAAAATTCTCCATTCTGCTTGATCTCTTGAAATTACTCTAGCTTCCTTTCTAAATCACTTCATTCACTTTCGAGTTAATGGTAAGCCTTGATCTTGGTAGATTCAATGCCTTAATATCACTCAAAGGAGTTTGATCAGTCTAGTTGTCACACCAAAGCCAAGTTGAGATACCATTTGTGGATCTTAATGTATGGATAAATTATGTCTCTTTTCCTTAGCATTTGTATGAAACTTCAAGAATGCTCTCTCTTATTCTCATATACCCATAAGCAATTATCCCTGAGATATAATTCATTCACCCATTTATAATAAAGCCTCCTTTTCATTGTATAACCACCTTATTCTTTTATCCACTAACTCAATTTGTATCATCTACAATTATAGCAATACAATGCCATCATTCAATTTAGTTAATCAGAGACCCTCCCATTTAATCTTGACCCCTTTAGAGCTTTCTATTTTACATGTCCACATAAAATTCTTAATATATTTCTTTATCTCCTTATTCATCCTCTTTGGTATAAAATGATGTGAACTCTAATTGAAGTGCATTTCTCAAAATTGATGAGATAAGTTGAAGCGTTCCTATATTAGAAAGAAAGCTATTCTACCAAAAATCTGTCCGACTCTTGAAAATTTTCAATAGGGGACTACAATCCTCAAACTTTGGCTTCATAGAAGTGATTGGAATCCCAAGTTATTTGAATGGCAAGCTATGTATGTTCAACCCTGAAATGGATCTTAATCTCTTTGAATTCTAAAAATTAAAAGATATGTAGATTATACTCTTATATATGTTGACTTTTAACCCTGAAAAGTCAAAGAAGGCCTTTAAAGTATTCATCATAACTTTCAGAGAAAAAGGATAAACTCTACAAGACATAATCAGAACATCTACAAATGTTAACTTTGTGACCTTCATCTCTTTACATTTGTAGTAATAAATATATCCAAGATTACTAGCAATTAAATCGTGCTAAAGAAAACTTTAATAGCTAAGGTGAAGAGGTAAGGGGATAATAAATCCACTTACCTAATTCCCTGGGCTCCTTTGAATATCTTTAAGGGGTTACCCTGAAAGATTATAGTGTACGAAGTGGTTGAAAAACAAGCATTAATCCAATTAATGGACTTAGTTACAAATCTAAAAGCTAGGAGAATTTTAAGAATAAAATTCTAGTGTAGAGAGTTAAATGCTTTTGAAAATAATCTTTACTGCACAATTCTTAATAGATCTTTTGGAGTCATATTTATTCAGTAGTTCCTATACTAGAAGAATGTTTTTAAAAATAGTTTCACCAGTATAAAGCTCCTTGAGTGAGGTAGATTATGTATTTAAGGGAATTCCTGAGCCTTTTTGCAGTAACTTTGAAAAAACTTTATAAACAATATTACAACAAGATATTGGGCAAAAATCATTCATGTTACTAGGGTTAGAGTTCTTAAAGATCAAAAGGATATAAGTTTTGTTCAATTCTTTCTGCATTTTACCGCTTTAGAATAATTCCTATACCACTTCAACTACTAGCTTTCCTATAATAACCTATGTAGCTTGAAAGAAATGAACATTGAAGTCATCAGGCCCTAAAGACTTACTAGAAGTCAGGCTAAACAAAGTTTCTTTATTCTATTACACTAAGTAGTGATATTTTTTACTCTTGTCTAACTATTTCTCTTATATAGATATTTGTTTCCTCACTGCTAATGCCTCCTTCAGAGCCTGTTCCAAATAGATTATGATAATAACTTATTGCAAGTTCTTCAGTCTTCTCTTTGTTACTGCTAGATTACCTTCTTTAACCATTAAGCTATTGATTTTACTTTTATTTTTCTAGCTATAATAGAATTGTGAAAGCACATGGAGCTTGTATCTTCTACCTTGAGCCAATTTACTCTAGCCTTTTGCCTAAGCAAATAGTTGTGATCTAATAAAGCTAAGTCGAACTCTTCCAATTTTTTGGCCTCCAGTCGTTTCAATTCCTAGTTTTGTGGATCCTAATAACAGTCTTCCTATATCTTTCTAAGGTTTTCCTTGGCTGTATATAGCTTAACTAATTTCTCAGCTCCATTTCTTTTATAAAATTCTTTTGGCTTTTTCCTCATTATCTTCGATTTTTTTATAAGTTAAAATGCCTTGCTTCTATCTACTTGAAGCCATACAGTCTTAACAAAATCCAAGAAACCCTCTTTCTTAGTTAGAAAGTTAAAAAACCTTAATGGGAACTTGAGAGAAATATTGGATTTTAATCTTATAATTTCTTTTATAGAGTGATCTAAGCAAAAAAATGCTCTAAACTAGGTAAAGAAATCATGAATTATTTTAACCATTATTGATTCACTAGTACTCTATCAAGCTTTTCCTATTAAATGACTCTCTGTGTTGCTTATTTTTCCAGGTATAGTAGATTACAACAAACATCAACTCCAAAACCCCGAACATATTAACAACCTAACTCAACTCTTTTCCAATTCCTTTTAGTTTGAGTATAAAACCTTATGTGTTATTGTGATTAAGCACACAATTTAGATTTCTTACTAACCTCTAGGACTTGTTTATTGATCTCTGGATTGAAAGCAATTCCTCCTACATCTTAGCTCATTGAAATTCAAAATCTAAGGCTTATGTAATTGATATATCAAAGGAATGTGTTATTCCAGTCCACTGAGAAGTAAATGGACCATTTAATTAGTGCTTGTGAGGTTTAAAATATGCAAATGATCTATATTGTAAGAAAATACTATTTTTCCATTGCAATGGTGTAAGTGATTTAAACCTATGATCCAACTGTTTACCAAAATCCTTATAATATCATAAAGCTTAGGAGCCTTTAATTTAGTTTCAAGTAACCCCAAAATCATTAATTTTTTCTTCAACAATACTGATCTAATTTTATGTTTCTTTATAGGAGCATTCATCCCTCTAACATTCCCAAAAAAATATAGTCATAAAGAATGTACCTAGGTAGAGGTTACCTACCTCTAACCTTGGTCTTACCCTTTTTCCTCCTTGATTTTCTTTTCGAGGAATAAATAGCTTAATTGAGTTTCTCCTTTATACTTAGTAGCTGATCCTGATTTGAAAGGTCTTCCACCTTCTTTTCTATGATGTTCTCTTCTTTATATTGATCTAAAGTTGATAATAGAATAGGCATCTTTATATTATTGTACTCCCTCTCCATAATCTTAGAAGAATATATAGTCCCTTCACTTAAATCTACCATCATTGCATTAGACAATTCCTCACTGATATTCATCATTTCTCATTTTGGTGTTGATCCTCTTGAGTTACACTATCCTAATGTCGTACTTAATTAGATAGATTTTTTGGACATTCAAGCTCCTTAATGCCCATAATTTCATAGTAGCTTCTAGGGGAAATCATTTTCCTAGTGGGCTTCTATATCATATTATTTAGGTTTGGTTTTATTAAAAATAAAATTTGTACAATTATAACTAAAGCTATTATATGATCTTAAGAAAGAATCATACACCTTGAATTAAGTGAAGCTATACTAAATAGGATATATGAAAAACCAAAAAATTTACATCAAAGCAACCAATTTACTATAAGTTCTTGACTAACTTTGCATTCCTTATCATTGGCAACAATAATAGCTCTAATCAGGTTCACAATTTGCTCAGCAAGTTGATATTTTTGCAGTTCCTCATTCTTGAATAATCACCTATTCCTTTCTCTCCAAATGAAATAGATGACCATTTGGAAGGAAGTCTTGATGATAATGATATTCCTCTAACCTACTTTGGCTTCTAGCTTTATCATTTATTGAGATAGATAAAACTTCTAGTAACACCTCATTTATTTTAACTTTAACATAAATCTTAGAATAACAAATTCTATCAATTATGGCATTAGCAATGTCAGAGCAAATTGGTTTTCCTTATGGAGCTAGCAATGAATCAACCCTTCTAAAGTCCAATACTCTAAAAGCACATTAGATAAATTTATCCATAGAGGGACCGCTTTAATTTTGGACTTATCCAACTCTATCTCTAGTCTCTATTTTTCCAATAAAACATAAGTCAACTACCTATATGCTAAGGCCCCAATTCCAAAATTTCAGTTAGGTTAGCATCTTTTGTAAATTTGAAGATAAATGTCTCTTCTCAGTCAACATAGTTTTTTTCTAACCTTTCTTTCCTCACTGGCCATAGCCCATAATTGGACCTAGGTGAATCCTAGTCTTTTTCCAATAAAGTATTATGTTAATATGGAAGACCAAGCGGATACACGAGTTTACAGCATTTTCATTGGTGGTGTAACTACCCCATCTATTATAGGTGTTTAAAAAAGCCTCAGTTTGTTATTAGTGGGCTACAGTCACTAAATTACTCCATGATCTACTAGGGGAACCCTTCCTCAAGCTAATGTCACCTTCCATGTGGCTCTGTTGTTTACATTACCCTGATCTTACAAGTTGGGACTAGATTTCTTCTTTGTTAAAGATTTACGTTTTGAAGGAAATTCTTCTTTAGTTGATGAGCTCACATTCTCCTTCTCAACAACCTTTATCAGGGAAGCATTCAAAAAATAGGAGACCTTAAGATGAACCTATTGTTACTTAAGGGAAGAGTTAGTGCTACCCTCTAAGGTAACTTCCATAAGGAAAGACCTAAGAATGAAAAAAGCTCAGCAAAAGCTTGTTGGAGTTTTTACCAAAATCAATAACTTGGAAAGGGAGTTGAAGGTAAAGAAGCCAATTTTCTAGAGAGATTAATATAAGCTCAATGGAGTTTTTACTAAAAATAATAACTTAGAATGGGAGTTAAAGGTAAAGAAGTCAATTTGCTAGAGATAATTCAGAAACCAATTTGTTAGAGAAGGGAGGTATGAGTCAACTATAATATTCTGCATAATATTAATCAATGATAATCTCAAAATCAAAATATTATGCAGAATATTAAATGTAGATTATGCAAAATATTATTGTAGATTTACTATGTGCACCTTTTATTTTTGAATTTATAACTCTCTATATATATTTCTCTTGTATATATTTACATATAGATTAATAATGTACAATTCTATTTATACTTAATATCTCAATTAGAAAAGAAACACAACATGTTATATAAACTCTCCAATCTTATACTACAACAAAGTTGATATTTGGCTACACAAAAAGTAGCTAAATATCTAAACTAAATATCTAGAAAATGTCACTTATATTTTTAGCTATGTTCTTGTTTCTTTGCATAAAATGTCACCAAAACCTCGTAGCCGAAAACTATACGTGATGTTTTCAGAAATTGTAGCAAATAGTTTTTAGCTAGATTTTTCTTTTCGTAGCTAAATACTATTAGCTACGTTTTCATAATTGCAGCTAAATGTTTTTACCTACATTTTTTAAAAATGTAGTCAAATGTTATATAATATTGTGATATGTTATTTGTTACATTTATTATCCATATTATTGAACAATATATTTTACATGTAATGTATCAATATATTTTTATTGTGGATTTATTATAAAAATAAATTGTATAACTATTTTATTAATTCAAAATATCAAGCATTGCATATAAAAAGTAAAATTTTATAAATGTCATTAAATTATACCAACAAAGGGAAAAATCCTCCTATCACCACTTTCATCAAGCTTCAAGATAGATAAAACTTCTAGTAGCACCTCATTTATTTTAACTTTAACACAAATCCTAGAATAAAAAATTCTATCAATTATGGCATTAGGAGTATCAAAAGCAAATTGGTTTTCCCTATGGAGCTAGCAATGAATCAACCCTTCTAAAGTCCAATACTCTAAAAGCACATTACATAAATTTATCCATAAAGGGAGAGCTTTAATTTTGGACTTATCCAACTCTATCACTAGTCTCTTTTTTTTTTTCAAAAAACATAGTTCAACTAGCTATGTGCTAAGGCCCCAATTCCAAAATTTCAATTAGGTTGGCATCTTTTGTAAAATTGAAGATAAATGTCTCTTCACAGTTAACAGAGTTTTTTTTTTCTAACCTTCTTTTCTCACTAGCCATAGGCCATATTTGGACTTATGTGAATCCTAGTCTTTTTCCAATAAAGTATTATACTAAGGTGGAAGACCAGGCGGATACATGAGTTTACAGCATTTTCATTGGTGGTGTAACTTTCTCATTTATTATAGGTTCTTTAAAAAGCCTCAGTTTGTCATTAGTGGGAGCTACGGTCACTAAATTACTCCATGATCTACTAGGGGAACCCTTCCTCAAGCTAATGTTACCTTCCATGTGGCTCTGTTATCTATATTAACCTAATCTTACAAGTTGGGACCAGATTTCTTCTTTATTAAAGATTTCCATTTTGAAGGAAATTTTTCTATAGTTGATGAGCTCACATTCTCCTACTTAACAACCTTTTGTAGGGAAGCATTCAATAAATAGGAGACCTTAAGATGATCCTATTCTTGCTCGAGGGAAGAGTTAATGCTACCCTCCAATGTAACTTCCATAAGGAAAGACCCCAAAATAGGAAAAACTCAACAAAAGCTTGATGGAGTTTTTACCAAAATCAATAACTTGTAAAGGGAGTTAAAGGTAAAGAAGCCAATTTTCTAGAGAGATAAATAGAAGCTTAGTGGAGTTTTACCAAAAGCAATAACTTAGAATGGGAGTTAAAGGTAAAGAAGTCAATTTGCTAGAGATAATTCAGAAACCAATTTGTTAGAGAAGGGAGGTATGAGTCAACTATAATATTCTGCATAATATTAATCAATGATAATCTCAAAATCAAAATATTATGCAGAATATTAAATGTAGATTATGCAAAATATTATTGTAGATTTACTATGTACACCTTTTATTTTTGAATTTATAACTCTATATATATAGTTCTCTTGTATATATTTACATATAGATTAATAATGTACAATTCTCTTTCTATTTAATCTCTTAGTTAGAAAAGAAACACAACATGTTACATAGACTCTCCAATCTTATACTACAACAAAGTTGATATGTGGCTACACCAAAAAGTAGCTAAATATCTAAATGACGTCATTTATAGTTTTTTTGATATGTTCTTGTTTCTTGGCATAAATTGTCACCAAATCCTTGTAGCCAAAAACTATACGTGATGTTTTTAGAAATTGTAGCAAACAGGTTTTGGCTAGATTTTTTTCATAGCTAAATACTATTAGCTTATCCATATTATTGAACAATATATTTTGTATATAATGTATCAATATATTTTTATTGTTGATTTATTATTCAAATAAACTGTATAAATATACTATTAATTCAAAATATCAAGCATTGCATATGAAAAGTAAAATTATATAAATATCATTAAATTATACCAAAAAAGGGAATAATCTTCCTATCACCACTTTTGTCAAGCTTCAAGATAGATAAAACTTCTAGTAGCACCTTATTTATTTTAACTTTAACACAAATCCTAGAATAACAAATTCTATCAATTATGGCATTAGGAGTATCAAAGCAAATTGGTTTTCCCTATAGAGCCAGCAATGAATCAACCCTTCTAAAGTCCAATACTCTAAAAGCACATTAGATAAATTTATCCATAAAGGGAGAGCTTTAATTTTGGACTTATCCAACTTTATCACTAGTCTCTATTTTTTCAAAAAAAACATAGGTCCTCTAGCTATGTGCTATTGCCCCAATTCCAAAATTTCAGTTAGGTTAGCATCTTTTGTAAATTTGAAGATAAATGTCCCTTCTCAGTTAATGAAGTTTTTTTTTCTAACCTTTCTTTCTTCACTGGCCACAGCCCACATTTGGACCTATGTGAATCCTAGTCTTTTTTCAATAAAGTATTATATTAATGTGGAAGACCAAGTGGATTCATGAGTTTACAACATTTTCATTGGTGGTGTAACTACCTCATCTATTATAGGTGCTTAAAAAAGCCTCAGTTTGTTATTGGTGGGAGCTACAGTCACTAAATTACTTCATGATCTACTAGGGGAACCCTTCCTTAAGCTAATGTTACCTTCCATGTGGCTCTATTATCTACATTAACTTGATCTTACAAGTTGGGACCAAATTTCTTCTTTATTAAAGATTTCTGTTTTGAAGGAAATTCTTCTTTAGTTGATGAGCTCACATTCTCCTACTTAACAACCTTTTGTAAGGAAGCGTTCAATAAATAGGAGACCTTAAGATGATCCTATTCTTTCTCAAGAGAAGAGTTAGTGCTACCCTCCAAGGAAACTTCCATAAGGAAAGACCCCAAAATAGAAAAAACTCAGCAAAAGCTTGTTGGAATTTTTACCAAAATCAGTAACTTGGAAAGGGAGTTAAAGATTTAAAAAAAAAGCCAATTTTCTAGAGAGATCAATAGAAGCTCAGTGGAGTTTTTACCAAAAACAATAACTTAGAATGGGAGTTAAAGGTAAAGAAGTCAATTTGCTAGAGATAATTCAGAAAATTTGTTAGAGAAGGGGGTGTGAGTCAGCTATAATCTTTTTCATAATATTAATCAATGATAATCTCAAAATCAAAATATTATGCAGAATATTAAATGTAGATTATGCATAATATTATTGTAGATTTACTATGAGCACCTTTTATTTTTGAATTTATAACTCTCTATATATAGTTCTCTTGTATATATTTACATACAAATTAATAATGTACAATTCTCTTTCTAATTAATCTCTCAATTAGAAAAGAAACACAACATGTTACATAGACTCTCCAATCTTATACCATAACAAAGTTAATATTTGGCTACACAAAAAAGTAGCTAAATATCTAAGAGGCGTCACCTATAGTTTTTATCTATGTTCTTGTTTCTTGGCATAAAATGTCACCAAATCCTAGTAGCCGAAAACTATATATAATATTTTCAGAAATTGTAGCAAATAGTTTTTGGCTAGATTTTTCTTTTCGTAGCTAAATACTATTAGCTATGTTTTCTTAATTATAGCTAAATGTTTTTATCTACATTTTTTTAAAATGTAGTCAAATGTTATATGATGTTGTGATATGTTATACTTCTATGGCCAGTTTAACATAGAAATAATGGGTGGCATATAGTTAGGCGAACCCTCTGTGTCGGTCCATGTCTTTATCAGGTACATTAGGGAAAGGGCCACGAGGGGTGAAATTATAAAGATTATGAGAGAGATGAGGAGCAGAAGGGTCATAGGGCTAGACGAGATCCCTATAAAGGTATGGAAGTGAATAAGAGTTGTTGGTATTGAGTGGTTAGTCCAACTCTTTAATGTGATCCTAGCGACAGCCAAAATGCTAGATAAATGGAGATTGAGTAGCTTGATCCCTTTATACAAGGGCAAAGGAGACATCCAATATTATCACAACTATAGAGGCATCAAACTACTGAGTCACACTATGAAGTTATGGGAGAAGGTAATTGAAAAAAGGATCCGGAGAGTTGCTTCTGTGTTTGCCAACCAATTTGAGTTTATGCCTGGTAGGTCCATGAAAGAAGCAATACATCTACTTCGTAGCCTCATGAAATGCTACAGGGAACGAAAACGGGATTTACATATAGTTTTTGTTGAGTTAGAAAAGGCGTATGATAGGGTTCCTAGAGAACTTTTATGGAGGTGTTTGGAGGCAAAGGATATTCCTATTGTAACATCTCATTGCTAGTGGGAAGGGCAGAATGGTAAATGTGAGTGTCTAATGAGAGTTAGGGATGTATTCTACATGTTCATACATAACTTGCTACATACTTATACATGGTTATGACACATGAAAATAATTGTACATGCATTCATGAATAATTCCAGGTATAATTGGATGGATTGGTGAATTTTTGAGAATTTTGAATGTTATTACATTGAAAATTTTATGTATTAGTGAAATTGTGATATTTTGAATTTTGGTGAAAATAGGACATAAATTAAATGAAGGTTTAGAGATAGTTGGTTT
>JANZLD010000001.1:16677298-16692728 GCA_026413575.1 Erythroxylum carthagenense
TTCCTAACTCTCAATTCACATTCCAATTTCAATTTTCTCAAACTCAATTGACCTAATTTCTCCAAATTACCAATTTAACACAAATCAAATCAGAATTGTCAAACATGTATGTACGTACATGTGCCAGTGCAATAATTGCTCAATTACCCAATTATGCATATCTAATAATGCATGAACATGCCAATAATGAATGCAATGAACTATACCCATCCCATCGGTGACGGGATGTTACACTAGTAGTGGCAGTGGGAGAGGTGCAGGACAGATTTCCCCAGTTTATGAACACTGTGAGAAGAGGCATAGTAGGGAGTGTTAGCGATTGACTGGAGTCTGCCTTAAATGCGGCTCCATGGATCATCAGATCAGGGATTGCCCTGCTACTGCGGGAGCTCAGTCTGCTGTTAGTACGAGATCAGGCAGCAATACTACAGTGCAGTAGAGTAGAGGTGGTGGATTTGAACAGAGGGGCCGAGGTAGAGGCCGAGGCAGAGTTGAGGGATCCTTTGTGAGGACTGAGGGTCGGGGCAGCCGACCACAGTCCCAGTCCAGAGTCTATGCCATGACGAGGCAGGAGGCCATAATTCTCCCGATGTAGTAGCTGGTATGCTTCTTATTTCTAATATTGAGGCATTTACACTGTTGGATCCAGGATCCACACATTCTTTTGTTGCACCACATTTGGCATGTAGATTGCATGGGGATAGGGTGGTATTACAGTATGGGCTAGAGGTGAGTACACCTCTAGGTAGTACTACTGCATTGGGAGAGGTCTGCAAGGGGCGCTCGATCCAGATCGATCAAGCAGTGTTGAGAGCAGACCTTATAGTGTTACCATTGAGAGAGATCGACGTGATTCTCAGTATGGACTGGCTTACTGCCCATAGGGCCAGCATAGACTGCTATACCAAGGAGGTTGTCTTAGAGTCTCCTGGTCAGCCTAGAGCAGTGTTCAGATGAGTTAGTCAAGCAGTGTCAGCCCGGATGATCTCTTTCCTTAGTGCCCTGAGATTGATGCAAGGAGGCTGTGAGGCCTATCTGGCCTATGTTGTTGATATCAGAGTTGAGCAGAGCGTACAGGACATTCCAGTGGTTAAGGAATTCCAAGATGTGTTTCCCGAAGAGTTACTTGGTTTACCTCCAGATCGGGAAACAGAATTCACAATTGATCTGATCCCAGGTGTTGTTCCTATATCCATTACTCCATATAGGATGGCACCTGTGAAACTGAAGAAGTTGAAAGATCAATTGCAGGAGCTATTGGAAAAGGGTTTCATAAAGCCCGGTGTTTCACATTGGGGAACTCCAGTATTATTTGTGAAGCAAAAGGATGGGACTTTGAGGTTATGCATCAATTATAGGCAGCCTAATCGGGTGACAGTGAAGAATAAATACCCACTTCCTAGAATCGATGATTTGCTTGATCAGTTGCAGGGAGCTCAGGTGTTTACTAAGTTGGACTTGAGGTCAGGATACTATCAGTTGAGGATAGCTGAAGCTGATGTACCTAAGAGTGCATTCAAAAGTAGGAATGGGCACTTCGAGTTCTTAGTGATGCCATTTGGGCTGTCTAATGCCCCAGCAGCTTTTATGGCCCTGATGAATAGGGTGTTTCAGCCCTACCTAGATCGATTTGTGATTGTATTTATTGATGACATCTTGGTGTATTCAAAGAGCATAAAGGAGCATGCTGATCATTTGAGAATTATCTTACAGATTATGAGGGAAAAATAGTTGTATGCTAAATTCAGTAAGTGTAAATTTTGGCTAAATCAGGTGGTATTTCTAGGGCATATAGTGACTGGAGATGGCATACAAGTTGATCCTAATAAGATTGAGGCAGTGATGAATTGGGAAGCTCCGAGAAATATGTCTGAGATTCAGAGTTTCCTAAGATTGGTCGGTTATTATTGGAGGTTTATCGAGGGGTTTTCATTGATCTCAGCCCCTCTGACAAAACTTCTGAGGAAGAATGTGGCATTTAGATGGACTGAGGAGTGCCAGAAAAGCTTTAAGGAGTTGAAACATCGGTTGACCACTGCACCGGTATTGGGTATTCCATATGGGACCGAGGATATTTGGTGTACAGTGATGCATCGCATCAAGGCTTGGGATGTGTTCTGATGCAGCATGGCAGGGTAATTGCTTATGCCTCGAGACAGTTGAGATCTCATGAGGTAAACTATCCAGTGCATGATTTGGAGTTAGCTGTAGTTGTCTTTGCCCTGAAGATTTAGATACATTATTTATATGGTGAGACCTTTTAGATTTTCACTGATCATAAGAGTCTAAGGTATCTATTGAGTCAAAGGGAGTTAAACTTGAGGCAGAGGAGATGGATTGAGCTACTAAAAGATTACGACTGTACTATTGAGTACCACCCGGGGAAAGCTAATGTGGTAGCAGATGCTTTGAGCAGGAAGTCTAATATCAGTACAACTCAGATTCAGTTATCAAGGTTACCTAATTTGATTCATTTGAGAGCTCTAAATGTAGAGTTGAATCTGGTGCAAGATGAGGCACTAATTGCTACTTTGAAGTTGCGGCCAAGGCTATAGGATAGAATTAGAAGAGTACAGAACAAAGATTTTGATACGGTAAAGCTTATAGAGAAAGTGAGGGCAAATCCGGAGTCCGAGTTTGAGTTGAGGGATGAGACTTTGTGGTTGAGTCATAGGCTTTGTGTGCCTAATGTAGATGATCTGAGGAAGGAAATTCTTGAGGAATCTCATATGGCCGCCTATGCTATGCATCCTGGTACTACCAAGATGTATAATACTCTGAAACAGCACTTTTAGTGGCCAGGAATGAAGAAGCAAGTGGCAGAGTATGTGTCTAACTGTATGACATGCCAACAAGTCAAGGTCGAGCATCAAGCTCCAGTAGGGAAGTTACATTCATTGCCCATTCCAGAGTGGAAATGGGAACGGATCACTATGGATTTCATCATGGGTTTGCCAAAGACTCCGAGGCAGCATGATGCTATATGGGTCATAGTGGACCGGTTGACTAAATCAGCCCACTTTTTTCCAGTGAGAGAGAATAACTCACTTGATCAGTTAGCCTAGAAATATGTAAATGAGGTGGTGAGACTACACGGGGTTCCAGTGTCTATAGTATCAGACAGAGATCCGAGATTTATTTCGAGATTTTGGAAGAGCTTGCAGACTGTTATGGGAACTACGGATCAGTATATGGCGTTGATAGAGTTTGCCTATAATAACCATTACCACAGTAGTATCGGAATGGCACCGTATGAGGCACTACATGGTAGAAAATGTCGGTCGCCATTATATTGGGATGAAGAAGGTTTGAGAATGATGGAAGGCCCTGAGTTAATACAGGATACAGTCGATAAGGTGAAGTTGATCCGAAGCCGGATTAAAGCAGCTCAGGATAGACAGAAAACTTATGTGGATCAACACCGACGTGATATGGAGTACAGTGTGGGAGATAGAGTCTTCTTGAGAGTGTCACCCTGGAAGGGAGTATTGAGGTTCGGTAAAAGGGGCAAGTTGAGCCCTAGGTACATTGGTCCTTATGAGATCATTGAGAGGATTGGACCTTTGGCCTATAAGTTAGCTTTACCGAATGAGATGTCTCAATTGCATAATATGTTTCATGTGAGTATGCTTCGAAGATACCGATCGGATCCAACACATATGATACCGGCTCAGGAAATTGAGGTCGCTAGTAACTTAAGCTATGTTGAGGAGCAGATCAAGATTGTGGGATCGCGGGTTAAGCAGTTGAGGAACCGGGTTATTCCATTGGTGAAAGTCCTTTGGAGGAACCACTCAACTGAAGAAGCAACATGGGAGACAGAGGAGCATATGAGGAGACAATATCCCCACCTATTCGAGCAACCAAGTAAGAATTTCGAGGACGAATTTTTTTTTAAGAGGGGAGAGTTGTAACATCCCATTACTAGTGGAAAGGGCAGAATGGTAAATGTGAGTGTCTAATGAGAGTCAGGGATGTATTCTACAAGTTCATGCATAACTTGCTACATACTTATATATGGTTATGGCACATGAAAATAATTGTACATGCATTCATGAATAATTCCGGGTATAATTGGATGGATTGGTGAATTTTTGAAAATTTTGAATGTTATTACATTGAAAATTTTATGGATTTGTGAAATTGTGATATTTGAATTTTGGTGAAATAGGACATAAATTAAATGAAGGTTTAGAGATAGTTAGCTTGTAAAGATGATTGTTGTATTGGAAAGAGGAGAACTAAATGGAGTTAGTTCCAAAAGAAACTAAGTTAGAGTGTAATCATTAAGAAAGTGACAAGTGTCTTGTAGGCTTTTGTACTTTTGCTTGTAGTGGGTCACTTTTCTTGGGAGTGGATAGGTTACGTCAAGTCCAAGTCCCTTCTTCATTATCATTTTCTTCAAACTTTCTGGTGGACAAAAGTTTTCTCTAAAATACCTCCTAAGAGATTTCTATGCTTTCTTCTTCCTTCACGAAACCCACCTTGTTGTTTGTGCCCTCTACCCTAAGAAAAACTAGAAGCTGACCATTCTACTCAGTGAAATACGACAATTTTGCGGAGATTAGGGCTTGAAGATTTTGGAGTTTTAGCAGGTAAGTAGTAAATAAATCTTTTAGAATTAGGGATTCATGCAACAAATTGCTAAGTTACTATCATTTGCATGCATTGAGTGTTGTAAAAGTGATTTTTGGAGTTGGATGGAAGAGAAAATTCAGGTAGGAGATGAGTTACAGGTAAAGTGTTGAAAGTTGGAAAAAAAATCTGGAAAAAAGTTCATTGAATATGCTTCAGTATTTTACCCATACCTTTTTGTCTAGTGATCCAAACGAAATAATTCTTGATTTGGAGTAAACTAGGGATGTATGGCTACAATTTTTATGAAGACATCGAATTTCATTTCTGTCTCTAAGAGTCTCAAAAGTTATCGAGAAGTTGAGAATTGGGTGCAGGATGTTGAGAGTTGAGCAAAAATTCGTGTTCCAACTTCGGGAGGAAATATGGACCTAATTTAGATAGATTCTGGCAAAGTTGTCTTCTAAATAGTTGTATATCTTTCTTTTATCTTTCTAACGGTATAAAGTTTGTAAAATTTAGACATTGGAGTCAAAAGTTATGATTCTTGAAAGTTGATATGTTCTGGACAGAAAAAACAGACGCAGAAAAGCAGACGCAAGAAAGCAGATGCAGAAAAACAGACGCAGAAAAGCAGACGCAGAAAAGCAGACGAAAAAAAACAGATGTAGAAAAGCAGACGCAGGAAAGCAAATGCAGAAAAACAGACGCAGAAAAGCAGACGAGGAAAAACAGACTGGACTCTTTTGGCCATAACTTCTTCTCTAGAACTCTAAATGACCTGATTCTTAAAGCATTGGATTCCTAACACATTTCTTTATCTCTCCAAAAGAAATTTATGGTTTTTGGTATTAAATTGAAAATGATTGATTGAATCAAAGCAAGGGTATCGGTGGAAGGAGCATGAACTGGATATTTTACTGAACGTATTTTAGTATTTTGATGATATCTTGGTCTATAGGATTCCAATTGAAGTGATTCTTAATTTGTAGTAAAATAGAGTAATAGGGCTACAAATCCTATGAAGAAGCTGAATCTTGACCTAGTCTCTAAGGTGTTCAATTTCTGGATGGAAGTTGGATATAGTACACTGTTTTGAAGAGGAACAGTCTGAAAATGTTTGAGACACATTTTCCAATTTGTTGAACCAAATTGAGTGAAATTGGTGTCAATGGAAAGATGAAAGATAGAGGAACACTTTTCTAGAAGAGAGTGAGCTCAAATTTCACAAGTTTTGCCTCCTAATTGAATGTGAACAGTAAACCCAAAAAGGTGTTCCAGAAAGTCTGAAAGCAAGCCAGTGACAAATGAATTGTGATTTCAATGATTCTAGGGAGGCAAAAACCTAAGTGTTAGTTATGCTTAAATGAATTTTGATATAGGGATAGTGTTGATAAGAATTTATGTAGGGATACCCGAGAGTTATCATGAACATGCATTGTACGTAATTCATTTCATGCATGTGCATTATTGAACACTCTTAATAGTGCAAATTGTAATATCGTGTATGCTATTTGTTATAGAGGAGCAACTGGAACGTCAACTTCCAGACGTTGTCGGATCTTCCAGGCATTAGCTTCGGGAGAAACTTGTGAGTAACCTAGTTGGTTCCTCAATCTTTATTTGTTTAAAGTTTTGCACTTATAACCTTGTGGAGAATAATGGAGGGCTTTTGTGTTCGTTTATGACTGGATTCCGGACCACAAGTGTCCGAAGTATTGGGAACTTTGACATAGAAGTGTTATCTATTTGTGAATCCGTAACTACTTGTCCCTGATGTGATAAATGGGATACGTGCATTGATTGTAATATGTGGATAAATTTGTGATGCAATTTCTGTTACAATTGGACATGTGCATTTCATGCATAAAGGCATGATCAGATAATGACAGCTGTAACCGGAGCAGCCACCGAGAGCTTAAAGCTCAACGTATATGGGCCTCGAGCCTACAGTGATTCAGAGCCTCAGGCTCACCGATTAATGCGCCCTTATTGGGACAGTTAGGCGTTCGATCACAACAACGTAATAAATTAGAAAGGTGTCACATGTGCATTACATATGCATTTGATTGAATGTCTTTGATTGAATGAAAGGTAAAACGCCTTGCAATTGTGTGAGCAATCCTGAATGTGCTATTATGGTATAACTGTGCTCTGTTTGACTATGCATGAATTGGGTGAACCATCGATGATGGTTCCTCACTGAGTTCGTAAACTCATCCAAAATTGTAAATTATTTTTCTGGACCGAGAGAATAGACTCCTAGCTCCAAAGGGACTTTTCCTGCCGTGTAGATCGTGTTGGCAAGAGAAGTCATGGCTCACAGGTCGGTTAGCTGGGATTTTTGGGGGGATGACCTAGTTAGACTCTTTGTATTAGATTTCTTTTTGAGTGATGTTTAAACAGCAAACAATGATAGATGTGTAAATTACTGGTTTTGATGAAATGAAATGACGAAGAATTATGGTTTCAAAAATTAATGATTTTCATCTTGATGCTTTATGATTATGATGCCATGCGATGTGTTATAGTGATTGTTCGTAGCTCACCTTTATCGTAGGATATGTATCGGAATGACCTACGGGCGTCCTGATGTATACCCTATGGTAAGGGGGCGCTACACCTATGACCTATATTAGATTAATTAAAGATATGTATGAGTGATAGGAGACACGGAAGCATTTTCTATCAGTATTGGACTACATTAAGGTTCTGCTTTAAGCCCTTTTTTATTCACACTAGTGTTAGATGAACTTACCAAACATATACAAGGAGAGGTTCCTTGGTGTATATTATTTGCTGACGATATTATCCTAGTGGATGAGACTAGGGAATCAATTCCAAGATAGAATATTGGAGAGATACATTAGAACTGAAAGGATTTAGAATGAGCAGATCTAAGATGAAATATTTAGAATGCAACTTTTTAGGAAACCAGCAAAACCAGCGGGTACATGATGTGGCGATAACAATTGATGCTGACGTCATACCATAGAAATCGTGTTTTAAATATCTCGGGTCCTTCATTCAGGGTGATGGTAATATCTATACCAATATAGTACAACGTATTAGATTTGGTTGGACCAAATGGAGAGGTGTGTTAGGGGTTTTATGTGAAAAAAAGATTTCTGTAAAACTCAAGGAGAAGTTTTATAAAACGGTGATATGTCCAATTATGTTGTATGAGGCAGAGTGTTGGCTTGCCAAACGTCGACATATAAGATAGTTGTTGGTAGCAGAAATGCATATGTTTCAGTGGATGTGTGACACTACCAAGAGAGATAGGGTTCGGAACAATGTGGTAAGAGTTAGTCTATAAGTGGCTAGTGTGGCCGACAAATCGAGAGAGACTAGACTTAGGTGGTTCAGGCATGTATGCAGGAGGCCCTCTGATACTCCGGTGCGTAGTTGTGAGAGGATAACCCTTAGTGAATACAAAAGGAGAAGGGGGAGGCTTTACAAGTCCTGGAGAGAAGTGATCAAGAAAGATTTTTCTAAGTTAGACCTTAATGAGGTAGTGGCTAGAAATAGAAGAGTATGGCGGGATCAGATAAGGGTAAGGGATTAACCGTTGAAATTCACCAATACATTAGAGTAGTTATCTGGAGATGGGACTCATGGCACGCAGACTACAAGGACTGTAGGATTGACATACCTGTAGGGTATACGAGCATGAACTCCTAAAGTAACTAGAAACGATGTGAGTCGGTCTTTGCAGCTTATCGGGTACTCGCGGATCTAGACGCCATCAGGTATATCCTGTATTTTTACTTATTTATATATTTAATGTGATTTTTATATATTTAATAATTTACCATGCTAGTTTTACATTTTTCTTCTATAACCTGCATCATTCTTATCTTGTCTTATTTGCATATGGATCTACCGAAAATAGTCTCTCTACTATATAAGGATAAGACTGCATACTATCAGACCTCCCCCGACCCTACTTCATTGTGGGACTTCAGACTGGGTGATGATGATGATGATGATTATCCATATTATTGGACAATATATTTTGTATATAATGTATCAATATATTTTTATTGTGGATTTATTATACAAATAAACTGTATAAATATATTATTAAGTCAAAATATCAAACATTGCATATAAAAAGTAAAATTATATAAATATCATTAAATTATACCAATGAAGGGAATAATCTTCCTATACATGCAATTAATGATAACTTTAATAATTCTTATAGACAAAACAATAAATAAAGAGAACATTTTACAAATTATAAATGCTTAGACTATAAAAATATTAGCAAGTTCAGTACTAGGGGATTTATGCTTTAGGTTGATCATGTGTTCTTTGCATTTGACCATCTCTGCACTCAATGGAGAGTGTCTTTAGCCTACAAATGCACCAATAAGAATTGTCAGGTTATAGTATCTTCTACATCTAATCAGTTTTAATTTAAAATCATACTACATTAGAAACTAACTCCTTTTTCCCAATCACATCTTATAATAATGATGGCCAATATCACCTTCCGCACAGTAGTTCCACCAAAAATCATTCCACCCTATATGCCCTGGTTGTATTAAAATAACAACATTATTATTATTCCAATTCTTTAATGGTCAACAATAACAAAAAGAAAAGTCCAAGTAAACCGGTCTGTCTAAACTCACTCCAACTACTAAATTGAAGATGAAGACAGATGTGTGGATGAAGACGAAGATGAATGACCACTGCAACTGCTAGAACTCGAGGACAAAGACAAAGATAAATTGATCAAACGAAGGCTTCTTAATTAATAAATAAAATCATTTTAGTGGACAAAATGACGTCATTTTCATATCTTTTTTCCTTCTTCTTTTGGATGTAAATATATTTTCATAGCCAAATGTTATGAAATCTGTGAGTTTTAGTTATGAAAATTATTTCGTAGCTAAAATCATTTGGCTACAATAATGTATTCGTAGCCAAAATGAGAAGAACAAAAGACAATGAAAACATTTGGCTATGAAAATATATGTTTTTAACTACAAAATTTATTTTCATAGCTGAAATTATGAAATATGTCTTTTAGCTGCAAAAATTATTTTGTAGCTAAAAATATTTGGCTACAAAAATATAATCATATCTAAACAAGAAGAAAAAAAGACAATGAAAACATTTGGTAAGAAATATATTTCGTAGCCAAATGTATTATAGAATTTGTGACTTTTAGTTACGAAATAAAAATATTTGACTACAAAAATTTATTTATAGCTAAATGAATATATTTTTGTAATCAAATATTTTTAACTATGAAATTTATTTTCATAGTTAAAATTATGAAATTTGTCTTTCAGTTATGAAAATATATTTTTAGCTATGAAATCTATTTTCATAGCTAATATTATGAAATTTGTGTGTTTTAGCTAAAAAAATAATTTTGTCGCTAAAAATATTTCACTACGAAAATAAGTTAAGAGTTAAAAAATTGCCAAAATTTTTTTGCCAAGAATTAAAAAAAAAGTGAAAATATACTGTGCACAAAACTCTTTGATTTTCAAGGATCTGGAGAGAGTTATGACATAAGCAGCCGTCCCTTTGTACTTTTACAAAAGAGTGTAGCTAAATTAAAAAAAAGTTAACGTATAATGTGCACAAAGCTCTTTGCTTTATAGGAGTTTAGAGAGAGTTATGATGTATATAACCTTCAGTTTATACTTTTACAAAAAGACTATTTCTGTAATTTAAATCTATAACTTTATGATTCTAAATTAGCAATTTTACTAATTACCTCAAAACTCACCCTTAACTACGAAAATCAGTACATGGCTAAAAAACTTTGTCATGCCTTTTTAGCTACGAATATAAAACTTAGCCTATTTAAAAACTTGCGCATCAGCCTTTTTATCCAAAATCGTAGCCAAATGGCTACTTTTTTGGAAATTGTAGCTAAAAAATAAGAGCCAAAAGGCTACTTTATTGCATCATTACTACTCTCAAGAAAGATCTTTAATTGAAAATTATTTTGAACGTGGAATAACGATGTAGTCCGCAAAAAATATGAAAGATGCAACTGTCTTGTTCCTAAAAGTTATTTTTAGTTTTTCTGGTGAAATTGTCTTAATAAGAATCCTTTCTTTGCATTATTACCCGCCTTTTTATCTCACAAGGAGCAAGGAAACTAAAAGAGTTGTTAGACGTGAGAAATAAGGTCGCACCACCAGTCCAAAAAGCTCAATTACTTGAGTCATTGGGTGACTTTGTGAGTGTAAATTAATCAATAAAAATGGTGAATTTGGCCAATTCATGGTCTTAGTTAATATTAAGAAAGAGACATAAAAGTAAGCAGCACCATCGACTATAATTGGACTTCGGTCAGAAATCTGAGGGAAAAAGAACAGAAGACTGCGTTCGCCTTAAGCTATGTAGCCTAACCAACTTCACATGAAAGCGCAGTTCCATGCTCACTTTTCGACTAGAATTCACGTTCAACATAAAGGTGAACCTATGTTTTGCAGATCCTCGTGAACTTTGGACACGACATGTGTCAAACTGGTCTTGGTTTATGTACACATAGTGTTCAGCACGTAGCAGCATAGCGTTCTACACTTGGCAGACACTGCTGTTTAAATGTCAACACCTATTCTATATTAATGGAAGGTATATTTTTCTTGCTTCTTGTAATGGAGTACCCTACTAGGGATGTTCATTTTGGCCAATCCTTTGAAAGTCCAAGGTTTGTTGCGCGTACACCAGAGTTGTACAACTTGAAGGAGAACACAAGATGAATTGAAATTAATATACATCTTTAGTTGAAATCTAATAGATCACCTAACTTAATTATTTGTCTTAGTGGTGATGATATATAATAACTCTTCTCTTTCATTCGTCCAACTACAGAACTGGCTAGTGCATGAACATCCAGTGTACAAAAGGAGCATCACTATAAAAATCATATTAAGTAATGGGAACACTCCTTTGAAGTTGCATAATTGTCATATTATAACACCTCACATTACCCTACCATACGAACTATACCCACTGGTGATGAGGAAGAACGCAAGTTTTCGGACTAAAACGCTATAGCATCCAATAGCTATAATGGGCACAATTGATAATGATGGTGATGTGTCTATGGGAGCTAATAGTATACACTGGCTAATGGCTAATGGCTACAGTGGACATGTCATTCATCAGAAATCAATTAGACACAGGAAAAAGCCACACGTTACCTCAGTCATGCATAATTATAACCCAAGGATAGAAGAAGCATGCGTGTTAAATGTAAACGATTGATAACAGGTGGGGGATGCTTGTTAGGAGGTAATACAAAGATGTTTTAGTGGGTCGGTTCCCAATCTTTTGTAGTTGATTTCGGGCAGGAAAAGGAACAAGACAACCGAATATGAATTTGGGAACACTGTCACTAGCACTTCTATGGAATAAAGAATTAGATGACATGCGTACACGATTTAGAATATTATACTAGAAGTTAGAATATTACAATTGATTGCTTGGAATTAACTTGAAACGAATCACATTTGTGGCTGTATAGAGTTGGTTCAATTCAAGTTGTCTCATCCTAATTTTGGGAAGTTCTAGAAAATCCTTAGATCAATGTTTACAAAGTTTAGGCCACGAATGTGATAGAAGTTGAGAGTTGGGATGGGTCTCAATTGAATACTTGTCCGGTAGAAAAAAGTAAAGTGAAAATGGACAATGAAGTGCATCTTTCCGTGCTTCTTGTAAAAATTAAGGAAGGACAGAGCTTGGACCAAAAATCGGAAAATAAAAAAGCATGTGAATGTGGTGAGGTTAAGGTGATTGAGTTGTAATCAAACTCGGCAGCCACAAAAAAACGGTTCGCAAGAATCACTGAAGGGTACTTGGAATATCCTAATGCGTTTCAAAGGTGGCCAACTTGAACTTAGTTACCTTTGGCATATTCCCCTATGCCTCGCCACGTTCTTTATCTGCTTCTTAATATTCCGATAACTTTTACCAAACTCCAATTAACAATTGGTCTGTTTTAGTTTTCTATGGTGATTTTAAAACAATATTCCAAGCTCAAGTAGTATTCCGTTGGATTCTACATGTCAACTTATTTAAAATTCACGCACAACCACCCTCTTCAACACGTCCTTTGCTCTTATATAAATTGAATCCTCTTCACATCAACTCTCATACCAAAAACAACCTGCTTGTGGCTGTTTTGGCTATTAGCTATGGCTGGAATTGTGGTGATTTTCGACTTCGATAAGACCATTGTCGACGTTGATAGTGATAACTGGGTAGTTGATGGACTGGGTTTTACCGACTTGTTCTGTCAACTTCTCAACACCATGCCTTGGAATACTCTAATGGTTAGTACCTTAATTAATTTAACATGTTGCTTATGTTTTTCTTCTTTTTTTTTGGGTTTGTTTTTCCTGTTTTTGAACCAGCAACTTCATATGTTTCTATTGTTTTGTTCGCTACTTACGTAATCGAATAGTTGTTTGAATGCACAGTCGTGCGTTTCCAATTCTTGTCGGGATTGCTTATATATTTTCAACGCTAAAACTTTTGCAGGACAGGCTGATGAGGGAAATTCATACACAGGGAAAGACCATTGAGGACGTTGAAGAGGTTCTGAAACGTATTCCTATTCATCCCAGGGTTGTTCCTGCTATCAAATCGGCACATGCTATGGGGTAAGCGTAACTTTTTTGCGTATGTTTCTTCATTGAGTTTCGCTTGAGGCACCTTCCAAGCCTACTTTTGTAGCATATTTGACTGGTTATGATTATAGCAAGTAAATTTGTTCTGTCAATTACGTGTTCTTCTCAGGTGTGAATTAAGGATTGTGAGCGATGCAAACGTGTTCTTCATTGAGACAATCCTGAAACATCTTGGGTTAAGGGATTACTTCTCAGAAATTAACACCAACCCAGGATTTGTTGATGAAGAAGGGAGACTGAGGATCTCCCCTTACCATGATTTCACCGTATCTTCTCATAGTTGTGGTCTGTGTCCTCCAAACATGTGCAAGGTAATGCATGTCTTCTCTCTTCTGGTTTTAAAACTTTATTCTCATTTCATGATGCTTTTTTCTTTTTAATCAACTAGGGAAGGGAATTGAAATTTAACAACATGCAGAGTTTCTCCAAAGTGTAGATGGCCTGTTATTAGAGAATTTTTTTTCGACTGCTCTTATGTTCCCATTAAAAGTTTTGTGGGGTTTATCTGTCGATCCCACAATCTACGGAACATGGTTCCTTCTTTAGCTTCTGATTTTGACAAGTTGATTTTCTTTGCTTTTTGATTGACCCCAACATTAGTAATCATCACAAGCTCGTCGACTTAAGGGCAGAATTGGTTGTCTAATTGCATTAAGTTAATTGGTAATGACAAAACCAGTAAATACTGAGTTTCTTTGCCTCTATATCTTACTCTGGAGACTAAAGTTGTGATCTTTTTTCAACTTATGGTTTCAGGGTATTGTTGTTGAAAGGATTCAAGCTTCCCTTTCGAATGAAGGGAACAAAAGAATTATCTACCTTGGTGATGGCAGTGGCGATTATTGTCCAACCTTGAAACTTACAGGGTCAGATTATATGATGCCGAGGAAAAATTTCCCAGTGTGGGAGTTAATTACCAGAAACCCTTTACTCGTCAAAGCTGAAATTCACGAATGGACTGATGGGGAAGAGCTTGAACATGTTCTTCTACAACTCATTAGCTCAATTTCTATGGAGGAATCAAACGGCAATTTGTTTAAAGCTGACTGCAAACTGGAGACAATATCTGTTGCTTCATATGAAGCCCTCCCAAGAGCTCTTTCAATTCCTCACTAATTATATTTCAAAGCCAAAAATGGCACAATTGCAGTGTTAGCAACTTTGTGAACTTGCATGCAAAATACTAGCTCTCACTAATCTATTAATCCTCACATTTCTGTTTTACAGTGTGAAGCATTGCAAGTTTCTTTGTCCTCTTTATGTGTATTTTTGTGTTTATCGAGAGAAAAGCTTGTAAATTCTCAATTTAATAATACAAGAGAAAGCATACGGATTTACTTGAAATTGTCCTAGGCTCATTTGAGGAGCATAGCACCATCAAACCTTCAGAAGTAAAGACTTGGTACGACCTTGAAGAATTCCAGAACATGAAAATAAGGCCTCTAGACACAGTCTTGAGTCTGTCAATCTTTACTAATGAAGATCACCGTATGACCTCGTTTCCTTGGATTTTGTTTCACATTCAGAAATTTCAAAGAAGGCTAATCCTTGCTAGCAGAATTTGGAATATAATTCACTACCATGTGCCCCATTATGAACATCTTAGAACTGACAAGGATAATGTTGCAGCTAATGATCATTGTGGGAAGGGTCCAGACTGGTGACCATGAATAGAAAGTGAAAACAATAATCTATGGAAGGTTCTGAGTCACGTAGAAAATTATTCTGTAAGCCACCAGTAAGGAGGCTTCCAAGTAATTGAGTCACCATCTAAGAACAAGTAATATATGTTGCTTGACAAAAGGCACAGTTCATGATCCTTCCGATGTGAAAACAGAAATTAAAGGCAGTTTTACAAGTTGAGTCTGTATCCTAAGACCTCGCCCTCTATGCAGTTCTTGAGAATTAAGCGCTGCTGATATGGACATTATAGTACATATTCTTCGACATTGAAGTTGTAACATTTTCTGTTCCTGGTCCTGGACAAGAGGAGGAGGAATTTTATTCTTAAAAGCCTTGAATTTTTTATTTGTTTTCATTCTACGGTTCGAAAAACTTCTTGGCTGTACTCTCTCTTCATCATTGAATTTTAATCTTTATTTTGTTCTGGTTCTGCCAGATTCAGACCGAACGGTGCGTGTCCGTTGGTGTCCATCGTCTTCAACCTTCTGTGATGAACACGG
>JANZLD010000001.1:16692828-16704540 GCA_026413575.1 Erythroxylum carthagenense
TAAGGTGCATCGGGCTTGGGCTCGACATGGAAGTGGGGCTAAACCAATCGGCCCATAGCCCTGAGTAGTCGACCCAACCATGTTCTAATTTTGATTTAAATAAATTTAACTTTTAAATAGAACTACTTCAGCTTTTCAAGTTTTTCTCATCTTCAAAATGCAGTGCAATGCATACACCTTTTCCCAATTACAACCGTGCTTTTGTCCTTTAGTTTTACAATCATTATCTATTATACTGAACTAGTTTAGACTTGAGAGATCAGAATCCCTTTTTTTTCTGGATCATCTTTTTGTTTCTTTGTTTTGTAACGGCGTTGAATTATAGTTTAAATACTAGAAAATTAAACAAAATCTCAAACTCTATGAGAAAGAAGCTGCCTTTCATCCTAGCAACCATCCCAAGCTTACTCTGTTGGTCCTCTCGCTTCTTTTCCCTGTTGTTTAGTTCTTGTTGCTTTCTTCTCGCTTGTTTGGTCTTCTTTACTTCTTGCCTCTTCTACTTTTGTCCTCTCTACTTTCCCTGTTGGTTGATCCTTTTCAAACTGCTTCTAGGTTCCAGTTTTTTAGGTATTACTTAAGTTCACTTTGCTAGTACAACTGCCTCAACACTTCTACCAAGTGTTCTTGGTCTCTCTTTGGCGTTAAGTGGAACTTTCTTCAAATCTCCATCTTGCTTCTTCTGCTTTTCCCTGAATTGCTCTCACCTTTTGCACCATGCCATTTTAGGAACTATTTTCTAGTTTCTAGTGGTCTGATTTATTTCTTTACCTCCTTTAACATCATGTCCACTTCTTTGTAGTTCTTAACTAGACTGAATTACTTAGCTAGTTTAATTTTTCCAACCATTATTCGCTCCACAGACATGGTTCTTATTTAGACTTTCTTAGATGGTAAATTTTTATTCCCTTATTTACTCCGCTGATGTCTCTTGTGCACCGACTAACCATGCTTTATCCATGATTCCTTCTTCAAGCATTAAGCCTCCCTCTTATATTCTTTTGCATTTCCAGTTAACCTTGTTCTTCCCTAGACTTCATTACTACACCAACTCTTCTAATCTTACCTCAACTGCTACAGCAACATCAACTTCCTCAAGCCTCTTTTCCACCTTTGGCAACCATGCTCTTCAACTCCATTTCCTCCAAACTAAGTTGGCACTAAGTTATTAGAGACTCCTTTCTTTAAAAAAGCTTCAATCTTCAATTTTTCTCTCCATCATAAGTTGATGAGAGTTGTATTGTTGCTCCCCCTATGGAAGTGCTTAAAGGGAGTGCATACATATAGAAATTAACATCAGTTGGTTTCTTAGAAAAATCCCAACTTACTTAGAGAGGATCCATACACATAGACATCTACATTAGTTGGGTTCTTGGAAAAATGCCCAACTTTTTCTCTTATGCAATCATGGGCCATACATAAATACTAGGCCTATTGGAGGTGTTGATGATAAAGAGGACATGTTCTTATTTAATTCAAAATCAAATGCTCAAAGATCTATAAAAGTTGGTCCATGGCATATCTTTAACATTCCTAGTTTTTCTCAACACTAGAGACCTAATATCCATCTGAAGAATCTTAAACAAAAACAAATTCTTCTGTGGCTTAATGTATACAATATTCTATTAATTAAAGGTTACAAAAATTTAGCAAGCTACATTGACAAGTTAATATATATGGATGAACAATGGCTTCAATAAAAAGAATAGGTTCCATGTGTACGTGAGTGTAGATATGCAAGTGGAGCTACCTAAGTCTATCCCTATATGAGACTAGATGATAGTGACACAATACCTTGAAGATATGGTCAAGGTACTATCAATAGAGACTGTTTTTAAGACATCACGAGAAGCTATGGATGGAGGCCATCATACAAGACTTTTTCAAAGAGGAGACTACTATGAACTTATGAGATTAGAGATACCTAATGATTGTGAGGATGATAAGGGAAGAACAAATGATCAGAACTTACATGAACTACATGAGAAAAATGAATCAATAACTTTACCAAAAGAAAAGGAGAAAGAGATATACATGACAGACCAAGAGATAAGAGAAGCAAAATTCAAGTGAGAATGATCCCCAATGCTCCAATATAGTGATTGAGAACTCTTCTTATGAGATAGTTGAAGAAATGGGACCCCTTTTACATATTCAAGGAGATCCCCTCGATTAACTCATCATCAATTCTAATAAAACCTTGCCTATGTGTGTGTTATATGGAATTGTGTCCCTGTAATGAGGTCAAATAAAGTTTGAAGTCAAAGGGAATGATTTCAAAGTGGTAAGTAGGAGAAGATCAAATAGGAAAATTAGAGAAAAAAGCTCGAAGGTTCGAACTCTCTCCTACTGATAATCCTTTTATAGAGTATTAAAGGGCTTGATAACTCTAAGAAGCATGTGTACTTAAGGACTATCTCAATGAAATAAAACCTATGATAATAGGACATTTGGAGGAAACTCAATAATGACAAGCATAAAGAGCTTGTTTTTAAGGAAAATATTGACACTTTGTTAATAACCACCAAACTTAAAATTGTGGAAGGATAGTTATTGCCTATGATTTAGATAGAGTTAAGTTTCTCATTATCTGATTACAAATCAACTCATTCATCTCTCAAAAATTTTGCTTCAGGTGAAGATTAGAATCCAATTAACATTTATGCATGTCTTTAATCTTGCTTTTCAAAGATTTCTCTTTAGGATAAGTTAAAGATGATACATTCTTCTATGGATTCCCTTCATTATTTCTATAAGATTTCTGTACCACTCTCAAACATTCAAAAGCTGAAGGAAATATTTGCCTAAGGATGTAATATCCTCCCTTATATGTTTGTGTGTGTGTGTGTATATATATCTTTCACCCTCATCTTTCTCTTTTTTTCATTCTCACCCCCTTAAGTTACTATTTACCAAAATATCCTCTTCCTCTGTTCTTCATCACTAATAACTCTAATCAGCCAATCATATATAACAATCAACTCCTCTCTTCGAGCTTGTCACAACCATACATATTTTACCTCACAATAACACTGAAAACATCACAAAAATTGAGAAGAAAAACTCAAATCTTCGATTCATCACCTCCGATGAGTGTTCTTAACCACCACCATTACCACTGGACTCCCTTCGATATTAGGAACAAATGCCCTATAATCTTGTCATTGATCACTGCTTTTATCACCGCCAATTAACAAAAATAGAGGTTAAGGCTCTGAAATATTTTTTTTCTTCAATTCATTGAGATTAATTGATAATTTGAGCTTCTTGTAGTTATAAAAGTTGTTATACTCATCAAGAGATTTCACTTGATACAAAGATCATTGAATTCTAAAACTAATTTTTTTCTTAACATAAGAAAAATATTATAATCGTCCACGATACTATTCTAATGACTTCATTAGAAAAAAAAATTAAAAATTTTATAAATTATGTTGATAATTTTTCCTTTAATAATCATAGTTAAATTTTTAATAGTTTGTGAATTAAAAATCATGAAAATTTAGGCAAGAATATGATCAAGGGTTGAATTGCATTATTGGACCATCTTAGCAAACATAATAAGTCCTATATTGTTAATTGAACCTACTGAATCGTAAATGACACTGATTGGTATATTTCTTTTCCTATTTTATAGATATATAAGGAGCGAAACCTACATTGTAAGCTTCGAACTAACAAGTAAATTAATCAGGTACGTCCATATCTATCTACCAATATCGAATCCATACCCTTTATTGATTATGGTTTTAGATTGATATGATCAATGACATGTAATATCAAGGTAGAAGTCAAGGTGGATATGATATGATATTATATATAAGTGCCTACAAATATATACATGTACATATGTAATTTTAGTAGTCGTTATAATGACTCTGCAAATAATAATGATATCTAAGTATACGTATACGAGTATGGATACCTATAGCATACTTTATGCATTTATGATAGTCCTTATATGATTAAGTGCTTGTTTTGTGAAATTGTGTGAGTAATATTTAGATTATGTGTGGATGTCTTTGATTGTGATTATGAAAGATAAAGAAATATAGGACATGTCAACTAATAGGTATGCATCAAGACCAACGCTCACTGGTTTGATTATAAGAGATAATTATGATATCATATTGAGATATGATTCAGACCGATCCTGGTTGATGTTTAGTTCTCAATCCAGTCCTAATTTGATATGTATATTATTGATATGAATGTGACTTTATACGTATTGAGTAAGGTTAGTCCATTAGTGATGCTTCACCCCGCAGCTACTCGAAGTGTAGTATTGTGAAGATTTACCCTTAGAGACTAGGTTCTTATAGATATTCCTTCTCTACAATTTATTGTGTATTGCATATGATTTTCATGCCTCATATATCTGTGTTTATACTAATATAAAATGTATATTATGTAATGTCATAGGGCGATATAAACTTACTCAACAGAGTCTAACTCCTCTTAAATTCTATTTTTCAGGTTAACTACCACCAATTTTGTAACAATGACTCCAAGGAGTATCAACTACAATATATCTACTTTTACATATGTTATTCAATTGTTTTCACATGTAATTGTACTTTAGCATCTGCAGTAATATAATTTAATATGTTGAAAAATTTTCCTTTAATGCACACTAACATTATTATACTTTATTGTGCTTATACTTACACATACCAGTATTGTTATTTAATTCTTTTTTTTTAGATTTTACATTTATTTAACACTAGTAGTCAGACTTACAAAAGATTTGAGGGCATTGGTTCTTAGGTTTCACTTGCCCATTCAAGTTATCAAAAAGTTATTAGAAGATTCTAGGTTATTAAAAGACTTAAGGTTTATAAGGTTGTTTTACATGCAGACACATAAGAATTTTAATCCCTCCTTAAAATAGCTTCCTTACGAAGAATACTCATCTGTTATAATTGATGGTATTGATCATTCCTTTTCTTCCTTTGCCAGCATGAATAGACATGTGTAATTTCTTGCCTAACTTGACTAAAAGGCCAACGATAAGACCTTGGCAAAAGAAAGACGCTTGCCCTTACTACCTCAACTGGAAGACGTGGTAGGCGCAGGATGATTAGGACTTGAGAGGCATCTGTAAAATCGTCAATGATGTCATAAGGAGATCCGTAGGTGCTTACATTTGACATGCGAGCATTTCTAGCATGAATATAAGTTAATAATTCCATGTTTTGAGATTTGATGATGATGATGCAATAACAACAGTAACAAACACCACCATCAGTTGTAGCCCTGAAGCAAGAGAGGTCAAATATGCAGTCGTCAATGGTGTATTTGAGATTTTGTCATTTAGGGTTTAACAAGAGTAGACCTAAGGAGGCCATTAATTTTCTTGATGAGGTGGAGATATGAAGCACGGGACTAAACTGTTTTGACATCTAGCATGTAGGTCAGCCACTTCCTTCCATACTTATGTGCAGTAAGATTGTCGCAGTTTAAGAAGATATTTATGGATTGTTTCCTCTCCTTTGTAGATCAAGAGCACTCAAATTAGAGTTTTAGAATCTACGTCAGAGAGATAGGATAGTGTATTAGTATACCACTGAATTCATTTCATTAAGTTGATATTCCCCAGAGATTGTCTTAGATAAGCTAAGGAAGAATAACCAATACATACTCGAGTTAGGAGCCTCTTTCGTTAGCATGATTATGAGCTGTCAAGATAAATTCTCTACTCTTGTGGATATGACTAATCACTTGAACAGGATTCTTATAGAAGGATGTTTGTTTATTAGAGAGAAAAGTAGGAGGCATTTAATAAGACCCTTTAGTTTTCAGCAATGGCAACAGTGATAATTGAACTTCTTACTTGCGTATAATCAGAGTGGGAGCTCTTAATAGAGGTTATTCGAGCACAAAACAAGGCAAGATCTAGTCGTAGACATTTATGAGGATTTAGGTTTATGCCTAGAGTAGATGGAGCTCTAGACATACCAATTAAGGCTTAGCATCCTTTATTTGCTGACAATGTGGTAAGGCACACTAAGGCCTATACCATATATTACTAGGAAGCTATTACAGATATGGCCAATATAGACATCTAATTAGGGATTGTTCAGCAATGAGATATTAATAAACATCTTCTAATGTGGTGCAACCTCTATTTCTGTAGTCACAAGGGAAACTATAGTTTTGGTGTCTGGCAAAGACTAGTTTGAAAGTCTCCATATGTATTTCCTGAAAAGTTACCAAGGTTGCCACCAAAGAGAGATATCGAGTCATGCAATAATCTAATATTGGTACAACCTCAATTTTTATATCTTTATCTAGAATTGCACCTATAGAGTTAAAGGAATTAAAAGAAAATTATAAAGTTATTAGGTAATGGTTTCATCAAGCCTAACACATCAATACGAGATGGGCCAATACTATTTGTAAAGAAAAAAGATGATACTTTCTAATTGTTTGTTGACTACAGGCAGTTAAATAAGATGACCATCTGTAATAAATATGCATTACCCCAAATCGGCGATATGTTTGATCAAATTCAAGGTGCTAGGTATTTTTTTAAGATTCACTTAAGGTATGGATATCTTTAGATGAGGATCATAGGAGAAGATACACCTAAAACTGCCTTTAGGACTTGATACAACCATTATAAACTCTTAATAATATCATTTGGCCTTACTAATGCTCCATTGGCTTTCATAGATATAATGAATAAAGTGTGCAAAGAATTATTGGATATGTTCGTGATCATCTTTATCGATGATGTTTTGGTGTATTCAACAAATGAATAAAGAGCACACCTAGTATTTGATAGTAATGTTGCAGACATTATCATTTGTATGCCGACTTCTCAAATTGTGAATTTTTCTTGAGAGTGTCACATTCTTAAGACACCTGGTATCTTAGGAGCAGATATAAGTGGAATTGAAGAAGGTGGAAGTTGTAATGTATTAGGAAAAAGTAAAGACAATGACAAAAGTGTGAAGCTTTTCAAGATTGACAAGCTACTACAAATATTTTTCCAAGACTTTTCCAAGATAGCAACCGCACAGACATGTTTGACACAAAGAAAATAGTTCATTTGGTTTGATGCCTACAAGGAAAGCTTTCAAAAGTTGAAAGAGTATTTAACTACAACTCCAGTCCTGTAACTACCAACTAAAGGTAGAGGATTTCAAAAAGTTCGCCTAGTTTGCATGTTAATGCAGAATGGTAAGGTAATTGCTTATGCTTCAAGTAATTGATAAATCATGAGCAAAATTATCCTATTCATGATTTAAAGATGGCGGTAATGATCTTTTTCTTAAAGATTTAAAGACATTATCTGTATGGTGAAACGTATGAAATTTATGTGGATCATAAGAGTATAAAATATATAATTCAATAGAAGGACTTAAATATAAGGCAAAAAAGGTGTATAGAACTACTAAAAGATTATGACTGCACATTTTAGTATCATTCTGAAAAGGCAAATGGTGTAACAGATGCACTAACTAAGAAGTTCTCAAGTAGTTTGGCACATATCATAGTAGAGAGGAGAGCTTTGACTAGGGAGTTACATGATTTGATGGATCATGGCGTTCAATTTCAAATTTCAAATTCAAGAGAACTATTGGTGAGCATTAGAGTATATTCGGTATTGTTGGACAAAATCAAGGTTGATAAAGGCTAAGACCATAATCTTTAAAAGCATATATATAAAGTACGAGAAGGACGTTGCATGGATTTCAAGACCAATAGGGGAGCCATACTTAGAATGAATAAGAGATTATGTGTTCCAAATGTAGAGAACTTGAAGGAGATTTTAGAGAAAGCGCATTATGCAGCATACAATGTACATTCGGGTTCTACCAAGTTGTATTATAAGATTAGAGACTTGTATTGGTGAGACAGTATGAAAAAGAATATGGTTGAACATGTCTCCAATTGTTTGACTTGCCAAAAAGTAAAAGTTGAGCATCATAAACCTTCAACTAAGTTGTAACCATTGCCAATTTCTTAATGGAAATGGAAAAATATCATAATTGATTTCATGGTTGGCTTACCTTATACAAGGACTTGATGTGATTCAATTTAAATGATCATAGATAGGTTGATGAAGTCAACCCATTTTTTACTTGTGAAAAACACATACTCAGTGTCTAAGTGAACCCAAATGTTTATCGAATAGATAGTGTGCCTCTATGGGGTGCTAGTATCAGTAGTTTCTGATTGAGGATTACAGTTCACATCTTAGTTTTAGAGCAAATTATAGGGGGCATGGCGCACTAAACTAGATTTTTGGACAATATTCCATCCTCAAATTGATGGGCACTAAGCATAGGGAACTCCTTTACCTTATTTACCGAGTCTCGTGTCACTTAAAATCTAGCTAGGGATGGCAATGGGTAGAGTTCGGTTCGGGTATTACTCTACCTATATCCATATCCACTTTTTATGGCTCAATCTAAACTCATACCCATATCCATCGGTTTTTACGATTTACTACCCATATTTAAATCCATTAGATTGTTCGAATTTTTGGATATCTATCGAGTTATATAGCACATAAAAATATAACTTCTAAATAGAAAATATAAAGAGTATATTTTTGATAACGCTCCAAATCAAAATTACTTTAATAATAATAAGTCAAGATTTTGATTTGTATGTCTTAAAAAAACTATAAAATTGGAATAATAAAATCATAATGTCTAGTGCAAAGACAACATATATTTTTCACAATTAAGAATTGAAACAAAGACTAAAATGTCCAAAGCTTCAAAATGTCTTTGCATGAACTCCACAACATTCAAAACTCCATCTCCATATCACTTGCATTATTATTATCATATAAGAAAATAAAATATGATGAAAAAGGTGAGGACTGAGGAATAAAGTGAAGATTTTAAAGATGTTTCTTCTAAGAAAATATTAATATTTTATTATATTTAACCATAAATATTCAAAAAAGAAAAAATAAAGTTAACAAAAAACGGGTAGGATATGGGTATCCATCGGTTCGGGTTATCACTAGGCCCATATCTAAATCCATATTCACATCCATTTTTTAACATCCATTTAAAATCCATTTTCTAGTCTCCATGTCTATTTTTTTTAGGTCGGGTAGTATAAATATTAATCGGGTTGAAAACCCACTGCCATCCCTAAATCCAGCAAAATAATTATATCTTTTTCTCTTCGATAGAGTAGACGTGAAATTCATTATCTTTTCTCTTTTTTATTATTTTATTTGTAAAAATTATTAAAGTTCTAATTAAAATCTTGTATTACTTACCATATATTATCATATTATATTAGTTATCATATATCATTATTTATTGTTTTTCTATAAGAATCATATATTATTATATTACAAACTTTATGTTAAAACTATTTAAAAATTTTGTAACACTATATAAAATTATCAAATCATATAATTTAAAAGAGAAAAATAAAAAGTATGAATCTATGTAACATTAATTGATTTTTAGTTTATAGTTTCATAAATCATTGAAATGATTTGATATTATTGTTAACTAAATTTATTTTTAAACTTAGAATAACTATTAATAATGTTATATTTGATTTTTATCAATATAATGTTTAGTCACAAAATGATCAACACAAAGTTAGTCACTTCATTATTATAATAAAGAGAGTAAGTGTTTGGTCATTCATCAAGCAAAATTGTTACAAAAGGATAAGCCTTTTGTGACAATTTTGAAAAAGCATTGACAAAGGTTTACCATTTGGCGACGATGTTACTTAAAAAATTGTCGCTAAATGGCAAGCGTTTGACAACAATTTCAAAAATTGCCGTCAAACGCTTACTTTTAGCTAGGAATTTAAAATCTTAGTGAAAGGGAAAGGGCTATCTTGTTGTAGTGCTTGTCCTCATGTCTACATCTTTTCTTTGGTCTTTAGTGTAAATTACATAACAATGACAATTATGTTGGGCAAATGAAGAAATTCAGCAAACAAAAAATGACAAAAGAAGTCCTACGTACAAAATATGCATGGTTTCAATTTTTGTGGAGGCATCATTTACTACTTCATACATGGTTGTTGGTGTTCTCTTGATTCTGGAGTCCTGAGTCTTGAGTCTTGACTTGAGTCTTGGTCCAAACTAAATCAAAAGGCTTCCTTTTCTCTAATGTAGATTTGAATCGGCTCACCATCATATCCTGAATTGCTTCGTGATTATTTCAAGAACTCTGTTGGCTTTTGCAAAATCGTTTATCAAATAAAGGAAATACATCAGACCAAACGATTCAAAATGGATAATTACAATATAATATATGAGCTAACCTAATACTTTAAAAATTAACAAATTTGTAAAATCATTTTTAAACATCATAAAAATTAAAAATAAAGAGATGAAGAAGATATGGCTACTTTTACTGATTGATATATTAAATTATTCACCTTCCCATGGTTGCTTTGAAACTATTAATGTCATAATCTCAATAAAAACAACACTTATTGGGATAGGTGTTAATTCAGTAAGCAATTAAATGTATATGTAGATATCAAGAGCAAAAGTCTCCACTTGGCCCAAATCGTCACCAAAATCAAGAGGTATTGTTTTCGATTCCTAATTTCTAAGATCATTTACTCTTAGTGGTCCCATAGCCACAAGTGTGATGCTAATTTTAATTCAGAGTAAAAACCCAATTATGACTTCTTCTTTTTTGGCTTACATTGTATGATTAATGTAATTATTTGAATTAATGCTTATGTGCACGTGCATAAAATGATCTTTGGTATTAACAATTATGAAAATCGAGGCTCTTTGTCCCCTTAAAAAGTTGAGAAACCAAAACAATCTCTGGATGTGCATGGAAGCGTATTATATATATATATATATATATATGTATAATATCTTGAAATTAAGCTCATCAGATTTGAAGAAGACCACCCACCCTGAATCACAGAGCAAGGAGGCTACAAAAATTTGTAGCGGACGGAACATGAAAAGATTCTCTATATCTGTAAAGGTTTTTTGAAAATAAAGGTTATATTAATTAAAATAAAATTATGGTTTATTTATCATTTTTTTGCTGATAAATTATTTTAAATGAAGGCGTATTGGGTGAGGCTTCCCAAGTGAAAGGGACAGCTGAAAACGGAGAGCTGAGACGTATAACGGTGAGTAGGCCCCACCATGTGGAGTTGTGGCTGCGGTTAACGTTTCGAGCAGTTGATGGGGACAGACTAGGACAACCCTTCTTGCTTATTTGGTAGGACCCTTGGACTGTTCATTCGACGTGATTTATTAAATATCTCTACCGATCTACGTCTTTACGTGACCTTACATGAATACGTGATAGAATATAATAAGAATGCTGTAATAATCTGCTACGAAATATTTCATCTTTTCATGCACCAATAATGTTCCAACATCCCAGAAGAACAAAGCGTGCCCAAGTTTTCCTTGTTTTCTTTTGGTTAATTATTTATTAAATTTTCTTTAAAAATGATAATTAAATAATTAAATTTTATTTTTTAATTACAGCTAGTATTTTTATTAACATGAAATATTTATACTTAATTAAGTTTAATTAATTGTATTTAACTAAACCACGCTAATTTGGAGTTAAAATTCCCAAATCAAACTGGTCACTTAAATTGTTGAAATTAAAAACTCTAAATGAGTTGATTACCACACAAAAAGAAAGAGAGCCTTTGTAACATCCCGTTACTGTTAGCAAGGGTATTATGGTAAATTGGGACAGACTGATAGGCTGCATTGCATTCATT
>JANZLD010000001.1:16742045-16759434 GCA_026413575.1 Erythroxylum carthagenense
ATGAATGCAGTGGAATCGTATCAGTCTATCCCGATATTACCATAATACCCATACTGACAGTAACGGGATGTTACAATCTCCCCTTTAGCGTAGGCACCTAATCGTCTATGCCAGATGTTCTGTGCATATATGCTCTAGCATAGAGTTGGCACAGAGCATCTGAAACATAAGATCTCCTCCTTAGAGTAGGCATTTGATCCTCTATGCCAGATGCTCTGTATATATATGCTCTAACACATGGTTGACATAGAGCATCTGAAACAGAAGATCTCTCTATTAGATTAGACACCTGATCCTCTATGTCAATCTTGTGCCAGTGCACTCTAAAGGGGGAGATCTTCTATTCCAGATGCTATGTGCCAATCCTGTGCTAGAGCATCAGGTCTATACATTTAGAGAGATGCTTTGTGCCAACCCTATCTCAGAACATCTAGTCCAAAATTTCTACCTAAATGTATGGACCAGATGCTTTGGCATAGGGTTGACACAGAACATTTGGAACAGAAGATCTCCCCTTTTAAAATAAACACCTGATCCTTTATGTCAGATGCTTTGTGCTAACCCTGTGTCAAAGCATTTGGTCCATACATTTAAGAGAGATAGAGACAAATGTGTGGACCAGATGTTCCGACATAAGGTTGGTACAGAGCATCTTATGTCAGAACATCTGGAACAAAAGATTTCCCTTTTAGAACAGACACCTGATTCTCTATGCTAGATGCTCTGTGCCAACCTTATGTTAGAATATCTGGTCCACGCATTTTAAAAATGTGTGGACCAAATACTCTAGCACAAGGTTAGCATAGAGCATCTCGAACAGAAGATCTCTCCTTTAAAGTAGACACCTGATCCTCTGTGCTAACCCTGTATCAGAGCATCTGGTCCACACATTTAAGAGAGACAGAGAGAAATATGTGAACCACATTCTCTAGTACAAGGTTGACAGAGAGCATCTGAAATAGAAAATCTCTCCCTTAGAGTAGGCACCTGATCCTCTGTGCTAGATGCTCTGTGCATATATGCTCTGGCACAGGGTTGACACAGAGTATCTGAAACAGAAGATCTCGCCCCTTAGAGTAGACACCTGATTCTCTTTGTCAATCCTATGCCAAAGCACTCTAAAAGGGGAGATCCTCTGTTCTAGATGCTCTATGTCAATCTCGTGCTAGAGCATCTGGTTCATACATTTAGAGAGATGCTCTATGCTAACCCTATGCCAAAGTATCTGGTCCACATATTGAGATAGAAATGTGTGGATCAGATGCTTTGACACAGGGTTGGCACAAAGAATCTAGAATAGAAGATCTCCTCCTTTATAATAGGCTCCTAATCCTCTATCTCAACCCTGTGTCAGAGTATCTGGTCTACATATTTAAGAGAGATATAAAGAAATGTGTGGACTAGATGCATTGGCACAAAGTATCTAGAACAAAAGATCTTACCCTTATAGTAGGTGCCTAATCCTCTGTGTCAACCTTGTGTCAGATCATCTGGTCCACACATTTAAGAGAGATAGAGAGAAATGTGTGGACTAGATGCTATGGTAGAGGGTTGACACAAAGCAGTTAGAGTAGAAGATCTCCCTCTTAGAGTAGGCATTTGCTCATCTGTGCCAAAGCATCTGATGCACATATTTAAAAAAGATAGGGAGAAATGTGTAAACTAGATACTCTGGCACATGGTTGACACAAAAGCATCTGGAACAAAAGATCTCCACCTTTAGAGTAGGCACCAAATCCTCTGTGCCAAACATGTGCCAGTGCATCTAGTCCATACATTTAAGAGAGATAGAGAGAAATGTGTGGATCAGATGTTCTAGCATAGGGTTGGCACAGAACATCTAAAATAGAACATCTCCTCCTTTAGAGTAGGCACCTTATCATCTGTGCCAGATGCTCTGTGCCAACCTTGTGCTAGAGCATCTGGTCCATACATTTGGGATAGAAGATCTCCACCTTTAGAGTAGGCACTCGATCCTCTATGTCAGATGCTCTGTGCATAGGCACTTAATCCTCTATGTCAGATGCTCTGTGCATGTCAAAGCATCTAGTCCATACATTTAAGAGAGATAGAGAGAAACGTGTGAACCAGATGTTCTGACATAAGGTTGATACAGATCATATGGAGTAGAAGATCTCCCCTTTAGAGCAGGCATTTGAATCTCTATGCTATATGCTCTGTGTCAACCTTGTGTCGAAGTATTTGGTCTATATATTTCTCTAAAATGTGTAGACCAGATACTCTGGTATAGGGTTAGTATAAAACATCTGGAACAGAAGATCTCTCCTTTAGAGTGGACACATGATCCTCTATGCTAGATGCTCTGTGATAATTGTGTATCAGGCATCTGGTCCACACATTTCTCTCTACCTTTCTTAAACGTGTGGATCAGATGCTCTGGCATATGGTTAGCATAGAACACCTGAAATAGAAGATCTCTCCTTTAGATTAGGCACCTGATCCTCGGCACCAGATTCTTTGTGCATATATGTTCTGGTACAGGGTTGATATAGAGCATCTGAAACAGATGATCTACTCCTCAGAGTAGACACCTGATCCTCTATGCCAACCCTGTGTCAGAGCACTTAAAGGGGGAGACCATATGTTCAAGATGCTCTGTGCTAACTCTATGTTAGAGCATCTGGTCCTTACATTTAGAGAGATGCTCTTTACCAACCCTGTTCTAGATGCTCTGTGCTAACCTTGTGTTAGAGCAAAGTCTACACATTTAGAGAGCATCTGGAATAAAAGATCTCCCCCTTTAGAGTAGACACCTGATCCTTTGTACCAATCCTGTGTCAGAGCATCTAGTCCACACATTTAAGAGAGATAGAGAGAAATGTGTGGAGAAATGTGTGGAATAGATGCTCTGTGCACAGAAGATCTCCCTCCTTAAATTTAAGAGAGATAGAGAGAAATGTGCGGACCAGATGCTCTGGTATAGGGTTGACATATAGCATCTAGAATATAAGATCTCCCCCCTTTAGAGTAAGCATCTAACCCTCTGTGCTAACCTTATACCAGAGCATTTGGTTCACTTAACACAGAGCATCTGGAATAGAAGATCTCCCCCTCTTGAAGTAGGCACCTGATCCTCTATGCTAGATACTCTGTGCCAATCTTATGCGTACCTACATTTAAGAGAGATAGAGAGAAATGTGTACTGGATTAGTTTTTTTGGGTTAAATAAACCCTAAATTAGGGTTTTCTCTTGTCACACTACATATAGTGCTCCATGCTCTCTTAATCTCAACTCTATTTCTTTGCTGAATCTCAATCTCAAGTTCAACTCTCTCAAGTCTCAAAAGTCATCCATCTCTCTCGAGTCTCAAAAGTCAATCTCAACCCTCACTTTGTTGCACTTTGCGTCTTTTAGTCAGTCGTCGTCATCACTTCTCTTAAGATCAATTTGCTCTACAACTCCTTGTCACTGTTGCCTCTTACTTGCTCTCTGCACCTCCTCTTGAACTCAATATACTCTTGCCTCCTCTACTTTACGCCTTTTATCTGTGTCTATTCTCCATCTCAACATTGTTGGGATAAAGTGTTAGAAGTTTAAAGTTGAAAGCTAAAAGTTGAAAAAATATTTACGAAGAGTTATTCCTATGTAAATTAGTTAAGGTCTAGGCTATGGACATTATGAACTAATTCATTTTGTTTGTACTTTATAATGTCTTTGTCTGAATATAATGATCTCTTTTTTTAGAGGAATATAATGATCTCTTGTTTTAGAGGTTGTTGTACTTTGTTTCTTGTTGATTATATTTACAGGAGTTAAGAAACATTTAATAATAATAATTTTTTAATCATCCTGATGTACTTTTCTCGCACCAAATAATGGGTAAACTTGGTTAAATTCGTTTATATGTAAATAGTGTTAGTTCTACATGATATCATGTAAGTTCAAAAGATATGTAACCTTGGTTTAATTCAAAATTTAGGAGAAATGATAAGAACTATATGATAATAGGAACAATGCACTTCATTACTTGATAGAGTAGTTGTGGGTTCGATGTTTGATTGGCTCAAAATCTCATAGCCTTGAAGATTCACCATAAAATTGAGAAGCGGGAACAATAGTTAGTTTTTTATTTGATTAATAGTTCTTACTTGTAATCGAAATTTTGAAAAAGAATTATATCATAAGCTATGTCAAGAAGTTTAGTCTTGTTATGAAGTTGTAAATAAAGTTGGATACAAAAATCTTGTACAATTCATCACTAACTATAATGGTGCTGATAAAGTAGCTAGAAAGAGATTACAAAGAAGGTTTACATCTTTATATTGAACTATTTGTGCTTACATTATATTGAATTATGGGAGATAATATGCACTTCCTTGTTATTGATAAAATTGTGTAGAAGGCAAAAAAAAAACTAAATTCATTTATAATTGTGCAATAATTCTGAATTTGAAGAAAAGATTTCATAAATAGTAGGAATTTGTATTATACCTCTATTAAAAGATTTGAAACTAATTTCTTATCAAGTGGCTTGTTCAAATGAAGAAGGGGTTGAGATAAATGTTTACACAAGTGATAAGTAAATTACATCTCAACATGCTATATCTAATGCTGGAATGAACATTTATAAGATTCTTGAAGATCCTAAATTTTGTTCCTAGTGTTAGTTTGTGAGCCTTTAGTAATAGTACTTTATTTAGATGATAATAATGAGAAGTCAATAATGAGTTACTATTATGATGCTATAAAACAATCAAGGCTAATATGAAAAGTAGACTTTCCTTGTACATACCTTATCTTACGCTTATTAATGAGAGATAAGAAAAATAACTTTACTCTTTGTTATTTACTATTAAGGCATTCCTAAATCCAACTGTTTATTTTAGACCAGGTTTCACAAAAAATGCTAAAGGTAATATATAAATGCTTTTAACCATCACAATAATTTTTCCATATTACATGATATAAGATCTTCTTAGCTCACAAATAGAGGGATATAAGAATATGTGTGGTGATTTTATAATATTTATTGCAACACGCCAAAGAGATAACCTTAATCTAGATATACATTTCTTTACTTATGTTACTTGTTTAAAAATGATTATCACTTTATTTTATTTATGAGATTATTTTAATTGTCTTAAAGTTACATAGTAAGAACAATTTGGAATTAGTATTTAAGAATTGCAAAAGTTTACAATTTGAATTCTTAGCCAACATGTGAGTCTAATGGTTATAAAAGAAATTGGAACATATTTGAGTTTATTTATTCCAAAAAAAGAAATAAATTAGAATACAAGAAATTGAAAGATTTAATATTTGTTGAATACAACCTAAAGCTTGAAGAAAGTTATGTTATTATCATTATTAAGTTTAATATATTTTCTTGTTTTTTAGTCTTAATAGAACAAACAATTCTGTTGATCAAATTTATCTTATCATAAATTTTATAAATGAGAGCAACTTGGAAGTCCAATGATGAATAAGAAAATATTAACATATCATTTGATGTATACATCAAACATGAATGATGGTGATGGTAAAACCATCTTTAATATTAACTTTGTACTAATAAAAATTAAGGCCAATATAATATATGCGGAATTGCGGATAAAGGTTTTTAACTTTACGTTTTTATTTTTATTTTCACTTATATTTAATATATATTTTATAATTTATATATGTAATATAAATATAAAATTTATAAATATTTTTGTTTTAATTTTCATTTTCTCTTTCAAGTGCTTCCAGACACGAAATTAATTTTTTTTAATTACTTGAAACAATATCTAATATTAATTCGAAACCATACTGATACCACGTCCAATCTGGCATTTACAACACTGCTTCGAGGAGTCAAACTACAATGGCGTGGATGCATATATCTCACAGCATTGCGGACCTGACAACTTGTATTTTTTACTCGTTCGTCAAGAAAAGTCTCGTGCAATCAAGAAGTCTCCTCTGCACACTATGAAGTGGAATGTAACAGAACTGTCGTCCACGAGATACAAAAGACTTGCCACTTCCCCTACCTTTCCTGCTTATGCTTCCTCATTTTGGACCTAGCATATCTGCAGAAAATAGAGAGATGGATATTAGCTATGCTGTTATGGTCAAAATGGAAGGTGACCATGTTGAAGGTACAATGAGAGTTGAGAATTAAATACTCTATGTGCATGCCACCCCTGTCGGATGATGGTAAAAATGTCCCTTGAAGCATGTCCCGAACATTAGTAGCTTGTTGAGTTTCCTGTTATAAAGGAGCAAATAATGCAAGCGGGTTAACCGTGTAACAATCATTAGGTATTCGTAGCAATGAGTTCTTCGCTACTGATCTTCAGGTCAAGAAGATTTGAAGTATCCACCAACAAGCAAAGCTACAAATGATACAGACTAGCTGAAGCAAGTTGAATAAGGCCAGGGAGAAATATACATGGAATAATGAGTTATTGATCACATAGCGTCTAAAGGTTTTCTTATGGAACCAAATGGTTTCAGCGGTCCTATGAACTTAGTTAAAGTATTGGAAGTAAATAAGCTGCTAAACTAAGATACGAAATCAAATTTTACGCTTCCTGGAGTCAAACCTCAAAATCAGCAAAGGCAACTGGCATTCCACCTTTAGCTCGCAACTTGAGTACATTGAATCCTGGATATCTGCAACCAAAATAATTAAAATCATCAATTACCTACATGGTCACAGACCAGATGGCAATGCTTCACAGAACAGAAAAATAAACGTCCAATCTTGATTATAAAAATGATTAATAAATCTAGTAAGGGCACCAAAGCTTAGAAACTTACTGTGATAGAACTTGCTTTAGCTCATCTTCTGTGCAGTTTGGACCTAAATTTGCAATAAATAAAGTAGAGCAAGGCTGAACACCTCCTTCCATAGGCTTTTCCGAATGCTCCTGCAGCAAACCCTTTAATAGAAGAATAAGAAAACCTTGCATAGAAACACATGAAAGCCCCACAGAAACAAGGCTAACAAATTTGAAGATGGTTATAATCCTATATTCCAACATTTCTGCATTTTCCTCTACAACCCCCTCATCCCAGCCTAAACATCAAATTATGTGCTTTCCACTCACATTTACAGTTAACATAGAATTGTCAGGATCACCTGTGGTCTCACTGAAAATAGCAGATAGAAAGAACAATCAGATACGATAGAACAATGCAAGGATTTCAAGTAATATATTCAGATCTCCATGGAAATAACCAAAGTTTACACATTTTACATTCACTTTACAATGATTCAACCTCTTTATGATGACAGAATTATCCTGGCTGCAATCAACATTATCTGTGTCAGGTTCTTCAGCATCAGAGTCAAAGTCACTCTCTCCTGCATGTTAAAAATGGTTCAGTATTTCATCAAATCATGGAATAAGATCGGAGAAGTGATCCTGTTAATTCCATCTATGAAATCATGAAGAGGAGTAGAAAATTGGAGCAACGAGTAAACAGTAGAAGTCCTGTTAATTCTTGCTACTCTTTGCTCCTGCCCCCAACTCCTCTCCAGGTAATTCCCAAGTTTGAATTTTTTATTTTTTTTTGGGTTCAACATTAGAGCTTGTTATTGGTACATCAGAATAACTACATTGTTAAAAGATTAATTACCATCATCAATTGATCCTTTTTGTTCATTAGATCCTCGATTAGTTCGTTTGTCAATAACAACATAGGCTCCAGTACCTGCACAAGAGAGAGTATTAACAGCAGAATCTCACAATTACACCACAAATCAAGCATCTTAACCAGCATAACATCAGAAAATGCACCTGCTTTACGCTTTCTTGAGTTCGATCTCGCAAGTTCTATATGCAAAATAGATCCAGTTTGAGGATCAAACTTTACTCCCTATACATGATCAATAAAATGAGAATGCCAATATGAAGCTAAATTACCCCAAAAAGCTTCAAAATACTTTGGTCTAACAGAAATTCCAACAGAAACGTTGAATTCTCACATTCAGAGAATTCATTGCAGCAATTGCTGAATGGTGATTCGAAAAAGTAGCAAATGCAACCACCTGAGGCAAGAAAACCGAATCACAGCTTACAAACGATGGCTAAGAAAATGTTTTTAGGTTCAAAACCAACCGGAATCTAACATAATCAATCATATAAGAATAAACCCTTTAAGACAAATGTTACAGAAGAGTTCGAACAAAAAACAATCCAAAGATGACTCACTGAAAGAGTTCAAACACACGAACAAACATTAATTAAAGACTAATGCTTTCTCTTTAAAGAACTCGTTACTGAGTAAACCTGGTTGCCACGACCCGTATACTTGAGCTGACAGGATACGAAACCGGCCCTCCGGCGAAAAAGGTTGTGAATTTCCCGCGCCTTCACGTCGTCCGGCAGCCCTGACACGAACAGCGTGTTTATCGAGTTCGATTCTGCCAATAGTTGAACTGGCGGTGGCGGCATAAACGACTGCTGTATCTGGGTTAGTTGGTAATATGGGTCGTATTGTTGATTAAGATGCGCCATAACGGTAACGGCAACAGTGACGACGGCGGTGCGGTAGTGAAGAGAGAGGAGGCCGAGTATGCTGGTTTGGAGCTCTGCATAGAAAATAAAATATGTATTTCAAGTTTGGTCCTCCGCGAAGAAAAAAATGTCATTCCAAGCCCCAGCATGCAAATGGTTTTAATTTCTTATTTATATGTTAAAAAGCAAAGAAAACATGACTCATGTTACTGCTTTGGTGCTCTGTATAGAAAATAAAACATGTATTTCAAGTTTGGTCTTCAGCGAAGAAAACATTATCATTCCAAGCCCCAGCATGCAAATGGTTTTAATTTCTTTTTTTATATGTTAAAAAGCAAAGCAAATATGACTCATGATTTTTGTCAATTGGATGACCCGTGTAGGAATTTGTGTTCGAGAAAGTTTTAGGGAAGGAGTGTCAATTTACTCAACTTTATATGTTGATTCAAATTGTAACATCAAATAATCAAGTGTAATTAGAAACTTTCATGTCAAATATGATCGGTAAATTTTGTCCTTACGTCTTTAAAAAGAAAAATAAGATGAATTAAATTATTTTCAAATAATAGACTATCAATTGGATTACACTTGGATAGCAATTATCATAATTAGCTTTAGTTTTTTTTTTTTTGCTAATCTTACCATCAATTAGATTTACATTCAACAATCATCTAGTGGAGGGTGGAAGATTTGAGGAGACTATCTAAGCTCGACTTGAAGGTGTAATTTAAAGACACAAAATGTAGGCATATATATATATATATATGTGTGTGTGTGCATTAGATAAAGGAGGAATTGATGAAATTGAATAAGCTTTACTGTTCAGTTTTTTAAAAAATTGCATTGGAAGCTAGGAAGGAGTTATTAAGGATGTAAGGCCTGCTTTATTCTAGTTAGAGGGGATTAAGGAATCAAGGCACTAGAAACCAAGGCTTTCAAGTCTTACAATCAAGCATCCAAATCAATTATTCACTCCTAAAATGGGGATCAAGAGTTTTGTGGCCCAAAGAGGGGAAAAGATGGTCCAATTTTTATTTTAAGGGGGTCCTGGCTTAGAAAAAAAAATCAACTTTTGGATACATCATATGCTTATATGGATACAACTTATATGGATGCAACTTCATCTTCCCTAATCCTCTTGCAGGATGTTGTAAAGGAGCAAATCACTCCTTAGAAAATGGAGTTTCCAAGATCTCCTTTTGCTAATTAGGATGTGGAGGAGGCACTTTTTGAGTCGTATCCTAATAAAATGCCAAGCCCAGATATATTGAATGCATATTTCTTTCAAAAATTTTAGCTTGTTCTTAAATACTTAGTGACTGAGGTTATTCTAGAGTTCTTTAATCATAGAAAGCTTTTAAAAGAGCTCAACAAGTCCTTCATTTGTCTAATACTTAAGGTACCTTCTCCTAACTCCTCGAAAGATTTTAGGCTTATTTCCTATTATAACATCTTTTACAAAATCATTTCCAAACTCCTCTTTAATAGTCTCAAAGTTGTTCTTTCAAAATATATTGATTCCTTTCATAAAGCTTTTATAAGGGGGAGGCGGAGGCAAACTGGGAAAATATACTTTTAGCCTAAGAATTATTTAATAATTCTAATAGGAAAAGTCATAAGAGAGATTGTGCCTTGAAAATAATTTTTTGTAAAGCTTTTGATACTATAAAGTAGAGTTTTATTTTAAGCACACTTAGAGCCTTTGACTTTCCAACTACTTGTGTGAGTTGGATTCATCAATGTATATTAATAGTTTCCTATTATATGCTTATCAATGGTGAACTAATCAAGGTCATCAAGAGTGCACAAGGAGTGAGAAAGGGGGACCCTTTTTTCCTATACTTATTCATTATAAATGGAGGTTTTGAACAAAATCATCAAATTTGTTATTTTATAAGAAAAGAATTTCAAATACCTCTCTAAATGCAAGAAATTGTGTATTATGAATGTAAATTTTGTTGAAGATCTAATACTTTTTTTTATAAAAGGCTGAATCTTGTTCTATTAAAGCTTTAATAATAGCCCTTAATATTATTCAAAGATATCTCAGAGCTGTTATATCAACATGAATAAGAGCATTTTAGTTCTATCTACTAGTGAAAACCTCTAGTTATCTATTTAGGAAACCTTATCACTTATAAAAGATTAACTCAAGCTAATTTTCAGCTTATGATTGAAAAGGTGCAAAAGAAGATTAGAAATTGGTGTAACTTTTCTCTATCCTTTGTAGTTAAAACTGAGCTATTGATTTTACGTCTAAAATTAGTTACATTTATGGAAATCAACTATTTGATGCGAACACTATTTTTATAAATGGAAAGAATATGCATGATGACAAGTCATTGCCTATATAAATATATAACATCTAAATCTAGATATGAAAATTGACATGCTCATACATCATCCTTTAGATTCCACATAAAGGAAAATTTTATATATTTATGTATGGTTTTGATGTAGACTAAATATATGGTAGGCTTGTTAGGTTGGTCTCAAGACTATAGGCCTATAAAAGATGCTACTCAAAGGTAAAGGTGATCCTAATAAAGATACTCTAACACTTAATTTAGTGAAAGAAAAGGGATGTTAAAAATGCATAGGAATCTGTAATTGGGCCTAATGATAGTGGTTATGTGAACTAGCCTTAGGATGTCTCTCTTTATAGCAACCTTTGAGGAGTGTAGATGGATTCTAAACATCTTTAGTAGAGATGGATCTAACTCCTACTAGTAGCTTAGTTGGTTTTTTTTATTAAGACTCTACTTATGTAGATGAATCCTATCTTGAACGAAGTTACCATTTTCAAACTATTGGACCTTTTACATAAATCTAAAACCCATGTACCTGAAGAAGGATGATAAGTCATGATAAATAAATTAGGCTTGACTAATACACTCTTTAAGAGTGTATTAGGTTTACATTCTAAACTTAGAGGATTGTATTAGGTTTACATTCTAAATTTAGAGAATTGTATTAGGTTTACATTCTAAACTTAAAGGCCCTAATATTCAAGACAAAATAAGCCTAATTTTTTATGAAAAGCCACACTAGAAATGCATACAACATTTCTTTTATTCATATAGGTATTTCACTATCTTTATTGTTGAAGTAGCATAAAACAAGCTCATATTCATTATGAGTCTTACTATAAGGAAAATGTATCATGTAAGCTCCCGTTCATCTTAAGCTATACTTTATCGAAGAAGCATGCCATTTTCCAATTCATATAATAGGCACCATAGTCATATAAGGAGAGCATTATGCGCTCTCCCTTATATCTAAAAATGAGCTCTTATTCATCATTACATCTAAAGAAGACCTAAAATACATAGTTTCTATATTCATACAGGTCTTACTCATTTGATCCATACAACAAATCTTTTCATATGAAATTCTATCTTTGTGATAATTATGAACATATCAATAGAGATAGCTTTTTGAAACAATTCTTATTATATAAACCTAAAAGGACTTAAGTAAAAAAAAAGGTTTAAGTGCTATCCCGTAATGACCTAAGTTTGTATAAGTACCTAAAATATGTTAGTTTTTTTTTACTTCTAGGTCAATATCAAATGGTATCAAATAAGTAATAATAATTGGTATTTTCTTCAATTGTATCAAATCTGAAATAGCCATGGTATCTCTAAATTTAATTTTAAAGAAAAAAGATCATTAAAAAAACTTACATGAGCTAAAGAAAGGAAATTAGTATAAGAAAAGGCCAATTGTTGAACCAAATGAGGAAGAAAAAGGAGGAAAATATAGGAAGTACATAAAATGAGTTAATCATTTCCTTTCATATTGATAATGTTTGTGTTGAATCCCATTTTCGGAGCCCAATTATTCGGAGCCAAAACAAAGCCCATCATCCCATAAGAGTGGCGTGCCCACAATAGTCAAACATCAAACATCACAATTTTATAATCACAAGCAAAACCCAATCATATTTCATTAATGAATCCAAACAAAGTTTATACAAGCTTATTTCAAAATACTAAATACAAAATACAAAATACAATTGAATGCTTATGCTTAATATGATTCTAAATACCAAAAATTTCTGAACTAACTTAATTACAAAAGTCTCTAACCATCTTGGAGTTCCGATGCCTTGCAAGGATTGCTATTCGTCTCTTTTTGCACCTGAGGAGGGAATAGTGGGGTGAGCTATACAGCTCAGTGGCTAATATATTTATAACCATTGGCAATTGACCAAAGTCAAGCATATGTACACGTAGATATATATAGATATGTATCCATCAGTTTAAACATTCATCAAATTTAGCTCAAAACTTATAACACATAACACTCAAAATACTTCATACTTGACAATTTAAAATGCAATGCACAAATCAATGGCTCGAGGGTTCCGTGGAATAAAACAGAGAAATCGAAGTTTACTCCGTGAACGAAACGAGTCCACTTTTCGGATCTCATGTGCCATAAGCGGGTAGTCGAGAGAAGGCTTTATGTCGACATGCATGTGACTACGAAATGGTTCCTCTCTTGCCCAAACAAAAGCGCATAATCATGCTCAAAATCATTTTATCAAATGCTCATACTTTCATGCTTTTTCTTCTTTTCGTTTATACAAAATATTATAACCTTTTTCATGGTATAACATAATCAAAATCATCATGCATTATCAAATCCCCACAACATCAATTAAAAATTTATGCATTCCACAACTACACAAACACATAGGCAAGAATTTGCCCAATCACAGAAAACTATAAATACATTACCCACCTAATTTGCTTGCAAAAATCCAAGTTAAGGTTGTCTTTCTCCTTGCTCTTGGGTGGGATTCTCTTGGTTCCCTAAAACAAACCAAGTCTTATTCAATCGAAATCCAATAAAAAAATTCCACAATGCAAAATCACTAAAATTTATTCTAGAATACTTTAATCTATGCATTTTCTAATCTCTATGAACTAAAATCCTTTCAAAAATTTTAAAGATCCAAAAATGATCTTACCTTCATTCTTCACCAAATGAAGATATTTTTAGCTCAAAAGGAAGCTCTTCTCTTTCTCTACCTTTTTCTCTTTTTGAACCACTTCAAAATCACTCTTTAATCTTAAGAAAAATCAAAACCTAGCTTGTTTCTCTTCTTTTTCTCTTTCTCTTCATATTTCTCTCTCTTCTTCATGACACTCTCTCTTTTTCTCTTCAATTTCATTCTCCTCTCTTCTTAAAATGCAAGAAAACACTTCTTCTTCCAATTATACCCTTAATGAGTGAGAAATGTCCCATTTGCCCTTTCATTTATGCCTTATGTCTTTTTATGTTTAAGTGTCTTGCCAACAATACCCTTGAACATTCGGACATAACTCTTTCTTCTAGAAGAATGTTCTCCATTGTCTTAAGTTTCTAAGGATATCAAAATCAATCCATTTGGTTCAGAACTCTAAAAGTATTGCCCCAAATATTTTCGGACTGTTCTTATATTAAAACAGTACACTATACTTAAATTCTTCTCATTCATACTCTTCCAACCGATACCCTTACTTTGATTCAATCCATATTTTTCGAATCAATACCAAAAGCTATCAAATTCTATGGAAGGACAGAAAATGTGTTAAGAAACTATGGGTTCAGGAATCATTTCATTTGGAGGTCGGATAACAAAGTTATGACTGAAAGAATCAAACAAAGTTCTGTCCTCAAATATATTGAACCTATCTCGGGACAATTTGCATAACTTTCACTAGAGATGTCAGATTAAGATCATCTTAAGATAGTTTCAAAGAGGACCCGGAGATCTACAACTTTTGTGACAGACTTGAAAACAAATTCTATCATCTGAAGGGTTAAAAGTGGACCAGACGATAGGATCGGACGAAATCAAACGAAAAAGTAGACAAATTGAGAAAATTGTCATAACTTTACCTACAAATATCATATTAGGGTGTTCTTTGAATGATTCAAAAGAGGACTTCAAGATCTACAACTTTCAAGAAGACCTTGAAGACAAATTCTGTTGTCTAGAATATCCAATTTGGACTAGAAAATGTTCTGATCAACGTAAGATGAAGGGTGAGACGAATTGAAAAAAAAAACAGACGAAGCATAAGCAGACGAATCGAAAAGCAGATGAAGCAAAGCAGACGGATCGAAAAGCAAATGATTCAAAGAAGACGAATTGAAAAGCAGACAAAGCAAAGCAGACGAAGTAAAGTAGACGAAACAAAGCAGACGAAGCAAAGCAGACGAAGCAAAGCAGACGAATCGAAAAGCAGACGAAGGAAAGCAGACGAATCGAAAAGCAGACGAAGCAAAGCAAATGAAACAAAGCAAACGAATCGAAAAGTAGACGAAGCAAAGTAGAAAAAGCAAAGCAGACGAATCAAAAAATAGACAAAGCAAAGCAGATGAAGCAAAGTAGACAAAACAAAAGTCAACTTAAGACGAAGCAAAATCAACTTAAGACGATGTGACATCATCACAGACGATATGACGTCATTACGGATGATATGCCTTTACAGACGATGCATCCTTATAGACGAAATGACGTTATCACAAATGATGTGACGTCATTACAAACGATACGTCTTTATAGATAATACATCTTTACAAAGGATGCATCCTTACAGACGAAATGACGTCATCACAGACGATGTAATGTCATTACAGACGATATATCTTTACAGACAATGCATCCTTACAGATGAAATGATGTCATCACAGACAATGTGAAGTCATCACAGACGATATGTCTTTACAGACGATACATCTTTACAGATGATGCATCCTTACAAACGAAATGACGCCATCACAGACGATACATCTTTACAGATGAAGCATCTATGCTCCTGAGCATCTCTCCTTCTAAGGACCATACTTTCAACACTAATGTCCAACATTTCTATACTATATATATATATTTGGAAAGTTAGAAGGAAGACCTACAACTTTTTAGAAGACACCTTTCTCTAATTCAGCCCAGATCAACTATGAATTTTGTTTCAAAAACTTTCCTTAACACAAATCATACTAAGATCACCTTTTCTACTTCATTTACTCCTCTTTCTTAACTTCATTTCAAATCAATATCATCTATAAAGAAATTATAGTCCATAATTAATCATGAACACTAATAACAAAACATACACTTATATACCTATTCTTCATCAACTTACTATACAAATTCAACTCCACTTTCACCCTAATTCTTCCCATTTCATAGTCTCTCATATACCAAAAACACCAAAACAAAACATGAATCTATCCACACTTCTCATTTACTACTTCTAATCTTCAAAGAAAAATTTGGGTCTAACAGTTTGATCATACGCATTTATACTTAGTAGAAAGTATTCTTGTATGCCCTTAAAAGGGCATATATACTTAAAGGAGAAAGCATTGTTTCATAAAAATAAGGAAAGAAATATAGATTGATAATTGAATTGGTATATGAGCTTTTTAAAAATGTTTATTTCTTTAACAAGCATTCGACATATACACTTTGCTCATATAATAAAGTATTGGGAAAAGGAGAACATTAAGTTATATTTTTCCCTTTTGATACTTATAACTGTATATATCATATATCTTTTTTAAGGGGCCATAATAAAAAGGAGGAGACTGTTCGATCAAATGAGGTTCTAACCATATGATTTCAATGATAATTGTCATTAAAGAGTGACGTGCATGAAATATGTATTTTTAAAAGTATTTTGTTTAATTCGGATGTTATATTACCTTGTTTTACTTAGTTTTTATGATCTTTTCAATTAATTATTTAAATTGGATATTGAGGTGATATTATTCAAAAATTGAAGGAAACTTTTAAGTAAAAACATGGAGAACTTCATAATTCTTAGAGGAACATGGTATGACCTATGCCTATATCCTAACTTATGACTTAGAAGGATCAAGTGCAATAAGTGACATAGCCTGAGCTATGGTTATGTATGAGTCCAATATAAGTTTGATGGAAATTAGTGAAATTCATAATTAAGGGACATAATAGTGCTAAAGGCTATGTATTCATATCCAAGGAAATAGTGAGATCCATAACTTGGAGATATAGTCATGCCAGAGGTTGTTTCTATCACCCATAAGAAATATTCTATTCAATAGATGCTTAATAGACTATATTTTTTATTCTCATGTTTAGCGTGTTTTAATTGTTTCTTTGAGAGTTTTATGTTGTTTTTGCTACTTATTTGGTTATATGTTTGTAGGTCATATTTGCATTCATAGATTGAAAGGAGAGGAAGTCAAGGAAAACTGAGGCAAAGAATTAAAGAATTGAAGCTATTTTTTAGGGACATGCCCGTGCTAATGAAGGACACATCCTGTGTAAGTCATATACATAATCATATGAGGGACCATGTGTGTCCCTATGAGTGTGTCCAACTTCAAAGATTATTTTTTCACTTATGTAGAGGTCAAACAAACCTGTGTAGGTGATGGGTACAATTGTGCCCACTGTCTATATAAACTTTTGAGAACGTGTTTACCCACGAATTTGAAGCTTTAAGGAGTTTTTAAAGGACACAATCATACATACTACGATATGGCTAACCATGTCCAATATTAAAACCTTAATTTTGAAGTATAAAAGGTAATTAAGAAGAGTAATTAAGGGGACATGAAGTTAGACAGCTAAAGTGGGAGTTTTGATAAAATTCTGAATTTGAGAGTGGCAGAGAAGCATAGACTAATTAGAGATATGATGTTGGACCCCACACCTGGGCTATCATTTCCCACCCAGCGTGTGTTTGCGGGTTATACTGCGGCATCCAACACAAATCAGTATTATCCTTTTTGGTGGGAATCGAACACCCAACCTCAAGATTTTGTTGCTATTACAAGCACGTCTCTTAACATTGAGCCAAATTGGCTCAATGGTAAGAGGCGTGCTTGTAAAAGCAACAAAACCTTGAGGTTGGGTGTTCGATTCCCACCA
>JANZLD010000001.1:16759941-16774451 GCA_026413575.1 Erythroxylum carthagenense
AAAGTCAACCCTCAAAGGCCAAAAAGTCAAACTTTTCACAAATTTTCATTTTTTTACACTTTCTCTCTTTATTTCTTTATTTTCAACTCAATTTCAATAAACTCATCCACTTTTGAATATTTCTTATTTTTTTTACTCAAAAATCGGGGTCCAACATATGATGGAGAGAAGACTTTTGTCAAATATTCAATGGATTATATTAGATAAAAATGGCCCACATGAACCTCTAGGTTTTGAATAAAATAGGCATGGTTCTTGACTACTTACGCAAATTGACCTTCTATCCTCTTCTGGGCCTCTTCCATACTCGTGAACTTGGAATTCATCATGTCTATGAACTTATCCAATTTTGAATCCATTATATTAGTGAATTGTCTTGTTGATATCCCGAAGGACCTTGATTTCTCAACTGAGTCCCTGCATTGTTAGACCAAGAAAAATTTGGCTAGTTCTTCTACCTAGGATTGTATATATTGGAATAAGGGTTATTCCCTCCTCGACCAAAATGTGCTCCCATATAATGGAGTTCCTTCATATTGTTATTTTACACTAAGAAACAATCAATTGTGATATGACTCTTTTAGTCTTTTGTTTGTATAGCTCGCATTAGTGTTAAATAGCTTTAAGTGGAGTGAAAGAGGTGACTTTTAGGTTGTTTAGTTTCTTAGTTAAGCTGGTGATTTTAGCCTATAAAGCTATCGTTGAATCTATAATAGTCATTCCCTTCTAATCCCAAAAGGTTGATTACTATCTACTTCAGTCTGACGTCTAAAAACAACTATTATTTACCATCTTCTCTAGCAAGTCTTCTACCTCCTCAACTATTTTCTGCATCAGCAATCCTTCAACAACTGCATCAATGATGCCCTATGTGGGTGGATTTACTCCATTGTAAAAATTTTACAACAAGAATTCCTTTAGAGAGTTGTGATGAGGACAACTCCTTTATAACTCCTTAAATTGCTCCCATGCTTCTTATGATGGCTCCCCTTCATTTTGTTAGAAAATTTTAAATTCCTTTATGAACCTTGTTGTCTTTGTTAAAGGGAAGCACTAAGCCAAAAAGGATTGCACCAACTATTCCTATGTTGTGTTGTTCGGTAAGTTGAGTGAATAAAAGCATGCCTTGGCTCTATCCTTGAGTGTAGAGGGGAAGAGCCTCATCTTTACTGCCTTTACACTTGACAACCTATTAAACTAAAACTATCACAAATCTATGAGACATTGACCAGATGAGCATTGGGATCCTCATTAGCCAACTATAAAATTGCATGTTAGTTTGCAGCATGTATTCGCTTGCATTGGTGGTTGAGTGATTCCTTGTTGTGTTGCATTGAACCTTGGCCTTATGAATTCCATAAGGGTTCTTTGCTGCTGTCCTTGATTTAATTTCTTCGTCGTTGTTCTCTCTATCGTTTCTTGATGTTTAGCTTCTTGGATCTCTCCTTCTTACCTTGTGATGTCAAGAGTTGAAGTTTCTTTTACCTTACTTTAACTCCTAGTGATTCTTGGCTCATGCAATCACAATCGCATAAGAAAGGTAGCAATTCCATAAATAAAATTAATTCAAATAATCATAATGCTAATTAGTTCCTCAACAATGACGCTAAAAACTTGTTAAGCAAGTTTTAAATGATAATAAGATTTTTAATACCATAAGTATAAGGATCATATTTTATAATATCAAAGGTATCATTCCCACGAGGACTATTACATACCTAAACAACTTGAAAAGAACTTTGTCTAAGTTACAAAGAATTTATGTGACTTAAAATAAATAAATAAAATTAAAATAATTAACAAAATTAAGCAATTAAACTACCAATGAAATTAAGATTGATAAAGTTTGAAGACGTAAGAACTATTCTATTCTTATTTTATCCTTTATCTTATTGATTCAATTTATGTTTGATCGTATATATTCTAAAGTTTTGATCATCCCCTCTCAAGATTTAATCAAGTAAACCTAATTGAATTTGATATTTATAGAGTTGTAATCTTTCGATTCATAAAACTAATCATAATTTATTCAATTAGATCTGATGCAATCTTATGGATAATTAATTTCACAATTAGCATCTCTCTTTAATTTTTCATTAATATGATAATTGTTGGTCTATTAAGTTACTAACTCTCATTGCACACCTTAATACTAATGACTTGATTCACTCTCTTGATGTGTTACTAAGTATATGCACGAAAATTATCACAAACATTCGTCAATGTATTGAATTCAATAAGAAATAGGTCACAAAATAATTCTAAAATAATCTCTAGATATAGATTTAGAAATCCATAATCATGCTAAACATCTTAGAATTCCAAATATACATTTAAGATAATGAAAGAAATAAAAGGAAAAGAGTAAAAATTGATTGAAGTCTTGATTTGGAATGCTGGAGTTTCTTTAAAGCTCTCTTTAATCCTTCCTCTTTAATCTGCTTTGATGTAGTAGTTGTTGCCTCTTTTTGGTGTTCTTTCAAGTCGTCATTAATATGTTTGCTCGCGGTAATTGTGGCCTCTCGGGAGAACCGATGACTGCATCTTTGATGCACTTGCTAGTACGAGTACATCTGAAAATTCTTAATTGGCTAGTTGTAAATAGCCCCACCCAGACTATGGAACAAAGGATTATACTGGACTTACCTACATCGAGGCATTGACGGTGATTCTCAAATATCGCAGAACAAAACTTTATTTCTTAAAAGGATTAGATTAACTCCTTTCCCTCTCAATGAAAAATTCAAGGAAGAATAGTTATTCTCGTGATTTGTATCCAAGCACTACTTAGAAGTCGAAAAATTGGATTATTAGATTACGAAACATAATTTTCAAGTTCTTTTATAGGGCTTGAGGGTTTTATGGTTTTGTATAGGATTTCCCCACTTAATTCGATTCCAAAAATAGCCCTAAGCCCTTAGAATTTAAAAATCTTGCTTTTGGAAACATATCCTGTTACAATCGTGCATAGGGACATGATCGTGACAGAGAGCAATGCAACATTCACGATCCTATCCTACATACATCCCTAATCTTCTCCATTTTTTAATTTCCTATTTCCACACACTCAAAAACACATTAAACACCTTTTGAAACATAAAATTAAGATCAAATTCATGCTCTAAGCCAAATAAACACTTGGAACACATACAAACACTAATAATAATACAATTCTAAGTCTATACACATGATAATCATCTAAGAAATATTTAAAAAACACTTAAACATCTAGAAAAATATATTGTAATCTACACCTATCAGTAACAAGTATTTTATTACATTTATTGATAATGATATAAGTAAGACTTGGATCTTCATTTTGAAAACAAAAAACTAGGTGTATGAGTCCATTTAGATGTTATGGTGGAAACTGAGATGGAGAGAAAGCTAAAGTGTCTTTAAACTGACAATAGAGATAAGTACACCTCCAAAGAGTTTAAGAATTATTGTGCAAGACAAGACATGGGAAGACGAAACCTGACACTGCATAATATAATGGTGTTACCAAGAAGATGAATAGAACCATTATAGAAAAGGTTCAGTGTATGCTCCGAATGGCCAATCTACTAAAGTTCTTTTAGGGTGAGGTAGTCCAAACTATTGTATATTTGGTCAATAGAGCTCTTTCAGTCCCTTTGGATCTTGATATTTCTAAAAGAGTGTTGAAAGAGAAGGATCTAACTTATACACGTCTAAGGGTGTTATGATACAAGGCTTTTAAGAATGTGCCAAAAGGAGCAATGATCAAATTTGGATTCAAAAACTACTCATATATTCACTAGATATGGTGACGTGGAGTTTAACTATAAGCTCTATGACCCAAAAAAATGAAAGGTTGTTAGAAGTTAAGACATAGTCTTCTATAAGCATAAGATGGGTGCAGATCTTATAAAAGAAGATAAGATTACTACTAGTATTTTATCTTTTGACAATGAAGATACTAAACCTATTCCTAGTTCCATTGATTAGCCTACAATTGAAGAAGAAAAACATGAGTTAGCATAAGATGATAATGATCGGGGATAATTTGATGGTGTTGAGTCATATAAGACATATACCATGAATAATGTAAAAGAAGTCTATGAGCATTATGAATAGGGGGCAACCTGCTCGAGTGTTGGAAGATGCCCAACTTTGAAGGTCAATTAGAGTGAAGGGACCTTTGATAAGATGTACTATTTTGGAATATCTCTTAGTCACTGTCAAGGGGGAGCCAGAGAGTTTTTAGGAAGTGAAATCACTTGAAGACAAAGACTCTTAGCTCAAAGAAATGCAAGAGGAGATGAACTCATTGAAAAAGAATGAACTTATAAGTTAGTGAAGCTTCCCAAAGAAAGAAGGCTTTGAATAATATATGGTTGTCAAGATCAAGAAAGACGGTGACAGATAAGTGAAGGATAAGGTGAGACTAATGATGAAGGGATACAATCAAAAGAAGGGTATCAATTTTGAAGATATTTTTTACTAATAGTTAAGATGACATTGATACGCATGGCTTTAGAACTAATATTTTAGATCTTAAACTTAAGTAGCTTGATGTGATGACTTCTTTCTTACATAGATATTTGTAAGAAGAAATTTATATAGAGTAGCTAGAAGGACTCAAAGTCAAATAGAACAAGGACTTTTAATGGAAGTTGAAGAAGAGTCTTTATAAGCTTAAACAAACACCAACTTATTGGTGCAAGAAGTTTGATTTATTTATGACTAGCAATAAGTATAAGCAAAACATAACTGATTCTTGTGTGTATTTTTCTTGGTGGTAACTTTATCATGCTTCTCTTATATGTGGATGATACATTGATAATAGAACAAGAACTGATATGATTTGTACGTTGAAGAAGGGCTTGTCCAAGTCCTTTGACATAAAAGATTTGGGCCTCCAAAACAACTTTTGGGCATGAAAATCATTTATGATAGGAAGGAAAAAAAGTTGTGGTTGTCATAAGATAAATATATTGAATGGGTGCTTAAGAGGTTCAATATGAAGAATGCCAAGCTAGTGCATACACCATTAGCAACTCATTTTAAGTTGAGCAAGAGAGCTAGTCTTGCCTCTGAAAGGAAAGAGACTATGTCCTCAATTCTATATTCCTCCATTGTTAGCTTTTGAAGTATACCATGGTGTGCTCTAGACCAATTATTGCATACTATATTGGATTAATGAGTAGACTTTTATCTAATTTATGAAAGGTACATTACGTGTATTTTTTGGAAGTGGTGAGCCAATTTTAGAAGAAAACATAAATGCAAACGTGACGTTGATCTTGACAACAGAAAATTGACCTTAGGCTATTTGTTCAAATTTATAAGGAGAGCTATTTCTTGGCAATCTAAGTTATAGAAGCATATAGCTTTGTCTACTATTGAGGTGAAATATCTTGCAACCTTGGAAGCTGAAAAGTAGATGCTTTGGTTAAAGTGAAACTTTTTTAGAATTGGATGTGAAAAAAAAAACAATACATGATTTTTATAACATTCAAAGTCTTATAGATTTGAGCAAAAATTCTATATATCATTCCTGCAATAATTACATTACTATCAGGTATCTTGATTGTGATCTATGGTTGAGGAGAAAATAATAAAATTGAAGAAGATTCATACGAACAAGAATGATGATGACATATTAATAAAGGTGATTTCCTAGAGTAAACTTAAGCTTTATAGGAAGCTCACTTGGACGAATTTCAAATGATCGATGAGGTGATTGATTTCTCCTTTGAAATAGAATACATCGGGAGATTATTAAAGGCCCAACCCCTATTCTATAAACATTCGTTTGTTTAAAACCACTAATATGAACTCTAGAGGTTTTAGTTGTCTTTATAAATTAAAAGTAATGAAATTCGAGCATACTTAAGGCAAAATTTGATGATTGGAAGTTGTTTTAGGACACGGTTGTGTGCATAACCATGTGTAAGTTGAAAGGTGATGCTTCAAGATCACATATGCCCATATGGGGCTAGATGTACCCATGTCAATGGTAGACACGATCGTGTCTACTAGCTGTATAACTCATTGTAATCATATATCATTGTGACATCAAGTTTTGAAGCTTAAAGGTCAAAGATAGTAACCACGCACACTCTTGTTGGCGATAGTGCGATATACAAAACTTTTGTTATTGCAAAAAGGAAAATAATTTTTAAAGATAGAAATTAGATAAGATATAAAAAAAACACAATAAAAGAAGAGTTATAGAGTTCAAAAGTATTCATCAACTACAGGTTTATTGAAGTTTGATCTCTAAGATTAGTTGAGAGCTTGTGAGATGTTCTTGAGTGAGATAGATTAAAACTTTATTCGCTGAAATCCTACTATTTGATTTTAGTAAAATTTATTGTCATGTTGTCCCATAATTTTCATCTTATGTTAGAGGAATTTTCACGTTAAAATTTTGTGTTTGTTATCTTTCGGTCATTTTTATTGCTTGGGTGATTTGTTATTAGTTGGATACCTATCATAGAATGTTAATGAATTCATTGTCCAAAGCTCTCAATATCAAGGATGAATGAATTGCCAATTATGAAGCTATTATTGATGGAAAGCATTATGACGGAAGCTTGTGCTTTTTAGTAGCGTAGCCTTCTTAATTCCTCGTTCTTGCTACAAGTGCGACTCATGCATTATCTTCCGTTGCTATATCCGTTCCTTACAGTTTGATGCGAGGCGATAATATTCTATCTTAGCTGTTAAGTGTTATTTTTAGTTGACCTTTAACAATCCCTTTACAAATTATTTTTTATAGAAAAAAGACAAAAAAAAAAAAAAGCGATATGGCATCCTAGCCCTCGAGAGCAACGCCTTTTGACGCGGAGCTAATGGGAATTCACCGAGTCCATTGAAGCAATCATACCCATCCAACCGAAATCAACAAAAACATGTTACTTTTTGCTTGTTTCTTCACCCACCATTCCGAGCAACTTACCAAGGGCTAGACCAATAGACCAGATCCTCAAAATTATACGACTTTGGAGTAAATCATATAAGAATAACAAAGGGAAATAGGAAATTAGAGCCACAACAACTAATACCAATAACTTCAATATAACTAAAGCAACATGACGCACTCACAAAATGAAATGAAAACTCAGAATCAACCATCAACAAGATCTCGTAATCAAGAAGAGGAAGAAGATGGACCACCAGCGGTCATCAAACCAGAAGACTCTTCATCCAAGAACAGATTGTCAGCCTTCCTTATTAACCCATGAACCAAGATAATAACCACACCAATCAAAAGGGAGACCAACACATTCAAGGCCACACGAGTCAATAACAAGAACACTATGGTCAACACCGACAATACGATCAGCACAATACGGTCGTTAATCGTGCGGCTAAAAACCACTAACGGCTCATCACGTAGAAAGTAGAGAAAAAGCCACGCAGCCATCATCGCGATGAACACTATCAACGATATTGGGTGCCATAGAAGACTCAGGAAAATGATTAAAAGCACTATGATCGCATAGTTCATGCGAAAGTAAGCTACGTTGATCCTTACTCGAGCTAGTGCTTCTTGACAATTTGCAGGAAACTTCAGGGAGTGAATATCAAACATCACCTTCCATGGTCTGCGAGCTCCTAAACCAGCTTTAATTCGTTCTTTGGCTCTAGATATGTACTCTAGGTTCGTTGACACTCCCGGAGACGACGAGGTTGGGATTGTTCCGTACGTTGTCATCTTTCTCCGATGGGCTACGGCGTAAATCAGAGGTAGCTGCTACGGTGATGCGGGTTGCCGAGTTTGGCTGTAAAGGTTTGACCTTTGGACAATTTTTTTTGCTTTTTTTTTTGGTTTTTCCTTATGAGAGGGTGTAAAGATAGACCAAGGGATAGATTCAGTGGGTAGGTCCAAAGTCTAAACTATTGAAAACTACATTTATAAAGTGAATGTGAGAGGTTTGGTTTCACATAATGCAAATGGGGGTGACAAAAGTGATTAGATTTGATCAACCATATAATACATTATAATCCTGGGAATTGATTACTATCTATTGATTGATTCAAAGATCAAATAGGGCTTATTATATGAATATCCACGTTTGAGATGATTCTAGCAAATTTTTAGTTAAGGATTGGGAGTTTGATGTTCAAACACTAATGGGGAACAAGTTTAGGCCGGAGATAATGACCATGTGGCTTTCATTTGGAAATTCCAATAATAAGCAAACCTTTTATAAGTATCCCATCTATGTTTTATAAACACACAAAATCCAATAAGTAGATAAGGATGACTAATGGAAATGCGGTGTTAGTTAAAACTGTGATATATAACAGTACCTTAGTTATATATGCCGGATCAACCGTAAAAGGGCAAGAAACGAAGAAATATGAAAATACCTAATTTCGATCTCCATAACTTCAAGCGAGCTTTTCAAAGTCGAAACGAGTGCGAATCTATCGTCGCCTTCACAGGAACTGTTTTTCGGGACGAGAGTAAGGTTTTCTAAAAAATTTTCAAAATGTAAGCTCTCTTAACGGGTCAAAGAATTTTTATGCTTATCATTAATATGAGCAACTGCATGAAATTTTAATCTTTATATATAACTTTCATATCGGGCTTCTCCATTATAGGCCTGATATGAATCCGGTCTACACTGATTGAAATCCATTTTTCACATGGACTTCAACCTATTAATTTAGATCATTTATTGAGTCACTTTATTATCTTTGTCTGAATCAAATTATGTAACTTAACCAATAAGTTATTTAAAAACTGAAAAATATAATGAATAATTGCCCAACTTTATGAGAAAGTACAAAATTGTTCAACATTCTCCCCCTTGGACAAGCATTAATTATAGTTTTAACTCTAGTTTAAAAACTCGATTAAGTCACGCTACTGAATTAATCGACGAAGGTTAAAAACAGAACATTTGATCCAAAGATAACGAAAGTCTATCATTCTGTCCTGTAAGGCTTTCAAATACATGTGTTTTGTGCAACACAAATCCAAGACAATCACGTATACCTAATACCTCACTAACATAAATGAAAAAAAATGGAGTGTGGCAAACTAAGATGATATCTTTATGATCTAAATTATATCATCTTCATTTGTAGGTCTCGATTTTTTCAACTTTATGCTAAACCATATATGCTAAACTACATTAGAAAAATCATATTTTCTCTCATCGAATGCCAAACAACATTACAGAAAATTTGTTTCCTCTCACCAAATGCTAAACTGCATTAGAGAAAACCTTTATATTCTCCAACTGAATGCTAAACTGCATTAGAGAACTTTTATGGGATTAAAAAAAACTTATATCCCCCTATATCATGTCAAACTTAACGGATATCCATATAAAATTGTAAGCGTTTAAATGACATAAATGCAAGACCAATTTATATATATGCCCAATGGCCTTTAAATACTTAAGAACGACAGAAATCTTAAGAATTTTATATGTATTATGAAAATGTATGATAACACGTATTATCGAGGATAAACAATGATCATCTTTATTGATGAATCATCACACCGTCATAACACATCAAATCTATAAATGTACATGGAGCAAGTATAACAATCCCCTAAAAAATAGTGTCTAAGGATGTCAAAACGCCCATCCTATATACTTGTATCATAAACATAAGTGGATGAAGTCCTTTAGTTAAATGATTGGCTATCATTTCCTTAGTCCTTAAATGCTCCAAACTTTTTCGTATCAACACCTTTATGACCAAATAATTGACCTTTCAATGCTAAGACCCTGTGATATTCTTTGTTGTTATTAAACAACACAACAAGAAGATTACCATAGTGCAACCAAATAGGTCTAGCCACTGAATCAACCACAGACAACTCAGAAATTAAATTTCTGTGCTAAACCATCCGTGAAGCATCCCTATAGCATGCACTCTGCATGTATAGTCAAGAAAGTTACGATTGTCTAATTGACACACTTCCACGATATTGTACCATCTACAAACTTAAAACTATAACCTTAAGTGGACTTTCAATCATCCGGACACATGGCTAAAATCTGAATCTGAATTCCCTACGAGGTTTAGTATGTTGACTATGCCATATGTTAACATACAATCCTTAGTTCTTTTTATGTATCTCAACACTTGCTAGACTGCATTCCAATGATTTACATCTAGATTAACTAGATATTGACCAAACAGTTAAATAGTCAATGCAATGTCCCACCTAGTATATAGCTAAGCATACATTAGGCTATCAACCGTACTAGTATACGGAACATTCCTCATAACCTCTCTCTTTACTTTATTCTTTGAATACTATGCCAAAGATTATCTCTCACTATGAGGGATAAGTGCTACGACATGTTTACTGTTAACCATATTAAATCTTTGTAACACATACTCAATATATGCATTCTATAAGAGGCTTGATGAGTGTTGAGATATGCCAAGGTCCTTCATGTTATAGTTCTTGACCAAAAGTTGCTTAACCTTATATAACATGGTTGGTCAAGTAATTTGATGTGAGCAATATATCATCCACATGTAGTAATATGAAGATAAATTTTCTACCCCTAACCTCATAATACAAGCATCTTTTAACTTTATTTTCTATGAAGCAGAAAGATGTCATAACCTCATCAATTGTAAGGTATCACTTTTAGAAGGTTTGATGTAAGCCATATATGATTTGCATAATGCGCAAACCATGTCAGTTCCAATTGGATCCTAAAATCCCTCAAGTTGTACCATATAGACCTCTTCATAAAGTTCTTTACTCATGAAAGCAGTTTTGATAGCCATTTGATGTAACTCTATATCATCATGAGCTACAATTATCTTAATCACTTAAAACGTATCATACGAGGATATTAGAGAAAAGATAACATTAAAGTTAACCTTTCTCCGTTAGTGAACTATCAGGCAACTGAGCCAACCTATAAACCACTTAACTCTATCCTAAAATCCTTTAGGTCTAATCTTGATTTACAACTGACGAATTTGCAGTTCCACTGTAAATCAACTGGCTCCCAAACCTTACTATGCATCATGGATTGCATCTCGTCATTCATTGCATCCCACCACACATCCACATTGGGTTCAGAAATAACTTTTGTAAAAGTTACTAGATTCGAAACATGTCTAATATCATAATCCTGTACACCAGATGGATTGTGTAATCAGATGGGATAGTAGGTCATCTCACTCTGGTGGATTTACTTAACTGCATTAGATCTTGTATCTCCAAGAACCTCTATATGTGCATGTATGGATTCATGTTCTTGTACAGGCATGGTATAAATACCTCCACTAGATCTAACTGTATGAGTAGCTGGAGCATAATAACTATAGTATCCACCTTGCGATCATCCGAAGGGTTAAAAGGCCCACCATCGTCATATACATCGTATTCTAGAAACTTAGTTGTGTGTAATTCCACTATTGTAGTCCCACCTTCTATATAGTAAAATTTGTAGCTTTAAAATGGTTGAGATATCTTACTAGAAATGAGCGGAACGAGCATGTAATCTTTCTTTATAAGGATTATACTACCTTCGTAGGGCAGCCAGATACACAAATGTGTGCAAGGCTGAGTTTTCAAACTTCTAGATAATCAGGTAGAATAGCCTTGTTTTGCATCGACTTCTTCAAGTCCTTTAGGATGCAGTTATGCCTATCGACAACACACCATTTTGCTCATAATTATTCAGCATAGTGAATTAAGTCACTATTTCAACTAATTTGAAATATATGACAAACGGACCTTTTAAAGTCTTGAAACACCATGTTCTCCATGATATTGTTCTCCACGGTCAAATCTGACTATCTTGATGAATTTTTCCAATTGGTTCTCAACTTGCAGTCTTTAAGCAAGAACACATAACTGTAATGGGAATAATTATCAACAAATGTCAAAATACATTTAGAATTGCACAATGCAACTGTATAAGGTCAACCGATATCTTTATGTATCAGACTCAACAAGTCAAAAGCATGAGTTGACCTCAATATCCTTATTAGTCAACTTACCTCTACTACAGTCAACACATGTTCTCAGATTACCATAATCTAGAATTGAGAAATGCTTTCCTGGATCAATTTCTCAACCTTAACTTTAGAAATATGACTTAAACTTTTATGCCACACTACGTATGACTTCTCATTCATCAGCGTTCTTCATTTCATAAATTGTTTAGCAAGATATGAAGAAGCATATATCTAATTCGGAGTAAGACACATTCTATATAAACCATATGACAAGAAAGTTGTACCATTATATTTTGTATTAAACAACAACTGTATAACAGAAGTATTAAATACAAAACATTAACCTTGTTGGTCCAAAATTGATCAAAAGATCACATATAAAATATGTCGTGTAAAAATCAAATGAACCTTACAACAAGATTCAATACATACATCCCCCATAGATATTACTTCTACTTCTTCATTGCTGTGAACCAATAGTTTCTCCTTCCCTTTATATGGCTTTATCCTGGATATGAACCTCTACATTATGGAAGCACCTTAATCAGATGCTCCACTACTTAGCCATTAAATACTTAATGCAACTATCGCAAATTAGATTTATAAATTAATAAGTCAATGGGTTACCGGATGGTCACAGTCTTTCCTTTTAGAACTTATACTGCTAACTTCTTTATGTCTTGTGGACCTTTACTAGCACTGGTTTGACCAACATCAGCATGTGAAAAAAATTTAAACTTTCTACTTTTGAACTTAGTGAGCTTCATCTTTGCCTTCCCTTTAGTTGTTTCGAGGGCTGTAGGAGTAGCAAACTTGAGTTTTTCCTCCTTAGCAACACAATGGGCTATCAAAGTGTTGAAGTCCCATTCTTCATCTAGCGAGTAATATATCATCACCAGATTACTAAACTTTAAAGGGAGTGTATTTAGAGTTTGGTGAACAGTAAAGATATCAGGAAGAGGAATATTTAGCATCTTCAATCTATTGTGAAGATGAATCATTCTTGATATGTACTCCATTACTTCTCCTTCTCCCGTATACCTTATAGAGAATAATTCTTTCATCAAGGCACTTGTATCAACATTATGTGAGATTGTATACCTATAAGAGACATTACCAAAAAACTCCTTTGCTATGTCTGTGTCCGAAAGTTCACTAAGCAGATGGTTAGGTATGGATTTCTTAATGGTTATGAGACAAAATCTGTTAGACCGATCCCAAGCTTCATAGGCTGCTTTATGAACTCTTGAGCTCATGGATGTAGGTGGAGATGGTTTATCCGTTCGTATGGTCATTTCAACCTCAGCTATCTCTATTGCATTCAATACATCCTCCGTCCACTTTTTTGTATTGAAACCAGATAGGGTTTCAATGATGACATTGATTTTGTTGACCGAAATGGTGACTATAAAATAACATTGTTTCAATCAGTACAAATGTAGGATAACAACGATACTCAAAACAATTGAATAGTATTTTTATTGAAAATTAGATCACACATATTATGAAACACTTTTAGGCTGAATACATAATATATGCAATTAGGCCTCTATATAAAAGTGATTAGAGTATAAACTATCAATTCTAATTACACTACCACCTTTGGGTGAATAGATCACTTGAGCAACAACTTTCCTCCATCTAATGCTTTTATACACATCTCAAAATATTATGTAAGGCCAACATCTTTGGGCAGAATAACCAAATATAAAATCAGAGATATCTCCCAACATGTAAGAAGAACAATTCAAAATACTGACTTGAAAGACCACTTTGGTGACTACATTCTTATCAACACTCAAAAAGTTCACAAACATAAAGGATACATCTTTATGTTTTCCTCACATTCTTTATGGGCATATGATATGTGACAATATAACATCAATAAATGCAAAAATCTAAATTCAGTCTCATTATCACACACTCATGCTAAAGACATTCTCTAAAAACTTCATTTGAGACTTTCACCAAAAAAAATCTCAGTAGAACTACTATCGTGCATCACTGGATACTGAATCGATTACCTGAAACACGATAACCTTGTGTATCTCCCTTATGGAAAGTTTGTTGCACAAAAATTCACTCAAAATGGCTTTAAAATGTCTTAATTCCTTTTCTGAGTAACTATCATGCGATCCCGAATACTGAATTTGAGATCCGAGACATGAAAACTTGAAGTATCTCCCTTATGTGATATTCGAAGCATGAAAATTCACTCGAAATCAATTTCATAATGCCTTAATTCCTTTTCTTGGAGTTAAACTTTAATTTATTACTAATGTAATAAATCCAGAAAACTGGAAAAATTTTCTTATGAATTTTTTGAATCCGGAAACTGATCCAAAACATCCCAGTGCATCCTTATAGGAAATTTGAAATTTTGTGTGTGTTTTTGAAATTACTATAGCTATTAACGTTAGCAGTGCGTCAATGCACTGCAACACTAACGTCAGTTGCGAGTCACATGCATCATCTAGCGACGTGCCTCAACTGTAACATCCCGTCACCGGAGTGACGGGTAAATTGGTAATTTGGATCGGGTTAGGATTTGGTACAGGCAAGTGTCGCATTTCACATGCATT
>JANZLD010000001.1:16774551-16787864 GCA_026413575.1 Erythroxylum carthagenense
GCCACCCTCGCGGGTCACGGGCTCGGATATCACCGTGGATGTCGGGTTCGGGTCTCGTCGGGAGTGGGGTGCTACATCAACAGTGAACGACTCGCCCCCATGCGGGCTTATTTGATGACGCGTGCAACATGGCACGACACTGTCCACCCACATGTCGACTGCGTATGCGGCAAACATATTGCCCTTTGGCGGGTTACGGTCTCTATCGTTCCTGCCTGAAAATGATGATTTTTGGTAAGTTTCGGGCTAGTTTTTCTCACTCTCGGGCTCGTTTTTACTGCGTTTTTCAAGACTAAACACATGTATACTACTTTCATGCAATAAAAAGCAAGAAAAAACCTAGAAACAGAAATTAAATTTTCGAAAATCTTATGGAGAGAACAAAAAAATCTTCGTTTTTAACCACCCGATCACGTCACCACTCTATTACCATGTGTGATAGTAACGATACTTTAATTACATATCTTGGATCAAACGTAAAAGGGCAAGAAATGAAGAAATGCAAAAAATACCTGTTTTCGCTTTTCATAATTTCAAACGAACTTTTTGAAGCTGAAACGAGTGTGAACCGCCGCCTTAACAGAAACTGCTCTCTGGGACACAGGTAAGGTCTTTCTACATTTTTTCAAAGCTTAAGCTCTTTTAACGGGTCAGAAAATCCTTATGCTTACAATTGATATGAGCAACTGTAGGAGGCGTTAACCTTTATATATAGCTTCCATATCGGGCTTCTCCATCACAGGCCCGATATATATTCGGTTCACACTGATTGGAATCTATTTTTAATTGATTTAGATAATTTATTGGATCATTTTTTTATCTTTTTCTTGATCAAATTATGTAACTTAATCGATAAGTTATTTAAAAATTGAAAAATGCAATGAATAGTTATCCAAATTTATTAGAAAGGACAAAATTGTCCAACAAAAACATAGGTTAAATGGATGTTGGTTTTGACATTCTAGCTCAAGATATATTTAATAACAATGCGCATTATCTTGTATTTAGGATGTATTCTCAGTCTTCTTCACTAATATTTAACTCTATTGAAACCGACACAATTGAAATAACTTGGACGAATGTGCACTCATAATGTCTTGGTCATAAGCTCTTTCTTGGTACGAACATGCACTACTATTATACTAGTAAAATGTTTCATCCTTATCAATGATAGCCAATAAGCTTGAATACAGGAGAAAAGAAAATCCAACACAAAGCATTTAATTATATTATAGCTATTCCTGAATGCTTGCCTCGTTTTCCTACTTAAACAGCTATATGTGGCAAGAAGCATCAGGGAAAAGCAGGGAATTGTAGTAACATAACATGGACCATTGGATGGATGACTGCCGACTGTGCATCCAACGGTTGGAATTCGTTAAAGTGGATGGGTACTTTAATAGGCAAGTTGTTTAAAGCCTGATGGTTAAATTATGGCGGTTGTGTTGGTCAAAGATAGATAATGCTTATAGGACCCTCAAAAGACAATCAAATCATGGCTTGGACCATACGACACTCAACGTGGTAGGGACGGCACGGCAAGGTACCACCGAGACCCGTCAGTTGGCCACGTGGCATTGATTGAGTTTCGAGAAAGTTGAGCTAACCCCTCTCGTAACATTATGAAGCGCGTGGCAGGGCCCAATCATCTCTCGCCACGCCATTCATTTGCGGTTGCAAGACTAGACTGTTGTTTTGATCTTGGAGTAGGAGTTGTATGTCCACATCGTATACTTTTCTGCGGTAGTAATGAAGAGGAAAGGTATGGTTTCTGTAAATGAATTGAGTTGCATGGTTTCACATTGGAGGGACGTCAGAGAAGGAATTGCCAAATCATATTTAGGGAAAAATTGGTAATGGTACGGAGTAAGTATTAACTTACCATCAAAGAAAACATGGAATGTTATATATTATCTTGTGTGAATCTTTGATTTATAAAAGATGTAACATTAAAACTACGCGACACGTCTATCGGCATCAAATTAGCGACATTAAACCCAAGTTGTGATAGAAGTCAAACCTGTGTGGACATTTTTTGATCCTATTAGTGAAAAGACACGACCCTTGGCTATGTGTTAGTTGTCAAAATTGTAGCTGTTTGTTAGTAAGATTGTAGCTGTTTATTAGCTGTCAAATTCGGTAAGTAAACCAACTTCCAAAGCCTATAAAAGACTCTTGTATTTTTCCCTCAAAAAAAAAAAAAAAGACTCTTGTATTTGTAACGTAGGTGTGAGAAAAAAATAGGGAGATTGAGCAGAAGCTCATAGAGCAATAGCTATTGAAGAGTGTAATGCCAATTTATTATCAATATATCATTGTTTGATTTATAATAGTGAGTCTACTATGTTTTCAACAAGTGGTACCAACACCGTCATCTACATCATATAGCAGCAATAAAGTAGCGATTAAGGAGAAGCATCTATAAAAATATGGAGTCTAAATTATATCTATGATGTCACAGAACTGGCGTAGAAAACATTTGATTATTTATTGTTTTGTTTAATAGCATAGTGTGATTTATTAATATACAAAGAGGTTATTAAAGATGAGAAGTGAAAAAAAAATTATGAATAAAGAAATTGTCCTTATCAATAGAAACGACACATGAGATTAACTAATCTTTTAAAAGTACGTAAGACAAAAGGAATTAAGTAGGTATACAAGACAAAACTAATAAAGAAGGAAATGTTGAAAAAAAAGCAAAATTAGTTGCTAAAGGCTATAAGCAGAGAAAATGAATTGACTATAAAGAAGTACATGCTCTAGTTAGAAGAATTGATATTATTAGACTTTTTACAGCACTGATAACACAAAATAAATGGAAGATTTATTATATGGACATGAAATTAGCTTTCTTAAAAGGACATCTAGAACAAGTTTACATTGAGCAGCCTATATATATTTAAAAAAAAAGGATAGGAAGACAAAGTGTATTGTCTAAAGAAAACATTGTAAGGATTAAAGCAAGCTTCACGGAGCATGAGAATAGATGAGCATTTCTAAAAGAATGATTTTGCAAAAAGCCCACATGAGTAAGCCTTATACACGAAGAAAAATCAAAATGGTGACATCATAATTTTCACGTGAAATTATATGACTTTGTTAAGTGATTTTAAGAAAACTGTAACTAAAGAATTCAACATGGTAGACATTGGTGAAATGTCATACTTTCTTAGAATTGAGATAAAACAAATGAGAGACAAAATATTTATGTTGTAGAAGAATTATGTGAAACAAATCTTAAACAAGTTTAGAATGAATGATTGCAAGTCAATAGCTATGCTAACAGAAATAGGCATAAAATTGAGAATATATTCAAATAGAGAGTTGGTGTCTGTTTAAGAGTCTAGTCGAAATTTTGAGATACTTAACTTTCACATGCCCAGATATTATGTATGCAGCTAGATTAGTCAGTAGATATATGGAGAAGTCAAAACAAGATTATTTCATTGTAGCAAAAATAATTTTAAGATATGTTAAAGGTATAATAAATCATAGTCTACTTTATACTAATTCTTAAGATTTAAATTTGATTAGTTATTCAGATAGTGATTATGATGGAGACTTAGATGATCGAAAGATCAACTTTGGATATGCATTTTATATTAAATTAGCAATATTTTTGTGATCATAAAGAAGTAACAAATAGTTGGTCTCTTGACGTGTGAAGTTGAGTATATCGTTGCAGTAATATGTACATGTCAAACAATATGGTTGAAGAATATGTTTATGGTTGAAGAATATGTTAAGTGAGTTATATCACATGCAAGAAGGTTCAATTACAAGATACACTGACAATAAATTTGCTATATTACTTATAAAAAATCTAGCGTTACATAGTTGAAGCAAACATATAAATACAAAATATCATTCTATTCGAGATTAAGTGAAAGACAAAACTATAGAACTCATTCACTGTAGAATTGAAGATCAATTTTATGATGTTTTCACAAAGCCTTTGAAAAACGATGTAATTCAAAAACTCAAAGAAAAGCTTAGCATGCAAAGTCATGTTTGAGGGGGTGTGTTAAAAGTCAAACCCTTGTGGACTTTTCTTGATTCTTCTAACGAAAAGACACAACTCTTAACTATCTATTAGCTGTCAAAATTGTAGTTGTTTGTTGGTAGGATTGTAGCTGTTTGTTTGCTGTCAAAGTTGATAAGTAAACCGACTTTCAAAGTCTATAAAAAGACCCGGCCCTTGTATTTGTAATGTATGCATGAGAAAAATTAGAGACATTGAGCAGAAGCTCATATAGCAGTAGCTATTGAAGAGTGTAATGTCAATTTATTATGAATATGTTGTTGTTTGATTTATAATGGTGAGTCTACTAAGTTTCTAACAAGTTGGATCACAAAACCAAAATGTCTAAGCTCCAACGCTTGAGGCACTGTTGTGCGTAAGAGAAACTTTCTACTTAAGGATCCGTTGCATATTTGGTCGAGAAAGAGAACAAGTTGATGTGGGCTAGATGAAACTGAAACTTAAATTGCATGGTTTTTGATAATATGTGGAGTTGAATGGGATGATGGTTCCATGACCACTACCTAATACGAGTTTGTATTTTTTTTCTTTTTAGTTTCCCATGGTATTTACCGGTGGACCTGGTGACTAATGCTGCGGGAACATCTCAAACACGTGAAAGCTACGGTTAGCTCAAGAGTTTGCTGCATTCTCAAAGGTGAGGATCGAACCCTCTCTCACTTGGTTAAGCGACGAAGGCATGTACGACCTACACCAACCCACTTGGTTTATGCGTTTGTATTGATCAAGCCAAAGTGTGCCAAAGTGTGCCGCAATGCAGAAACAAATAAAAGGTTGCACATCCATCAATTTAGGGGAATATGCTGGAAGTTTTAATTATTATGAAAGTAACCAAGGCAAAGTTAATGTACATACTTGTGTACACGAAAACCATAAACTTGCAATTCAATGTTGACCGGTTCAGCCATGGTCAGAAATTTCAGGGCAGTTGTATCTCTGGCAACAACAACGAGAAAAAAGAAAAAAGGAAATGATGAAGAAGTAGAAACAGGGATTTAGGAATAGTAATGAGTCTTCGTATCTCATGTTTCGTTTTTGGTCTTCCATTAGGTCCATAGTTACGGGAGATGGGTTTTGGAAAAGACTATGCAAGTGGCACCTTAAGACATGGAAAACTCTGTTTGGTTTTGTCCAGCTTGCTCTAGATGTCCTGTCACTGCTTTGTTCTATTCGGCATCTCTAGTCAACCTGAAAACATCAGCATGTTTCGGTCTACCTATTCAAATTTTATTTTGTAAATGGCAGATTCGAGCTTAAGAAACTTCAACTTGAAGTAAAATTTTGTCAATGATATGCTTGAAGGTTGCCCCTTAGACTAGCAAGACAAGAAATTTCACAAGTTTTTCCAAGCTATCACCACCTTGAATTGCAGATTTGCAATTTAAGTTTCTGATTGCTTCTTCAGTTGTAACACCAGACTTACCTACCTTTATATAACTAAACAATTTGGATATGGCTTACCACTCATCAATCCCCGTCTTATGCCAAATCAAAGCTGATACAGGACCTGCATCTCATCCTTGTTATCTTAATACCTCAAAACCGTTTTTCAAACACTGCAGCAATGGAAGTAAGTCCTAAGTTCCTCCACGGGACGCTTGAAGTTACCATCTTCCATGCTACACCTTATACACCGGCATTTCCCTTCAATGTAAGTACCATTCTGAGTAAAGAAACAGTAACAAGGTTGTAATATCGATGTAGAAACTATGTGCGTCACTGGTTCATTACTGCCTTTGTTCGCGTTCAGAATTCATACACATATTACCTAACGGATATTTGTTCCAAAATTCTGCTTTTAGTGTGTGTTTGGAGGTGGAAAGCCTGCTTACGTGACCATCAAGATAGACAAGAAGAAGGTTGCAAAAACAAGCCCTGAGCGTGATCGCGTGTGGAACCAGACCTTTCAAGTGCTCTGTGCACATCAGCTCGACTCAATCTTTACCATTACTCTTAAAACAAAATGCTCTATTCTGGGAGAATTCCAAATCCAGGCTCATAAGATAATTTCTGAAGCAAGCTTGATCAATGGTTTCTTCCCACTGACAATGGAAAATGGAAAGCCAAATCTGGAACTCAAGCTCAGGTTCATGTTATGGTTTAAACCAGCAGAACTTGAACCAAGTTGGTCCAAGATACTTAACAATAATGGATTCCAGGGACTGAGAAATGCTACGTTTCCTCAAAGATCCAATTGCCATGTTGTACTTTATCAAGATGCTCATCATCAGGCTACATTTCAGCCTCCTGCTATTTGTGCACCTCCAAAGAAGCTATGGGAGGATTTGTATAGGGCTATGGAGGGTGCAAAACACTTGATTTACATTGCCGGATGGTCTTTCAATCCTAAGATGGTTCTAGTGAGTGAAATTCCATAAAAAGACATCAAATCTGTATCATCTTTCTTGTTGTTATCTAATAATACGCAACTTGACAGGTTAGAGATCCCGAAACAGCCATACCACATGCAAGGGGGGTAAAGCTTGGCGAACTTCTTAAGCGAAAAGCTGAGGAAGGCGTAGCAGTGAGAATGATGCTGTGGGATGACGAAACTTCCTTGCCTATGATCAAGAACAAAGGTGTTATGAAAACTCATGACGAAGATGCTTTTGATTATTTCAAGCACACAAAAGTGATATGCAAATTATGCCCACGACTTCATCATAAGTTCCCTACCCTTTTTGCGCATCATCAGAAGACTATAACAGTAGATACCCGAGCAAAGGATTTAACAAATGACAGAGAAATTATGAGTTTCATAGGTGGATTAGATCTTTGTGATGGTCGCTATGACACAGAGCAACACTCTTTGTTTCGGACTCTCAATACAGAATCACATTGCTACGATTTCTATCAGACAAATATTGCTGGTGCAAGCCTCCACAAAGGAGGGCCAAGAGAGCCATGGCATGATGTTCATGCTCGCATAGTTGGAGAAGCAGCTTGGGATGTACTATCCAACTTTGAGCAAAGGTGGAGTAAACAATGTAATCCTTCTCTGTTAGTCTCTACAAACTCTATACCAAATCTTGTGCATCAGCTTTCTCAGCCTCTTTCTTCAAGTGTTTCCAGTGACAGAAATTGGAAAGTACAAGTGTTCAGGTCCATAGACCATGTATCAACAATCCAAATGGCTAGAAATATAACCGTGGAGCGAAGTATCCATGAAGCCTATGTAGAAGCAATAAGGCGTGCCGAGAAATTTATATACATAGAGAACCAATACTTTATTGGAGGGTGCCATCTTTGGGAGAAGGATAGTCACTGCGGATGCAGAAACTTGATACCTATAGAGATTGCACTTAAAGTAGCTGAGAAGATTAAAGCAAAAGAGAGGTTTGCAGTGTACATACTGATTCCAATGTGGCCTGAAGGTGTGCCAGAGAGCGAGCCTGTACAGGACATACTGCATTGGACCAGAGAAACAATGATAATGATGTACAGACTGATAGGTGAAGCATTGCAAGAAACCAGTGAACCGGGTCATCCAAGAGATTTCCTGAACTTCTTCTGCCTGGCAAATAGGGAAGAGGAGAGAAAGGGAGAGTTTCTTCCTCCATATTCACCACATCAGTCCTCACAATATTGGAAAGCACAAAAGCACAGGAGGTTCATGGTGTATGTGCATTCCAAGCTCATGATAGGTATCTGAATTCCAATATCCTAGGGCTAAACTAACTTGGGCACATTTAAAACAATCATCTACTCAGGCTAGTCAAAGACAAGAATAAACCTAATTAAACTACGACAGCTCACTGTATATTCTTTCTATTCTGAAAGTTATGTATATTCTTTTCTCTTAGCTTACCAAAAAGGGTATGGGCACTAACTGGATTTCTTGTAAAATTGTTCAGTGGATGATGCCTACTTATTGATAGGATCTGCCAATGTGAACCAACGGTCAATGGACGGGCAACGAGACACGGAGATTGCAATAGGCTGCTACCAAACTAGAAGCAACAGAAGTCAGAGTGATATACGTGCATATCGAATGTCATTGTGGTATGAGCATACAGGACTAGCGGAAGACACATTCCTGGAGGCTCAAAGTTTAGATTGCGTACAGAGAATGAGATCAATAGGGGAAGAGATGTGGAAGATTTACAGTAAAGAGGAAGTTGTGGACATGGAAAATGTGCACCTAGTGAGCTACCCTGTCCATGTTACTGAAAATGGTATTGTTGTTGATGGGGATGCCAACTTTCCTGATACAAAATGTCCTGTCAAGGGTAGGAGATCAAAGTTGCTACCTTCCGTTTTCACTGCGTAAGACTTTGTAAATTAAGCCAATGTATGATACTAACTATAGTTATAAGGTTTAGATTTATGATTGAAAAGATGCTTAATATGTGTAAGCTAAATCTATTCTTCTTTCTAAGCTACATATGGGGACTCTTTCTCTCTTTTCCTAATTTTTTTCTCACTCATTTCTCATTAGATGGACAATGCAAATCAAGATTAGGAAAAGGCATGCTCTAATATTAATGGATTAATATTTTTAGTAACACACAGAAAATTTATTATAATTAAAATTACTTTCCTTTGTTTTCCAACTTTGGGCCGCCACCAATCAGCTGTCCCACTACCATTCTTGGGATAGGGATAGGCTATTACTCAACAGTCACTAGCAATTCACTCATACTTCTGCCACCCTCCTCTGCCTCCCAAGGCCATGATCTACTCCCTCTTCCTTCATTTTCAAAGTCCCTTAATGCATCAGGAAATCCGCCTACTATCCAAGCCTCCATAACCTAGTTCCCTTACTCTTTTCTCTATATTCATCCCCCTATCTTCACCTCCAAACCTATAATCTCCCTTTTAGTTGAACCCTCTCAATTTACTAACATCTCAGGCTCCTTTCACCAATGCACTACCACATATCCCCTCCCTTCTCTAACTCAGACTAACCTACTGTTAATCACATTCCCACCCAAAGTTTAGAACTAGGTGGTAGGAGATAATGAACCTACTATCCAGTTCAAACTTATTCCTTCAGTTAAATAAATCTTTTTCTTCCTTAATCTCTCCCCCGATTGAAATTCTAATAGCAGGTGCTGCCAAATAGAACACCGCAATAGGAGGGTACTTTTTAGATAGACACCCCCTTTCTTTCTATTAAAACTTGGATTGAAGCTATATGGATCAAGCACTGATTAGAGCAACTGACAATTATTAAAGAGGACTACTTTCTCTTTAAAACCAAATTTTGGACTTAGGACCCTAACATGGGAGAGGGAAGCCAATGCTTTTATCCAAATGGTGCCCAAGAATGAAGCTAGACAAGGATTCTCTAAGGTATATTCTTTCTTTAAGTGCAGCTATGTAACGTACCCCAAAAGTATTCGACAGTAATAGGGTTAAGTTATCTAGCTAATGCCATAGGAAAACGTCCAAGACTAGATGATCAAACTACATAAATGAAAAGAGTTGGATTTGTTAAGACTTGTATTGAAGTGGCTTAGTGAGGATGATGATTTAACTAGCTCAGAAATCTCTACCTCCTACCTTAGGAAACTTGACCAACCCACCATGATCAAAACCTAGAAACCTAAAAACCAACCGTTTAATAATCCTTCTATTTTCTAGAATTCAATTTAGCCACCCTAGAATCAAACTCTTAGCCATATTTATCATCGTCACCCTAGCTTTACATCTCCTAACTCCTCTCCCCTTTAGGATATCCCTTTTAATTCAACCAATTCAAATCCAAACCAAATAGCTAACCTCTCTCCCATCACAACCTCTATTGTTCCCTCGTCTCTTCAAGATATTCTAACTTTATACCAGGACATTAGTATTACACAGTCTGAATTTCTAACAAGTGTGAATATCAATTCTCCCTCTCCTTCATATAACCCTATCCCCTTAGATCTTGAAACCTCCAAAAATCCTGCAATAGTTGATGATGCTACTCCTCCCTTGACACAATTACCCTCATCCATCTTAGCAAGTGATAGATGCATATTTGACTATAATTATACACCCATATTTCATGTGTTTTGCTTGATAATTTATATTTTTGTTGAATATTTGGTACTTAATTTTCTCCAAGGTAATGATTTCTTTTATAGACAAAAAGGAGAAGAATTCTAATGAAATCGTGGCATAAAACAAAAATTTGAAGCAACTTGGACTTACATAGTCGCGTATATGCCCGTGTAAGTTTTTGTTAATGTGTAAAGTCACTATTTTAGTTATTTTTGGAGTTACATGATCACCTACATGGCCATGTAAGTGACCCTCTATGACCTAAAAACATTAGTTTTCACTATAAAAAGAAGTGGATGGAGCAAAACAAAGAGAACTGACTTTTGCAACATATTTGAGTCTTAAGACACACTGAGAGGCAACAATTGTTTGTCAAAGGACAAAGAAAACATTAAAAAAAATAGATTAAGAGATCTATTAGATTACAACAACAAACCTCAAACTTGCGAGAAGATTCAATAGAAGAAAAAAGGGAGATTTAGAATTATGATTCATTTGTTTTTTGTTAGTTTTCTTTTATGTTTATCTTTGATTTCATTCTCTATGATTAGTAACTAAACATGATTATTGTCTAAGTTTGATGAACCCTAGTTTAGGATAATAATATGTTTTAATCTTTTATTCAATGCAAATATATTGATTGATTATTGCGATTCAATTATGTGTTTTATTTTTGATCTAATATATCTAGAATATTAGTGCATGAATTGATTTTATATAATTGAGATTGAGAAATCCTCTTATATGAATAGATCTATCATAATTGAAAGGAGTTGCATGCAAAACCGATAGGTTGATATAAATCCTTTGGATTAAGATAAAACTTAATAGCGAAATTCACAAATCAATAAAGCAATCATAAGGGGTTTTAACTAGAAAGAATTCTATTAATCAATTGATGGATTAGTTGTCAATAGTCTTGAGAGAGATATTATCATAATATAGGAATTTTTATGATTCAATAGTCAGTAATATGATTGCATGATAAAAGGTTAATAATATCTAAAGATTCTTATGGGGATTCAAAACCTAGACATTACTGTTTGATATTGATTTTCTTCATATTTTACTTATCCTGAGATCATAAGTGTTTAATCTTAATTTAATTTATTTATTAGATTTTTTAATTAAAATATAAAGTATAATTCTTAGGTTAGATAATAGAAAAAAGATAACTACTAGTAATTACAGTCTTCGTGAGATTGACTTGTACTTGTCCGTGCTAGCTACAATTACACTGTGCACTTGCAGTAATTTTAATATTGACCTTAACTCCTAAGGAGGATAAAAAAAGTTTTGTGTTCCACTGTTAAGGATGGTAATATTAAAAAACTCTAGATTTTATTAATCTAACCATTATTTTTTGAAAATTTGAATTTTACTTAATTTTATTTTTCTTATATTTCACTTAAATTTTTAGCTTACTCATTTAATTATCTTTTAAACTTCTCTACTTTGACGATGTGTTCGTGGTCTATTGTTAGGATTTTTGATTCATTGGCATAGCCACAACTCACAATGGAAGAATGGAGTAGTCAATATTCTCATGAGAATTATGATATGCCATCGCAATATGTAACATCACCATATTGGAAAGATATGTTTCCTGACATGTTTTTGGAAGCTCAATTGATATCCATACCATGTTGCGACATTTATGGGAGTAATTATTACAATCATGTAGAACTCTCCTTATAATGTACCCTATAAAATACATATAATTTAAAGTGGAACAAGGCTTACGCATATAATTGGAATGACTATGCTCCAGCTGAATATGTACAACAATAGTAGCAAGATGAAAGTATTACAGGTAAAATAATGGAATATCTTGCCAAGAGTGAATCTAGCCGATGTGAATTTGAGGAGAGATTTTCTTCACCTAAGTATATTAAGCACATTACCTTATCCTATCTGAGCTTACAAACATCTCAGGGTGAAGAAAAAATGAAGGTTGATTTCATGAACGAAGTTGCATCTCAAGAAGACGAGGAGGTAACTGCTACTGTACCAAAGGATGATGAATAGATGACAGAAGTAGTAGAGGAAGAAGAAGAGGAGGAAGCCTTTTTCCGAAAAGAAAAGGAAGTAAAAAAAGTGGAAAAATATAGTTAAAGTACGAGCTAGAAACCTTTATCCAGGAAGAAGAAGAAGAATTGACAAAGGTGGTTAAGGAAGAACTAGAGGAGGAGCCAATTAGGGAAACTACTAATGAATCATTGACAATTACCTTGAATACAGAGGGTTCCTACTTTCTACATAACAAACTGCTTGTGACAACTAAAGATTTAGGGAATTTTGTTACTTTATTTTATTAACAATTTTCATTAAAAAGGGCATTAATGGAGTCCATTGGAGTTATTAATTTGATAAATTTTGTCCTCATCATTATCTTGCAACATAAGGAATATTTACAAGCTATTAAATTGCCTTGGGAAGAAACCGTGTGGAAGTAAGCCACTGATTATAGATCTAAGATGATGGTAATGTGTATGGTAAGTCTAAATAATCACAGCATGGGAGGGAACCTATGAATTATGATAAGTTTTATTTTAAATTTTATGTTATTTATATTTTCATATTTCACATTTCTTTGTTTTTATTTTTATTTTCTTTTATCATTTTTATCCCTTTCTCTTTATATTTTGCATGTATGTTAGTATATCATATCAGTTGGATAGTCCCAAAATCATGAAAATTAGAATCAGAAACGCTTATTACTCAGGAAAGTACCAAACCTCACTTTGTCACTTTTCTTATATGTTTATATTGTGTACATCAGGGACAATGTACAATTTCAAGTGTGAGGAAGGAGATTATGATTTTCTTAAGCTTACTATAATCATTATTATTAAATTTTATTAATTGTTATCATGAATTAGTTGAAATCTGTCCATAAACACTTTATTTCATTATTAATTAGTGATTTGGATTAGCATGCAAAAGGATGATAGTTATAATAAAATTGCTTTTATAGTCATATTTTTAGTGATCATTGAAATAGTCAAGTTGAATGAAAATTGCATCTTATTTACTCACAATATTACCATTTTTTGTGAGTTTTTAAACTCAAGAGCAAAAATACATGAATTTTTAAGCTTTTTATTCTTTCATGTGTGTTATCATGCATAGTTGAATGATTATAGAACTTGCTTTTTGTTGGGACCCGATCCGGGAACCGGAACCCAACTGAAACAGAAGCTAAGCCGAAGCCAATACGGAATCGAAAGAAGCAAATCGGAGCGAATGTATCGAATAACAAATCGGAACAATCAGTAGA
>JANZLD010000001.1:16787964-16818414 GCA_026413575.1 Erythroxylum carthagenense
AACATTTGAAGATATAATGTTACCGTAGATAGGTATTTTGTAACATATTGTCAAAAGTGTTACTGTCTAGTGTTACTGTATGTCATTTTTGTTGTAGTGTCTAGTCGTAGCGCCCTCCCGGTCCAACTACTATTGCGCTTATTTCAAGTAATAATTAGATGTCCATTCCCAGTTGCATTTGAGGGAGAGTGTTAGAGTATCCTATATTGACTAAACATGAAATGTTAAAAGGTTTATAAGTGGTAAGGGTTAACTATTCAAATGACTAATTCTAATCATTTTGACAATAGTTGACCCACGTCCAATTCTTATTAGTAGACTTTGCACTTTGTCCCTATTAAAAATTATAATATAAACATTGTAGTCCAAAATGTAATTTTAGCTATATGTAACCTAATAACATTTGCCCCCAAACAAATAAACTGCAACCATGTTGAAACACAAAAAAGATTAATGAATAAGAAGCTTCATTCTTGACAATTTCTTCCAACTTATCTTTTTTATATCTTATTAGGAAAAGTTTAGAAATTAAAATTTATGATAAAAGATATACACTTCCCTTATAATTTAAGAAAATTAAAAATTTTCTCTAATCTTCAAATTTTTCTAAAAAATTCTTTTTATTTTTAATTTTTAAGAAAAACTAATTTTCTAAACTTTAGTTAAAAATAACGATGAAACACATATAATATGAACATCATATATAGACTAATCAAATGTCATTAACATGGTAACCCAATTTAGTTCGTAAACCTTACCTAAACTAATTAAACTCTTCTTAAATTAATAATTTAAGATAGTTGTAATAATTATTAGTTAGAATAAGGTTTAATTAGTTTAGTTCCAGTTTAAAAGCTATATTGGATTCTCATATAAGCAACATTTGATTGGTCTATATTTAATATTTATGTCATGTATGTTTCATCATTATTTTTTAATCGAAGTATAAGAGAAATGATTTTTCTAAAAATTGAAAATCATAAGAATTTTTTTTGGAGAACTTAGAAGATTAATGAGGTTTTCTAAAGCTTCTTTAACTATAGGGAAATTCTATGTCTTTCATCCTAGATCTAATTTCTTGTAATAAAACTTTGCATGTCCTATGCTTGACAGAAAAGTGTTTGAAGTAGAACAAACTATGTTTAAATAGTGTCTTATTTTTGTTCTTAACGAAATCTCACCTATAACTCTTTTGGTCTATGTATATTATTGTTTGTTAGTTTCTCTTTAATAAACAAATATGAATATTAACAATAAAAATAAGAAAATTCCATCTAGTTTGAGACACAATGTTTCTTTTCAAATGACAAAGGCCTAGTTTTATCTAAATTTAATGTAATTATACTTTTTTTCATCAATTTATGTTAGAAAATTTTTAATTTATATTGTTAATTAATAGTTGCAATCTAAGATATGCTTAAAGTATCAATCTTATATATTTTCTACTATAAAAATGCTTTATATATTAAATATATTTTCACATCTCATACAATCCTAGCACATGCATGAGGTATACTTGATTTATTTGACTTGAATTAATTAACAAATTTAGATATGATAAATTTAGAATATATCATACAGTTCTTACATTTAGGTTTGTTAGTATAAAGTTTATTTAATAGCTTTAAGAATGATTAACAAATAAATACAACTAAAATATGACTCATCCAAATAAAAGATAAAGTCCTAACCAAAAACTAATAAAGTTTAATAATTGAGTTAGATTTAAATCTATTTAAATAGTTTAAATCTTACCTTATTTCTTAAAAGGATCAGCTATAAAAGGGAGACAATCAAAGGTATGTAGGTACCACTATAGTCGAAAACTCACCTTGATAATTTTCTTTTCATACTAGCACCATTTTCTAACATTGACTTGAGCATCAGATTGTATTTGATAGGAACAACATTGATACCATTTATTTATCCATATATTTAAACTAGAGAAGTTGTCCAATAAGCAAACTTTAAATTTAATCTTCAGAAAGCTTTAAACTAATTAAGATAGTTTTATGATGAGAAGAACAATGGATACTCAAGGAAGAGACCTGTCTATCATCCTTACTACGCAATCAATACTTTCTGAAAGTACTTGATTTAACAAATAATTTGAGGTTCCTTCTTATAGTGACCAAATTGATATAATCCAGATGTTGTAACAATTTGCCAACTAATTGATGTAATAAAAATATGATCTCACAACTCAAATCCATTATTAGGAAGAGCCCTATTAACATCCTTATAATTGATGCCACTAGAACATAACATATAGGGATAAGCTTGATAACTAACAGACCTTTAGTTGCCATACCATAGAGAAATAATTATCAAGTAAGTTTAGGATGTCAATCCTAGATGCTTTAATGGTACGTATGATTCAATTTATCAAAAAATCAAGGAAATCATAGATATACATAACACGTTTGACAATATCAAATGTTATGCCTTATACTCCATTATAATAAGTATTTCCCCTTCATGGTTCTAAACACTTCTCGCATCAAGATATACCTTTAAATAGTTAAATTTTATATTCATATCACATTTGGCTAGTAATAAATGTAGACCAAGAGATTTTGCCTATTTAATATCCATATGTCAAAGATAGGAGGAAAGTCTAAGAGATTATTTTCAACGCTCCAAGTTTGAGGTAACTTAAAATTCATTCTTAACACAAAGGTGGCAATAAAATCATTCACAAATGGGATAAATTCCTATGTGGAAGTTATTGATTCATAACACTCAAAGGGGGTGAATTGGGTATCAATGAATTAAAAATTATTTTCTGCATAAAATGAAATTTGTCTACATAATAATATACTGGTAATATGGAATGAAAATTTAGTTAAATTCAATCACACAAACAATGTTACACTTGCACCTTAACAAGGCCTAGGGTAGACTGCATAGTGTTAATTTGACATTAAGGAGCTAAGCTAAGCTTATAAGAGTATATGACTTAGCTTGTTCGTACATTTATCGATCTTATCAACCATTCAACTAACAAAGTATTTTAAGTCCAAATAGGTATAATTCATTCATTCATTCATTCATTATAATACTTTAGTTGTAATCCCATCATCATTTAATACATAAGTTCAAATCCTACTTAGTAATAACATAATAGTAATAATAATAATTTCGGTCTATAATTTCACAACCACACTAATGCCCCCAATGTCTATATTGACGTCCAAAGGCACAATGTTCCAAATATATGAAAAAAAACGAAAATAATTAGACAACTTTGGATGACCCATTTTAGACCTAACTCACACTCACAACTTTTGTTACTACCTAGTCAACTTAATAACCTTTTTGCCTTTTTCTTGGGGGAGGGACAAAAATAATGAAGACGTGAGTATTACACTCAGTGAGGAAAAGCAATTTTTCCTGTGAGCAATTATGCGTCAAAATTTCATTTTCATTTCAAAAACCATTTTTGTTTACAAGACAAATAGTAAGTACACTAGCTATGTTCATATATAATCATGATTCATGCCTAATGAGTTATCAACAACACTCCAATACAAGCATCACTAATATCAAGGCATAAGGTTAATTGTCACATTTCACACCAAGGTTTAAGCAATATATCTATTCTTAAATTAAGCATCTTCACAGTCATTAAGACACAAGTTCATCAATCACTATAATCACTAAGCGCTTAATAAGATATTGTTTCTTTACATATATACTTTATCTAGTATTTATCCATTTCTGTTAACTCTTTAAACTAGGGATCCCTATTTTGTTGACTAAGTTACCTTACTTAGGTCTTTTGCCTAAGCCACCTCCTTAAGTCTTTTTAAAGAAAATTTTGTCTAAGCTACCTCATTTAAGTCTTTTGCCTAAGCCGCCTCACTTAGGTCTTATCTAAGAAAATACGCCTAAGTCACCACATTTAGGTCTTTCATTCAATTTTATTTAGTTGATTCATTTATTTGCATATGTTCACAAAGGCCACATGTTTTCTCACTTCATCACACATTTTCAAACAAACAAACCAATTTCTAGTTTGGTAATAAGTTTAAGGCACATATCATAACCTTTTTTTGGGGCATTCATAATGACTCACCTAATCACAAAATTTAATATGAAGCACTAAATCATTCACATTCTTAATATCTTCCCAATGTATCCATAATGAATATCACCAATTAACATTAATAAATTAGCCTAGGCCATTTTAGTCCATACATCAACCACTCTTCAAAATCTTAATGCAAATATTCCATTTGAAATTTAATGCTGCACCACTCATCCTTGATCATTCATAAGGAAAAAAATAATCAAAATCAATTAATTAATAATAATCAAAATCAGTTAATTAAACTTTAACTTATTCCTAACACATACACCATCACATATTTACGTAATACCTTAATTTTTGATCATCCTTTATTTGGGGCACCTTCTTTAACTACACATTTATAATTATTCACACATCTAATTGACAGGTGTCCTAACATTTTTCACGCAAAATTCCTATACTCATGATTATACGCCAAATAGCTTAGTACAAGAATAGAACTAATTTCCCACTTATCCATCATACACTCAACACTCTTATTCTTTCCTACCCAAGTCTTTTAATTGGATTGTTGTGGCTCATCTTATAAGATCGACTAAAACACTTTGGAGGCATTATACAAACTCATCATTCTAACCTAAGCACTATTACTAACTTGTCATACCCCTACTTTAACAAGGCCTAGGGTGGACTACATAGTGTTAACCCAATATTAGGATGACAAACTAACCCTACAAGTGTACATGACTTAACTTGTTCATAGATTTTATCCATCTAATCACCATTTAATTAACAAGATATTTTAAGTCTAAATAGGTAAAAATTCATTCATTCAATCATCATAATAGTCCAAATTGAATTCCATCATCATTTAATGCATAAGTTCAAATCCTACTTATTAATACAATAATAGTAATAATAATAATTTCAGTTAACAAGTTCACAACCACACTAATTCCTTTAATGTCTATATTGACATCCAAAGACATAATATTCCAAACACATGAGAAAAAAAAACACTTAAACAGCTTTGGCATACCGTATCTAGACCTTGCTAATGCTCACACTTGCTACTACTAGCTAGTTAGCTCAATAACCCTTTTATTTTCCTTTGTTAATATAATCCAAATGTTGTAACAATATGTCAGCCAATTGATGTAATAAAAATACCAATTGATATAATAAAAATAATAATCTCATAGCTCACATCCATTACTAGGAGGAACCCTGTTAACATCCCTATAGTTGATGCCATTAGAACACAACATCTAAGGATAAGCTTGATAACTAACAAACCTTTAATAGCCATTATCATATCTAAATCACACAAATTTAGTTAACTAGAACCCACTGTCATAAGACTAAAAACATTCAAGTTAAAATGACTTTGATTTTACTCAACAAGCCTAATAATAAATGAAACTTTGGTTTGTTCTTATAACAATGGAAGGTTTATTCTTATAACCATAGAAGGAAACAATCATGTTCTCAACATGTACTTAATATTTTAATGAAGAATTTAATTTCATTAGTCTCATCAAACATAAAATTGAATGTAAAATATCACACATATAAAACATACAATTTAACATGCATTCAATATATAAATCAAACATATACATAAATCATGCAACTTATGCACTCATATTCAAAAGGGATAAAGTCAGGAATATAATGGTGAAGGACAAATTAAGGTTGCTAATATTATGGACAAACTAAGAGAGACAAGGCTTAGGTGGTTTGGTCATATTAAGAAGAGATTCCTAAACGCTCTGGTGAGAAAATGCGAAAGGAACTTACTTAGCAATTGTAAGAGAAAAATAGGATACCTACGAAGAATTGGGGGAAGGTGATGAAAAATAATCTGACAATGATAAAATTTACCAAAGACATTACCACAATCGAAAACTTTAGCGTGATAAGATTCATGTAAAGGATCCCTCTCAAAGAGTTCCTAGCAGTCCCCTTTAATCCCTTAACTTTTGTCTCTTAAAGTTAGCCTAAGAGGTAATTGCTTATTAATATTATTAGTAATAGTATTAGTATTAGTATTACTGATCTTATCATTATCATCCTTATCACCATCAACACCACCATCTTTACTACTATCACTAATAATATTATTATTAATATTTATTTTCTTATTATCCATATTATTTTGAAAACAACCTCTTACTAGTTAGGGGTAAGGTTGCATACTACTAGACCTCCTCAGACCTTACATCTTAACGAAATTTATATTGGGTGTTGTTGCTGTATGAATATCCCTGTTATAAATATATATTTATCTTTCTAGTTGTTGTTGTTGTTATTATTATATTATTATTATTATTATCATATCATATTATATTATATTATATTATTTGTATTTATTTATGCATATTTAAAATTTTCATTTTTAACCTTTTATTATATATATATGTGTGTGTGTGTGTATTTATTTATTTTTATTATCAATTTACTTAGAATTTTAATTACTACTATTTATTTATTGTTTATTCTATATTTATTTTTTTTCATCCTTCCTATTTTATGTGGGTCATTTGAAAACAACTTCTCTACTAGTTAGGGATAAGACTATGTACTATAAGATCTCGCGCCTCAGCGGGATTTATATAAGATATTGTTGTTATTATATGCACTCATAATCAAATTACATGTATAAAACATCAAGCTTTGTTTGATTGAAGTTATTGATCTTCATAATCTAAAATAATATTTACAACTCTTTAGGAAAATTAAATTAGATTAGAAATGTTGATTCCTAAATGAATTAAATTTCTATCTCAAGTAAAAATTCAATTTGATTTGAAAATAATTTTCAAATCTAATTGGAAACTATTTTCAATTATCTTCACTCATTTAACAAAATTTAACTGAAAACAATTTTCAGTAAAATATGATTCTTACTCATTATAATTTAGAAAAACTCCTTTTTCAAAATTATACAAGTAGCACGTTCAAATCTAATTAGAAAACTATTTCTAATATAATAAGAAATTATTTTTCATTAATTAGAAAACTATTTTCTGATATTGAAAGGAAACTACTTTCAAGTTTTAAATAAACACTTTTAAATTTAATTAAGAAAGTTCTTTATATGATTTATTTAGAGATTGTTTCTTAATAAATTAGAAAATCTTTCCTTAATAAGTTAGAAAACTATTTTCAAAATTACTAAGAAAGATCATTTTTCTTAGTTAATAAATAAAAATACTTATCAAAATTTAATCGTTTTTTCTAAGAAATCAAGAAACGTATAATTCATAAATAAAGAATCAATTTCTAAATAAATTGAATAGTAATTCTCTAAACAAATAAAGTCATAAATTTAATTTATCTCAATCATATTAAAATAAATAAATTTAATTAACAAATATCTTTCTTAATTATTTAAGAAAATATTTTCTTAATTATAAGGAGCCTAATTAATTAATTTCAATCTAATTGAAAATAATTAATTCTATTTTTTAAAAATAATTTTTAAAATTAAACTAGGAATCAATAAATTATTAATCGTAATTGTATTAAGAAACATAATTACTTTAATATGAAAACTAAGATCTCATCTATTTATGAAAAAAACTAAGATCTCATCTTAGTTAATATAATCTCATTATATTAATTATCTAACATAATCTAATTATAAAAAATAACTCTTTTAAATATTTGCTTGATTCTAGTTATTGATTTGATAATTAATTTAATTTAATAATTCAACACCTTAAAAAATTAAACTAAATTCTAAAGGATTCCTAATAAAATTACCCTTTGAAAACATTTTTAAACAATTAGAAAACACTTTTCAAATTTATTAGGAATTTAAACTAATTTAATTTGAATTAAACTAATTTAATTAAAACTAAGGCTTATAAACATATAAACAATCAAATTATAAAAGGTGGGGAGTGCATGCGCCAGAAGATTCATGCACGCATTATAGTTAACTTGGGGCATGCATGCGCCAAATGTTCTCTCTACTACTATAGCCATACAAATGTTCGACATCTAACGATATCCAAAGAATAAGTTGAGAGAAAAGTGCTAGCTCCATTAGAGATTAAGTCTATTTATAATAAATTTTGAATATTTTAGTAATTTAATAAAAATTAAATTCTAATTTTAAATAAGATCTAATATCTCATATTGATCCTTATTCATTACTTATATTATATTTAATAATAAGGTTTATCAAACATTACATTCAAGTCCAACTTAATTAAAATATCTTTACTCTCTTTAACTATTCTTTATGTGAGACCTATTAGATTCCTAAATATGTTGGTAATGATTATAAGTTATATTTCTAATTCATAATTAGAATTAGATAAATTAAAAATCTATTTAATTTATCTTTAATTCTCCAATTAAACAATTTATAAATATAGATCAAGATTGACGTCTAGCAATACAATCATAACTACCCAAATATTTAAGAATGTCAAAGTAGTTTTGATTAACCTTTTTGTATATCATTTTTCAATATAATTTAATCGTTTCATCATACAATGTTCCAATTAGACACAGAGTGTGAAATTAATGTTTACTATATTTTGAATCCAATCATATTAGTTGACTGTCATTAGCTATTGATTTAGTTAATGACTTTTGTAAACTATTTACAAAATATTATTCCACCTTGGCCAAGTATTTCCTAAATCAATATTAATCAAGAACAATATAACATTCTCCCTAATTTCTTTAGGGTGATGAATCCTATCTTGATCATTCAATTACTTCCATATAGTTCATGCTACATTCAATGACTACCAGCTGAACGACTTATGATTAAAATAAGTCATAAGTAGTATCAAAACATAGCAATCTCTATGCAAGATAACTTTGGAGACATCAAGTCAAATGATCACTAATGAAATCATCACAATGAGAATTTACATAGATATACAAGTAATGTTCTAAATAGATTTCTCATATTGGATTAGTTTAATGAACTTGTTCTCTAATAAGCATCTATACGTTTGTTTAAGTATCTTCACAGCTTATGAGATCGACTACTTCTTTTATAAGGAAAAACATAATATGCGCTAGTCTTTTTGTGTTCAACTAATTTCCAATCTTAATAGAACAATAACCAGGAACAATTGAGGGATAATACATAAATGCAATATACATCTCATAATAATCTCATCATAAATTTATTTGCAATGTATAATTATCCCATGAACTTTGTCATATACATCTAAGCATGAACAAGAAAAAAATTGTCTTTAAATTATTTTGTCACTAAACTACAACCAATCGATTGACTGTAGGGCATAAACTAATAGTGATAATAAGGGATAGTGAGAATTTACCTAGCTTATCTATCTTAATGACATATCCTCTTCATATAATCAATGGTTTAATTAGTTGAGATAGAAATAAAAAGCTTAAAGCACAATAAAAACTAATTAAGAGTTGAATACATTTATTAAGCTAAAGGGATTGTGTAAGTCAAGTCTGGGGAGCTTATTGGACATTTAAAAAGGTTGAATATTTGTTAATTACATATGGATTGGAATTGGTGAACACTCGTAAGTATTAGAAGATAGGAATAACCAATGAGGTTGTTTATTATCCAATCGATTGGATTAGATATGTTATCTTAGCCTTAACCATATTATATTTGATTGAATAGTTAAGATCAATTTTAAACAACATTTTTGTATTATTTTTCAATATAATCAACTTTAATAAATTATTTTATAGTTATAGCTCATAAACCCTTATTATAAATCCTATACAAGTCTTTTCTTTTATTATTAAGAGTAGATTTTGACTTTTGACTCAATTGCTTCTCATTCTTATTTTCTATTGAACTAACTCAAAACTTTCAAATCCTTTATGGATCATCTCTTAATTCTCTATAACTAAGGAGCCGATCTTAAATTACTTGATTCTTTTAATCAATTTTGCATGCATATATAGTGAAAAGAAATATGTAATATAAAACAGAGTCCTACGATACAAAATATCGAACTTGGAATTCTTTGAAAAAGAAAATCCTTAGAATGATATCATTAATTAAATACGAAATTTGGACAGCAAATCAAACTCCAAGAAAGAAATTTGTGATTTAAATTTTTTAGAATAAGGTAGGAATTGCGTAAAGGGTGTTTTCGACATTGAAAGCATTAGGGCTGCAATTGTATCGAACATCCAGGCAAACAGCTTGGCTTTTTGTGTTCTCAGCCGCCTTTGACACTTGGGTTTAGCCATGGCTGAGCAGGTTCTTATCCTTCACTTCGTTGAGTTGTTTTTCGCTGAGGATTCTGATTCGGCATTTACTGATGGTCTGTTGTATTTGGTTGTAGACTGAGAAGGCGTTTCTGAAGCAGCCCAAGGTGTTCCTTTGGTGAGTAGTTGTTATGATTTATTCTCCGATTCAAGAAATACTTAGTTTTGTTGGGAGGATTGACCTCTTCGTTGATGAGTGTTTCGCACTTTTGCAGCTCGAAGAAGGCAGGAAAGGGAAATAGGCCAGGAAAAGGGGGCAACCGCTATTGGAAGAGTGTTGGGCTGGGGTTTAAGACACCCAGGGAGGCAATTGAAGGTTTTCTCATTTTTCAAACTCATAATGTTCCTTATCGTTTTTACTTGTGTTGATATATTGTTGCTTTTGATCCTGTTTTTGTTGTTTATTTGCGTTGGTTCTAGTATGGTAATTGTATGCCTAAATGTACTAGAGAGTTTAACTCTTGGTTATGTGCTCGTTTGGATTTTGATTTTATCAGAGACGTAGGTCAGGTCTTTTCTATATACCAGACATTGTTGATATGTTAATGGGATTGTTTGGTCAAATAAGTAGTCCTATTCTGCTGGATTTATTTATCTATCTTTACCAAAGCCAAGGCTTCTTGGTTATTCTGTTAATGTCTGATGGTAATAAGTTAGATGGCATATGAGGGGTGGTTGGGGTATCGACATTCATTTCCCATCAATTTGTAACATGCATTCTCATTTCAATATCACATACAACTGCCCTTTCATCTTCTTTCTGATTTGACGTTAATGATTTCTTGACGTTGCTTTGTGATGGATTGTCTATCATAGCTCATTCTGTATAAACAAAGTGGTTATCAACATTTTGCTCAAATTATTTACAAATGAAGAATGCAATTTAGGCAGATATCATTATCAATTAAAACTTTTACATAGGATATGTATGTTATGTTGAAAGGATTTCATTGTATTTTGTAGGGACATATATTGATAAGAAGTGCCCATTTACCGGCAATGTTTCCATCAGAGGCCGTATACTTGCTGGTACTTGCCACAGTGCAAAGATGATGAGGACTATCATTGTTCGACGCAATTACCTCCATTATGTGAAAAAGTACCAAAGGCAAGTGATTCACTGACCACTTTTATGCCATTTCTATGTATTGCAATTGACAGGACACTAAAATACTGACGTCTCTGGTACCATTAGGTATGAGAAGAGGCATTCTAACATAGCAGCCCATATATCCCCTTGCTTCCGTGTGAAAGAGGGTGATCATGTTATTGTTGGCCAGTGCAGGTTAAACTCTTATCTGCAATCATATCTTATCATTTTCGTGGAAGAATATATTCATACAAAAATAGTTTGCTTATAGCATTTGTTTCTTACTTCCCACAGGCCTTTGTCTAATACTGTGAGATTTAATGTGTTGAAAGTGATTCCCGCTGGTTCTTCTGGTGGTGGGAAGAAGGCATTCACGGGAATGTGAGCTTCTCAGGTTGTAAGTTTTGTTGATTAGTTCCTGCGGAAGAAACTCTTTGTGACATCTATTTTTTGTTGAATTGGACATGGTCTTGGACAAAACAATTTTTTAATGACCAATATATATTTCTTACAAGTGCAAGTGTGCGACGTTTAACGGGAATTAGTGATTGTTTTGGTTTCTTGACTATATTTGTTGCTTAACTGTGTCGGTAAACTGCTTATTTTTTGAGTTTGTATGCTCTTGCTGGTTCGTTTGTTTAATCCAGGATTAGTGGCCACGCTTATCAACCATGGGAATGTTGAGAAGATGTTAATTAACATTCTTTTTTGTTACAAAAAACAAAAGCAAATTGCTAAAACACAACTAAATCTTACAGTCGGATAAGATATTAATCATCATCTCTTTAAAAATCTAATAAATAGTAAAAATATAATTTATTATGAAAAGATAATTCGTGAAACACTAATCAGAATAGACTACTGTAATGGACATATTCGTATCAATCTCATCAATTGAAAATTATACTTTTATAATACTATCAATCTATCAACACGAATTATGATTGCCATTAATTTTAGGAAATAATTTTCCTAAATTATGCAATCCTTTTTATCAATATCTATATTACATAACTTTAAAAACACCAATAATAAAATCTTTAAATCAAAAATCTATAATTTTTAAAATTCCTATTTATCATACAACTTATTACGAAACTTTACAACTAATAACTGAAAAATTAAATCAATTACAATTCTTTATTCTTTATAATCTTACTCTACAAATAAAAAATTTTAAAGAAAAATTTGCAAAAGAAAGAAATCTTCATTAAAGTTTTTAGCAGTTATCCAATCTTTAAAAAAGTAGACAGTTTATCAAATTTAGACTTACAACTATCTAGAATAGCATATGTACAAGTGGTGATTAGTAATGGTATGTATCTACTTATTGACTAACAACCAAAGTATGAATTCAACTAGGATCTCATTAATCTGTTTAATCTATAATGCCTGGAAGGGGTTTATCAGCAATGTTTAAAGATTACCCCTGATTTCTTTGGTTATCATACCTACTTGTTGTTGAAGCTTTGTTAACTCATTTTCTTTTTTAACGAGTGAATCCTTCAGGCTGAGAATGACTGCTTTTATTCTCTTGTTAATATATCTGCAAGACTATTAGTAGATGACTTTACATAATTAATGTGAAAAATATATTGATTTAATTCGAGTTGCCATCGAATTAATCTTCCTTGATTATAATTAGTTTTAATATTATACATGGTGAATCCACATAAATAATTAGAATATGTTTGAATATAAAATTCAAATCAACTTTCCAATTTTCTTAATGTTTTAATACATGCAATTTTTTTTTAGTGAATTGGATATTTCCTTTTGATGAGATTAAAGGTCCCATTGATATATTTACATAAAAGATATTTCCTTTAATTGAGTGGTTGTGCTAGAAGACAATCGATCCTTGTATCAATACTTGCATATGTTTTTATAATCAGTGTATCTTTAGCATTATAATTGTTTTTTTGGTTTATATTGTCTATAAGCCTTAAAAAAAAACCTTTATAAGGTTTAAATGGAGATTTTTTTATATGTGCTTTTGGGATATTTTCGCCATTTATATTTATTATATTTTGTTTATTTTCTTTGTTTATGATAGGTAGAAAATTCACATCCATATATTTTGTCTATAAACCTTTAAAAAAAACCTTTTATAAGGTTTGAATGGAAACTTTTTATATATGTTTTTGGGATATTTTTGCCATTTATATTTATTACGTTTATTTGTTTTCTTTGTTTATGATAGGTAGAAAATTCACATCCATATTGCTGATGAACTTCAAAATATTTTGAACAACATAATTAAATATCTTTATGTCGTAATTTTTATATAATTTTGCTTCTAAAAATTTTATGATGATACTTCTTTTGTTATTGAAATGACACCATCTAAATTATAAGCTACTAAATTAACATTTTATTTAATTAAAAATAATTCTTCTACTATTTTGTTTATTGGATAAGGTATTTTTGGATAAATATTTGTATATACATTTCTTGTTTTGTATGAGTTATTTTATAGCAATATTTTTTAAATTCACAAATATATTCTTCGAGATAGCAGATATCACATATGCGTATATTATTTAAATGCCATAGGGCGTTTTTCTCTTTCTTTATTTTCAATTTCTTGTTTATAGGAAGTTTATATCTTTCCCAATAAATTCTTTATAAATTTCATTGGTAATTATATGAAAAGCTTTTACGGGTTCAATTGCATTAAGAAATTTAGTAGCTTTTTGTGTGTTTCATTATCTAATAAAAAATTTAATACAATGTCAATAGTTTTGTAGGTAATAAAATTCCATCAAGTACTTATATTAGTTAATCCTTCAAAAGGTTTTTCTAATTGTGTAACTAATGCTAATTTATTATACCATTCGAGTAGTAATTTTTCTGGGGATAGTACACAGCCTAAATTGAGAATTCCATCTGGTCCTAATGTTATATGTTTTAGTGTATATTCTGTAGGAAATTTTTTTATTTTGTTATCTTTTTTATAATATCCAAAACGATTAAGTTCTTCTGTTTCAATAGGTTTATAATTCCAATTATGGTTTGGTTGACCGCCTCTTTTTCGTTTTTCTCCACTTTGACTTGTTTCTAGTTGATCTTCATTCTTGTATTGATCTACATAGATTTCTTGACCTAATTCATATCCGTAAATAATTTCATCTTGATCAGTAATAGAGTTTATGAGTTCATCTTTTAAAGAATTATTATTATTATTTTCTAATGTTAATTGTTGACTAATTGTGTTAGTTCATCTAATTGAATTTTGATATCTTTTTCTATATTCTCCATGGTTTTACTAAAGTAAGTATAGTTGGTGGCTCTAATACCAATTTTTGTGCTAACTCTTTTGATATTTTTGACTCAGATTTTGCTTATATTAATTTTAATATTTTATCTACTTTTTCATTTATTGGATATAATATTTTGAATAATTGTTCATAATTCTTATTTATTAGTTTTTGGATCTCGCTAAAGTCATTAATTTTTTGTAATGACATATACTTTTAATTGTTTTCTATTTGTATCATAGTAATTATCTCTTTTAATTGAATTTCTATATTTGTTTGTCTATCGAATAATTCAGATAATTGTTAAGTAATACTCATAAAGTATTTTTAAGATGTTCTGTTAATTATGTTAGTTGAGTTTTAATAGTAACTATTTCTTTATTTAGATCTAGTTCTTCCTTTTTTTATTATTTTTGGTTCAGTTATTTGAATAGATTTTGCTAAACTTATATTGGGTTTGGTAAATCTAATAGGTCTTTCTAATCTTATAGATTGTGATCTTAATACATAATTTTCTTTAAAAGGTTTGGTTTCAGAAAACGATAATCATGGTTTAGATAATTCTAATAGTTTAGTAGGGTATTTTATTTATGGCATTTCTCGTAAATTAGTTCTTAGATTCGTACCTACTTTTGTTATATCATTAAACAATTGATCAATATAGATTCTATCTATATTTTAAATTCAATACTATGATGTGGATTAGTTAAAGCATAACTAATATGATAAGTAATTGAAAATAGATATTGTCCTACAGTCAATAAATTTTCTATATAAAATTTATAAGCAATAGTAATAGTTTCATCTAAATTATGTGATTGTCGGGGAATCCCTAATTTTAAATGAGCATTAAATTTTAGTTTTCATAAGCTAGATTTCCATTCATTATTCCTATTATCTGATCATTTAAATTATTCATGTGTTCATCAATAATAACCATTCTCATTAGAGAATCTATTCCTTCTTAGAAAGTAGATTTTAATAAGATTTGAATAGTAGATAAATGTATATGTCCTATTTTATGTTTCTTATCTTCAGGAACTTTTTGTAATTATTTATAAATTTGTTCTTGATCGATTAGATTGATACAAATATGTCCATTACATTAGTCTATTCTGATTGTTTCATGAATTATCTTTACCTAATAAATTATACTTTTGCGATTTATTAGATTTTTAAAGAGATGATGATTAATATCTTGTCCGGCTTTAAGATTTAGATGTGTTTTAGCAATTTGTTTTTTTTCGTTTGATAATAACGTATTAATATGAAAAAACCCAGTATATTCAGTTAATTCTAAATTATTTGCATCTAATATATTGTCTGTCATGATTTTTGTCATGCTGATGAACTAATCTTTTATGATTTTCTAAGCTATTATGTGTGTTTTGTAAGTCTTGTTTATATGAATGATATATATGGATAGCATTTTCAAGTTTTTCTTTTATAGGTAATAATCCATTATTATTAATGAAAAATTGTAAATAATTATATTGTTCTTTATAATGTTCTTTTTCTATATTATATTGAGATACTAGGCTTTTAAAATACATAATTTCTGTATGTAAGTAATTACAGATAGTACAAAAAGTCATAAATGTATTTGATAATGTTCTTGAAATCTTTTATAAAGTTGTTTAATTTCTTCTTTTTCTTGATGATATCAAGTTGTATGATTATTAATAATATTCTGGAATGTTTGAAGAGTTTGTATAGAATCATTAACACTTCTAAGAAAATTATAAGTATAAGTAAACATTTTGAGACATTGCTGACTTTTAGTTTTGCTTCCATTTGTATTATCAATAAATGAATAGCTCCAAAATTGGCATAAATGGGCATAATTACTATATTTTGCTAAGAAGAAATCGAATAAGAATATTTCTAAAACCATAACTCAAGCAAGCAGTAAGAAAATCAATAAGATTATGTTTATCTAAATAGGTTAAACTTGCAAATATAAAGATAATTATAGGTTTAAGACAATATCTAATTAATCCAGAAACATAGATAATAATTGATGAAAAGATAAACACAGAAGTAATCATACCTTTTTTATACTTCTTTTATCCGTAATGTCAATTTTTAGGCGACGACAAGAAATTTTGAAAGTGGAACAGAAGTATAAAAACTTAAGGGTTTTATTTTTTCGCACCTGAGCAATGCTTAATTCTTACATTATATAGGCTTAGGACATCTAATATCGTCCAAAGGTTACAAACAAAAAAGTAGAAGAATCTAGACAGCTGGCCGATAGATGGCTTGTTTACATTATTGTGTTTACTTTATTTGGAGCTTACATCATTCTTCAATAATTAAGTCTAAGAAAGAGTTGTCATCTTTGTCTGTTAAGGTGGAAGGACAATTGGTACATTGCTGGAGTTGCTGACAAAGGGATTGTTTCCAGTCGTTTGAGAATACTCTAAAAATAGTTGAGAAATTTGACTCTATTTGTTTGATTAGTTGGAAGGAATTAGTAGCTATGGGTGTATGATAGACTGATGTCATCAAAATGTTTGGTCATCTATAATTGAGTTTGATCAATGATTCAGGGGTAATCTTTAAACATTCCTGATAAACTCCTTCTAGGTATTGTAGATTAAATTGATTAATGAGATCCTAGTTGAATTCATAGTTTGGTGGTTCGTCAATAGATGGATGCATACCATTACTAATACCCACTTGGACATACACTATTCTAAATAGATGTATGTCTGAATTTCGTAAACTTTTTGCTTTTTTAAAGTTAGATAATTGCTAAAAACTTTGATGAAGATTTCTCTTTCTTTTGCAAATCTTTCTTTGTAATTTTTGATTGCCTAAGTGAATCCAGCTGAAATTCAACTAAAGTGTTTAAATTAGTAAGGTAAATGTTATCGATTAAATCACTTTGAAAAAAGACAAAAATGGTGAGTGCATCTATTTTTAGAAAGATGATTGCTTTTGGGCCATAACGTTCTATATTTTGGGGATAATACTGAAAGATCTTTTGTTCCTCCTTCCATTCATTAAGTGCTTAGAAATAATCATAAAATATCTCAAGAGTAATTTTCTTCATTTTGTCATTCAAGGCTCTAATAGGTATAACATTGATCCTTTCCAATATTGATTGGTTTTCTAAGGGTTTTCATGGTAGTCGAAGTTGATTGTTTTTCAAGAACTTGTTTATATTGTGGTTTCAAAGAGGGTTCTTTGAATTCTATCAAAGCTTTCTCTACTTCCAAGCGGGCATTATAACTTTGATGAATAATGGAAGATTTTTCAATGATATGAACAACAACTTTATGCCGTTCATCATATATTCTAGCCATAGGTCCTTTGAAAATGACATAAGTTTTACTTTCTTTAAAATTTTCCTTTTTCTGAGAGATGGATAAAGGTGTCTGAGTGATTTGTTGGGGTGTTATTAGCTAGATAGTTGGCTGGATGTTTTGTAGTTGCGGTTCATGATTTGTAGAGTGTGATTGGTCAGTGGATATTTGTTTTTCAAGAAGGGTAATAGCTGCTCGTAATTGATTAATTTCTTTGGATACTATACCCATTTATTGTTGAAGCTTTGTTAACTCGTTTTCTTTTTTAATGAGTGAATCCTTCAGGCTGAGAATGGCTGCTTCCATTCTCTTGTTAATATATCTCTAAGACTATTAGTAAATGATTTTATATAATTAATGTAAAAAGTATATTGATTTAATTCGAGTTGCCATCGAATTAATCTTTCTTGATTATAATTAGTTTTAATATTATATCTGGTAAATCCACATAAATATTTAAAATCTGTTTGAATATAAAATTTAACAGGTAATAAATCAACTTTTCATTTTCTTAATATTTCAATACATGCAAGTGTTTCTTTTTCATGAATTGGCTGGTTGTGCTAGAAGACAGCCGATCTATGTATCAATATTTGCATTTGTTTATATAATCATTGTATCTTTAGCATTATAATTATATAATGTTGGTAAATCCTTACAAAGATTTTTAAATTTTTTTTATTATTTTTGTATCTTCCGTAGTCCATGTCCATTGAGTTTTTGTACTACATTGAAGTTGAAATTTTTTTTCTTTCTTTAGCTAAATCCTTAAGAAATGGTGAAAATATCCCAAAAACACATATAAAAAATTAGCCTCTAAATGGGCCATATACTCAAATAAAATATGGTCAACCATTTCCTCTTCTTCTCTTTGCTTAATAAAAGTCTCGATTGGATCATATGTGATCGTTTCCTATATAATTTAAGAAATTACAACATGAGTCACATTTATAAAGAAACAAGTTTCATCTTCTTTAATGGGATGTCTCATGGCTTCATATATTTTAAACCTATTTCCTCGTCCATTACTCTTAGGATTGATTTGCCATTATGTACATGCACCATAGCTTTAGCAGTAGCTGGGAAGGGTCATCCTAAGATCAAGGGAAACTCTGCACCTTTTACCATATCAACAATCACAAAATTAACTAGAAATATGAACATTTCAACCTTAACCAAAACTTCTTATGTAATGCCAATAGGATACTTAATTTCAATATCTGCTAAATGAATGATCATCCTAGTTAGTTTAGGTTCACCTATCCCTAACTTCTTAAATATATCATAGAATCAAACTAATACTAGATCCTAAGTCTTCTAATTCCCTTTCAATTGAAAAACTATCAATATTATGAGGGATAGTAAAGCTCTGTAGATCTTTTATTTTTTAGAGTAGCTTGTTCTGCAAGATAGCAGTGCACTCCTCTCTTAAAGTTACCGTTGACATCTCCTTGATCCTTTTCTTCATAGAGATGAGATCTTTCTATGAAAAGCTTCAACAAAAAAATGAATATTAACATGTAATTTTCTAAAAGGTTTTAGAAACTTGCTAAATTTATCTTCCTTTTTACCTTTCTCAAGTCTACTTAGGTATGAAATTTTTGGTTAGTACTCTTTAAACACTTTCTTGTTTGGCTCTTACTCTTCCTCTTTCTCTTTTTTCTCAACTTTTTTTTCTTATGTGGTATCCTTTTGTCTTCAAATTTTAACTCTTTTCTAATTCGTAAAGTCATTGCATTCACTGTCTTCCTTTAATTTAGCTTGATGTTACTAGGCAATAAACCTAATTGCCTTTTGTAGATAAACATAATAAACTGTATAATTCTAAGTTGTAGATGAAGGCTTCTTGATTTGGAAAGACTCTTCATTAATTTAGAAGAGAGCCTTAAACGTATTAATGAAATTTATTAAGAGCTCCTTAAGACATGACTTCATTTCTTACTACTGTTGTTACTAAAATTCGTGTGGATGTCCTTGCTTATACTTTCCTTAATTATTCCTTAAAAATTTAGGATGTTTCTCCATCTTGAATTATAAATATCACGATAATGATTATTTTAAGGTCAGTTTCCTATAAAATTAACATGCTTGATTAGTTGTTCTATATTGTAAAGAGCCTAATATTCATAATTAGAGAGTCCATCACCACAAATTTCACATCTCATCTTTTGCGCTAATTGAGTTGCCAAACTTATACTATTCTCAATGCTTCCAACTTCTCCTATAACATTATTGGTACTATTTAATTTTATCTTTAACCTCAAGTTCCCCAACTAGTAGTTATTCATAGTAATATTCCCATTTAACTATTGTGATTCTTAAAGAGTTTTAAATCTAGTAGTTCCATCTAAAGATGTATTAATCAACTACTTAGATGGATAACTCAACTTACTATGAAACAACTACATCTGTAACCCCAATCAAGTCTATAATGTGGGTACTTTCTTAACAACTCGTTCAATCTTTCCCAAGTCTTATATAATGTCTCACTATCTAATTGTATAAAGGAGAAGATGTCATTCTTAAATTTTTTTGAAATGTGCTAGAGGAAAATAAATGGATAAAAACCTTTCTGTAAGACCAACCTAAGTAGAAATATATTTAGTAGGCAAGGATTTCAACCGTGATTTAGCTTTGTCCCTCAAGGTAAAAAGGAGTAACCTCAACTAAATTACATCCTCTATATAATCTTGGAAGTATCATATGTTTGTAAAAAAGTTGTCAATATATGCATTTAGATCCTCATCTAACAAGTCATCAAATTAACATGTTATTAAAAAATATAAATCATGTTAGACTTTATATTAAAATTATTGATCACCATGTTTGGTCTAATAATGCTAGATTATGTACCTATAATTAACTAAACAAAAATAGAAAACTAAAGTAACAAATAATATTGAAGTAAATTATTAATAAATAAGACCCAAATGAAGAATCCTCCTAAAACATTTTTATTCGTAAACTTACCTTGATTTAATTATTAATCTTAGTTTCTTGGGTTGGTATAAATTCTAAAGTATATCATAGTCTCTCTCAAGAGATACAACTTATATCATTAAGTTGATTGATTAAATTCTCTTTCTAATAAAAAAATCCTAAAACACATTAACTTGTTATATGAATTTCAATGTTAGATTTGACTCTAACCTAAAAATTTTATGTGGTCCTATCTCTAGGATTATATACAATTTTTATTATTCATGCCATGATCTATTCATATATATGGTTTCTTAATTCCTATATATGAAATCTAAAATTGAATCAAATCACTAGAATATTTCAAGTCAATCATAATAAGTAATCATGAATAATTCATTAGATAACTTACGTATATTATTAAATTAAATACTTAATCTAAACACATAGTTCTAGGGTTCATCCCATTTAGGTTTACCCTAATTTAGTTCACACTAAGATAAAGAAAACTAAAACAATAAAAAATAAAAATAGAAGAACTCATTCTTATGGATCTTGAAATCTTGATGTCTTCACTCTAATTATAATGAAAATCCCTTCTTTTACCTTTGAAGTTGCTTTCCTCTTATATAAAGATTCTCCTATTCATGTCCCTTTTATCGCCCAATCCTAAAATCTACTTTTTATTCTCATGAAATCAAAAGATTTCAAAATTTCTTGACCAATATGAGATTTCAAAATTTCTTGACCAATATGACTCATATTGGTCAAGAAATTTTGAAATCTTTTGATTTGGTCCTACGTTCATAACATCTAAAACAAATCCTTGTTAATGTAAAAGTCACTGTCAATATGATTCCCTAATATGGAATTATATTTTCTGAACACCTTCAAACTTCTGCAATGACCAATCGCTATTTATGTGCATGGATTCCATGTTGCTCCAACTTACATCAAATTGCTCCACTCTGACTTAAATTCCCTTGAATTCGTTCGTTTCTCATTAAACAACTACAATATAGTCTATTTAGTACTTATCAAAAGATAATAACAACTTACTAAGATCTTTTTTTTTTTACCACTTATCAAATGATGATAACAATTTAAAGTAAATCTACCAAATATTCCTTTTTCTTAATGATTTTATGCTTCTCTTTTCACTCAAGGTTAGAAAGTTTAATAGTTTTGTTATTGTTATTTGTAATCTTACTACTATCAAAATAATGTCTAAAATAAATAAAGACATTAAAATTGTCATAACTACCAAGAGTAATATAAAGTTATATTAATGAAGGTATAGATATAATAACTAATTCTAAGTCCCTCTTGCTTTTCCTATGTATATAGACCACATATGAGTGACTTATTATTAGGGATAGGAGTCAAATCATCAAATTGAAAATAAAGTTTCCATTGAATCCTCTTTGAAAACAACTTAATGTAAAGATCTTCCTATTGTAGTCCTTATATTTTATAAAGAAGATATTCAGCTTGTTTAGAGATTCTAGTTTCTTTGAGTAATCTAGTTAAGAGGTTCATTAATTCTTTTAACCAAAATGTGTAGTATAGAAGGAAATCCCCGTTGTTCGCTAAAAAATGTCCTCTTCTTGCTTTAAGTCTATGCAAGCCTCCCTGATCCAATTGATTATATAATTTAAAAGTTCCTTAGCAATCTTATATTCATTCTTAAATACTATTATATTTCTTTTATGCCACAAGTTATATATATAATAGCTTAGGGAAGGTCTAAGGAGACTTATGTCTACTGAGCTCCTATAAAATGTTGTGGTTTCCTTAATTATAGTTGCTTCCTCTTGAATTCAGTTTCAAGATATGTTTCACAATGATATAATTGACTTTCCAAATGACGGATGAAAGGGGTTAGAGAATGTATAAGTTTTTCCATTATTTTTATATGATAAAAATGATCATACAAATGTTTTTTGTAAAGGTAGATCCTTTGTTTCATTTCTACATATATTGTTGGACCCCGTACTTTTTTTAAAAGTTAGAACTATTAAATGAGAAATTTTTAGTGATTAGTCATTAGTAAACAAAAAGGAGAATCCTTAAATTTGAAAAGATAGACAAGTTTAAGGTAGTGAATGTAGTAAGTTGATGATGAGTGGGTATATGTGTGTATGTTCTGTTATTAGTGTTCATGATTAATCATGGACTATAATTTGTTTATGGATGATATTGAGTTTAAAGGGAAGTTGAGAGGAAGAATAGTGATTGAGCATTAAAGTTGAAAATTCATAAAAGTAACAGAGCACGAATAGGTTGATTATGAATTCTGAGTTTTTGATGATTTTCGAATAAACTTGTATATTTTGGAGTAGTATGAATTTATAGTGAATGAGTTGATTGAGATGGAGTAGAAAAACTAGCAATAAAAATTTGAAATGTTGGTTTTTGAAAATTGGAAGCCTAAAAATTTGGGAATGAATAGTGGGAGAGAGTTAACTTTTTGATCTGAACTTCCATGAATTTTCTGGATTGATCTAGAGAGATTTTGATAAAATTCTTTTCATGAAAGTTGTAGTTCATCTTTCTAGCTTTTCAATGGTATATAGTATGAGATTTTTGGACATCTGAGTTAGGAGATATGATTATTAGGAATTTTTTTATGCTACATAGGGTGATCTTTCAGGACAACTTCATAATTTTGAAAATTTGACCCTTATAGAGACAGAAATTATTTTTAGATTCTTCATGAAAGTTGTAAATCTTTCTTTTATCTTTCTATTGATATAAATTTTGTAAAATTCGGAGTTCTGGATCAAAAGTAAAGAGATTTAGAAGTTGGGATGTTGGAAGAAGGATAGCAGGGAGGGCGATCGCGACTTTGCGGCCTTGCGTCAGGTCACGATCGTGCAAAAAGATCCTCCCCCTCACCTGAACATATTTCACTCTTTTGATCATAACTTTTGCGTCCAACCTCTAAATGACTTGATTTTTAAAGCATTGGATTTCTAAAACATTCTTCTACCTCTCCACAAAAATTTATAGCATTTGGACTTAATCTGAAAAAGTTTGATCAAATCAAAGTAAGGTTTCCGTCAGCATGAGTTGGATATTTTTACTGAACATGCTTCAGTATTTTGGTGATATCTTAATTAGTATAGCTCCAAATGTAATGATTCTTATTTCTAAATAAACTAGAGACATAAGACTACAATTTATCTGAAGCCATCGAGTTTTAATTCAAATTCTAGGACCTTCAATTTCAGCATGGAAGTTCAGAATAGTGTACTGTTTCAGCTTTATAATAGTCCAAAAGTGTTTAAGGTATATCTTCCAAATTACTGAACAAATTGAGTGATTTTAATGTCAATGGAAACCTAAAACATAGAGGAACATTTTTCTAAAAGGAAGTATTATCAAATTTCTTCATTTACCTTATCAAAATAAAGAGTTAAAATGTTAGAAGTGGGTGGATGAAAAGGGGCAAAATTGGGAGAACCAATTAAATGAAGAGTAAAAAGGGAAGAGCAAGCATAATATGGTATTATTTAAAAGAAGAAGAGTATAATCGTGAGAGTTAGAAAAGAGAAGAGAAAGTCGTGAAAAAAGAAGAGAAAAGAAAGAAGAGTGCGTGGAAGCTTGGGAAAAAGGAGAAAGAAGGAGAAAGAAGAAGATTTGGGCTAAACCTAAGGTAAGCATCATCTTTCTTCTTGCTTAGTAGGAAAAAAAAAGGGATTAGAGAAGAGAATGAGACGTGTAGGAAGAAATAGGAGAAACCCTAGATGGATTTTTATGGACTCCTAAACTAGATTTTGGTTTTTCCAACCTAGATAGGCTATGGGTAGGTTAAGCCTAAGCCCAATTTAGCATTTATTTCATTTTTGTGATTTTTGAAGTTTTATGAATTTCTATGGGAATGTTGTGTTGAATGAGAACTTGGTTGTTTTAAGGATACCAAGGGATGTCAATCCAAGAGCAAGAAGAAAGGCAAGCTTGACTTGAATTTTTGCAAGTAAATAGGTGGGTAATTTATTTATAGCTATCGTGTGATTATGCAAATTCTTGCTTATGTGTGTGAATGCTGATTTCTTAAAATTGAATTGTTGTGATTTGATTGGAAATGCATGATGCATTGTGAGTATGTTATACCTTGAAAGAAGTTATAACATTTTGAATTAAATGAAGAAGGAAAAAGCATGAAAGTATGAGCATATGATAAAATGAACATGTGCTTTGGTTTGGGCGAAAGAGGAACCATTTCGTTCATCACGTGCATGTAGACAAGAGCCTTTTTTCGATTGCCCACTTGTAGCATATGAGCTCCGAAAATGGACTCATTTTATTTATGGTGAAAACTTCGGTTTCTCCATTTCGTACTCATGGGATCCCTCGAGCCATTTAGTTGTGCATTACATCTTTAAATTGTTAAGTACGATGCATTTGAATGATTTGCTTAATGGATAAAGTATATGTTATGTGTTATGTATTAACTGCTTAATTATGAGATTTGAACTAAATTGGTGAATGATTGAATTACTAGATATATAAATGCATATGCTTGAATTTGTGGTAATTGTCGATGGCTATAAATATATTAACCACTGAGCTGTGTAGTTCACCTCACGCTTCCCTCCTTAGGTACAAAAGGAGAAGATTAGTGATCATTGCAAGGCATTGAAACTTTAAGATAGTTAGAGACTTTTGTAATGAAGTTAGTTCAGTAAATTTTGTAATTTAGAATCATTTTAAGCATAAGCATTTAAATTGTATCGGATGTATTTCATATTTTTGTATTTAATATTTTGAAATGAACTTGTATAAATTCTTTTAGAATTCATTTATGAAATAGGATTGGATTTTGGCATGTGACTCTCTAAATTTTAATTATTTGATGTTTAACTTTTCTGAGCACGCCACCATTATGAGATGACGGGTTCCGTTTTGTCTCCGAATATTTGGGCTCTGAAAACGGGGTCCAATATATATTGCCTCCATTGTATAGTAAAGACTAGAATATATTCTTTTAATATAATAAAACTAACCTTATAAATCATTTTTACTAAAGGTAGATCCTTTGGTTCATTTTTACATGTACTAACTCCATTATATAGCACATACTAGAATGGATTCTTTGACATAACTATGAAGTTGTAATTTTGAAAATTTTCTACTAATCAAAAATTAATTCATATTGTCATTGAAGCTTTTAAACAACCAAAATAGATAAGTGATAAAAAAAATTGAATAAATGTTTAATAATGTTTCTACCTTACTTAAAGGAAAGATAAAGAAAAGCCTAAGGAATGAAATTATTAGTCCTAATTAGATAATTGAGTTTAGAGTTGATATATAAAGTATTAGGCATCTTACTCTACTAGCCTAAATGGTTATCTAGATCTAGAAAAGGTCAACAATTTTGGAGCGTTTGAAAAGAAATAAATTTGAGTGTGGTTTTAAAAGTATGTTGAAGTAAATAGAATAAAACATATGGTTGAATAAAAGATCTAAAAGTATGTTGAAGTAAATAGAATAAAACATATGGTTGAATAAAAGATCTATAATGATGTTTAAAAATGAAATAAAAATTAAAGCATGTGAATGAATGCTTGAGAGTTTATGATTTTATCTATTATTTAAAATATAATATCTAAAGGTTCCTAGCCTTTCTCATAAGGATTAAAAACAAAATAAGTTGATATGTTATTATTTTTTAAAATGATCTTTAAAATGGATATGACTTTAAAATGAATTTAAATTAGACATGATCATAATGGACCTTATTCTTTAAAAAGAAATAAATTTAAGAAAAAATTGAACAAGCCTTTGGACAAATAAACATTGTTAATTAAATGCTTGAGAAGAAACAAGTAACTTTATACGGTGAAAGGAAGGTAGACTTATAAAATCAAAAAGCATCAATAGATAAAATGATAAAGATATATTAAAAGGGTAACCTTAAAAGAATTTATGTTATATAAAAATCGAAAATCATTTAATTAAATGTATGAAAAATGATTGTTTAGAGAATGAACAAACTGTCTATAAAAATGGGTTAAGTCAAACATTATTTAGAGAAAAAGGGCCGGGTTAAAGTACACGCTGACTTCAACAAATTCTAAAGTATTTTTTGATTTTATACATATTCAACTTTTTTAGTTAGATATTTTCTCTTCCAAATCATTCTCTTAAACCTTTTATTTAAGAAGCTCTCTCTCTCTCTAACACTCATTATATAAGCCATTCACATTAATATATAAGCAGGCATATGAATGAAAGCAAGTTCAACAAGAAAATAAAATTTAAGTCATTTTTGGTTTTTAAGTATATACTATGCATTTAGACAGTAAGCATAGGATTCAGTTAAAAATTAGATATTGAAATGAAAAAGTAAAAGATTTGGTATCTTTTAATTAGTTATCCACGAAAAAGAAAAATAAGAAGAAAAAAACAAGTTGTTATTCAATTGCCGGAGCAAAATGTCCAGAAGATGAGTTCTTAAATGCTGAATCCTAGTCCTATACGACACGGCCTCATCCTCATCAAAACGCCATCACTTTTTGTGCCAATGCTTCATTGTTTCGGTGGCTATCGTTCCATGCTGCATCCTTTTCAGCGTTTGCCTTGTTTCGTGTTCTAAGGAAGAGCGTCTTTTATTTTCCAATTGTCCTCTTTCACGTCGCAATTTGGTTTTTATTCAATTGCCTTGTTTAGTTGCAATACTTGTAACGTTACCTTCACTTGTGATTAATGTCTCTACGATCTTGTCTCCTCCGGAACGAAATGAAAGTTGTACGTCCTGAGGCGACGTCAATTAACGGTTTAGAAATGGTGGAGTACTGTATAAGGAATTATGTTTTGCGGGACGCGTGTCGCAAGTCCAGGACGGAGTTGGATACAGCGATGATAACGACGCTGTAACCGCCCTCGCTGTCTTCCACCGCATTTTTCTCAACCACCGGATATGGAAAGCTTCAAACCTTAGACCTTCACTTTTTTGCTTGGCTCTGTTTCATTCGCTGGGCATCGCACATCGTATCTACCTGTCGGTTTACCTATAATATCGATGCGTAATTTCTATACTACTGAATCAACTGCAGAATCTTTACCTAATTCTAACGCTCGAAACGGCCCCTCCAGCGTAAAGAAACAATCTTGATAACTAAACAGGGGTTACCCAGTCAGAAAAAGTATCTTCCAAGTCCATACAAATTTTGACAATTACTCACAATCTATATACAAACAAAAACCTTTCTGAGTAGATACGAGATCAGAAACAAGAGGATAATCAAAAGAAAAACTTAAAAAGAAAAAGTCCTACTACTGTTTATGATTAATTAGCCTCTTCCTGTAACGATTGATTTTCACAATATTTACTTCGACTGCCACCGTTGCAGACGTTGTTGTCACCTTGCCAACTCCAAACTATATCCTTAAGAGCAGGCCTAACATCCTCTTCACAGAATTTTGCGTATTCCAATGTGTCACCGGCCGACTTGGAGAACTCAACTACGGCAACCTCCGGCGCTACCTCGAACACCTCTGCTGTCACAGATAACCGCCCTTTTCTCCCTTCGGTAGGGCCTTGAAGCCATACTTTGAAGTCTTTGGCCTTGGCCACCTTAAAGTTGAGACCTTTTGCGACACTCTCAATCTTGCTTATGATGGCACATGCCGAGCACTTTGAAGTGAAGATGGACGCAGTTTTTCTCTTGGTTTCAAACAAACTCGACAGATCAAACCCTGAAGACATCGAAGATATGAACTCGAACGCGTTGAAGAATTTTGGAGATGATACTTTGAGATTGACAACTGCAGAACAATTATCAGCATCCTCTGTTTTGTTGTCCAAGTTTGATTCTTCCAGGGAAAAAGCCACCGGCGTTGAAATTCCCTTGCGAAACCAAGGCACTCGAGTGATGGCCGGTATGCTGATTCTTCTTTGCGGGTCTGCCACTAACAGCTTTGAAATCAATCGCTTAGCTTCTGAAGTAAACCACTGTGGGCATTCAAATTCAGCTCTGAAAATTTTCCTGTACATCTTCATAACATTCTCATCTTGAAACGGCAAAAAACCAGCAAGAAGCACATAGAGAATCACCCCACACGACCATATATCAGCTACGGATCCATCGTAACCCTTCTTTCTCAAAACCTCCGGAGCGACATACGCCGGAGTCCCACACTGCGTATGTAGAAGACCATCGTTTCGTAGCTGCTCCGGCAAAGCAGACAAACCAAAATCAGAGATTTTAAGATCTCCGTTTTCGTCTAACAATAAGTTCTCAGGCTTCAAGTCTCGGTGAGATACACCTCTACTATGGCAGAAATCGACTGCGCTGATTAATTGCTGAAAGTATTTGCGAGCAACATCTTCTTTGAGCTTGCCTTTGGCGACCTTAGCAAAGAGCTCACCTCCACGAACGTACTCCATGACAAAGAAGATCTTGGTCTTGGTGGCCATGACTTCATGGAGCTTTACGACGTTTGGGTGGCGAACAAGTCTCATGACCGATATTTCTCGCTTGATCTGCTCCATCATGCCTTCTTTTTTCACTTGGTCCTTGTTGATCACTTTGATCGCTACGCCATCTCCACTCACTAAGTGTTTTCCGTAATAAACTTTCGCAAAAGTCCCCTTCCCCAGTAGCCTTCCCATCTCATACTTTCCAAACAGAACATGTCTCTCCTCCATTAATGTCAAAAACTCAAAATCACCCTTCTCTTTCAAGTAAAAAAATTAGGAAAAAAAAACTGATTCAGGGGATGGTTTAGGCTTTATGCCTATCAATCAATCAAAAGCCAAACCGATTTGGGTTTTAAAGGGATGCAGGAGAGGACAGAGAATAAAAAGAAGCTAAGAGACTCCATCATCATTAAGGGAATCGAATGAGCTTGCGTAGAGTTTTGGAGATGTTATCAAGGAGTAGCTAGGTTAAATACGAGGCACGGATTTTGAGGAGGAGCTGAGAGACTGCACACCGGGTTTATGGCACGTAGTATTCTTCCGACTACGGGCGAAGCGAAGACAGCACATAGAAATAGAAATATCTTTAAAATTTGTTATTTATTATTGGCGGATCAAATATAATTCCGTTACCGAGATGGACTTAATAGTACAAAAGCACTCCTGAGTCAAGACAAACAGAAAACGCGTTCAGTTAGCGTGTTAAAATTTTTAAGGTTAAAATGAGTTTGCATGTTCAAACTGTTTTTATCAATATTTTAAAAATCGGTCCGAATGTCGAACCGGTTAAAAGAAAATTTTAAAGTTTAGAGGTTCAATCAGTAGTGAACCGCTATCAAACCGGAATATAATAAATAAGATGAAAATTTGATAAGAATAAATAAAAATAAAATATTTTATTAAAATGAAAAATACATCAATGTATATTATTATCTAATGAACTAAAAATAAAAAAAAATATGAGTCCAATATAAAACTTAAAATAACATTTAAGAGAAGAATTGTATCTCTGAAGGAGATTGCGTCTCATCATCGTCAAAAGCTCCAAATTCTTCAACGCTATTTAAAGATTTGTAAACTACGCTTTTATCAAAAGTATTTGCATCAACTTCTTCTACTGCATTAAAATAAATTACAAATTAGTAATGTATGAAATTATTCTCAATTGT
>JANZLD010000001.1:16818514-16836675 GCA_026413575.1 Erythroxylum carthagenense
CTAATAAAAAGTTAAAATCAGACATAAATTTGTAGCATAGTAGAGAATGAATTATTAACTAAACCTGCCCTGTAACTGTTTCAGACTATAAGTGTATAATCAAAGTCCATCCTAATGCAATTCTAATAGTCTATTCTTAACTAAAAAACCTTTTTTTAGTTAATAGTCCATTCTTAACTAAAAATTTTAGTTAAGAATGGACTATTAGTTGCTTGAGGATGATTACTTGCGTGAGGATGAGCTTTACCGTAAAACTTATTGCAAATCTAAAAATACTAAACCTCAAACTTAACATCACGCAAATCTAAAAAAGCTAAACCTCATACTCCTTTCATGTTTAGGATTACGGTGACCTCCTTCAATCTAGACTCTTTTTGTTATTAGGGTCCTGAAGATTGTTTTCCCCGGCCGACGAAGAAAGCTATCTGGTCGGGAAATCTCACCATACTTAGAGCCACTAGGAGCAGCAGGAATTGGAGTCGAAGGTGGACCTGGTGAACGAGAATGAGACGTTGACAACGATGGCGACGGCGACGGTGGTGGCTTCGGAAGCTTGGAGTCGGGGTGGTGGCGGTGAAGGTAGGGTTGGGAGATTCTAGAAGCGGTGGAGAACCGACGAGGGTATTTTGGGGATTTTGGCAGCGAACGGTGGATGAATGTCGGAGAAGGAAAGAACCAGTCTCTGTTTGCAAACGGTGAGGGGGAGGAGTTGACGCCATCTAGGTCAAGGGACATAATTGGAATTCGGAAAAAGTTTGTTCTTGGTTATGTTGATATGTTATGTTAAAGTTGTGAGCTTGGGTTCGAGAAATCTCGTTGGTTCCTACAAGCTCAGCCATTTTCGGCGAAACACGACGAGGTCTCATAATCCCATGTGACTCTCTCTTCCCCGTGGCCTACGACGATACCGTAGCGCGTGTCACCGTAGTGCGGATCATTCTAACCTCAGCAGGAGGCAATTGCTCAATAGACGGGGTCGAAGGAACAAGGCTCAGCCGAGGAGATGCCAAGGATATTGATTCTGTCGAAAGCGCGGTGGTGAAGATCCTCGCCATTTTGGTTTGAGAAGAGCTCTAAGATGTAGATGTTTCTTTGTTAGTTGATTCGTCAGATGTAGATTATGTTTCCCGCTCCTTCAATCTAGACTCTTCTTCAATCTACTCTTCTAAGATGTAGATGTAGATGATAACGCCGATCGTCACTTCTCTTCTCTTCCGTTTAGTATGCTTCCGGTCCATCAACGGTTCCGTTGTTGCAAACAAACCGGACCGGACCGTACGGTCCGACCAAAACCTGCCGGTTTTCATATATAGAGGTTTTTAGGAAAAACCGAACCGGACCACTGACCGGTTCAAAAATTTTCTGGTCGGACCGTACGGTCCGATTCGGTTTTTAAAACATTGGTTTTTATATATAGCTGTTTAAAATTTGGAGTTAGAGTTTTGTCTCTTATAAGGAGCCTATTTGATTTGAGCAGAAATTAGTTTAAAAATGAATGAATTGAAGGTATTTTTTTATAATTGAGACTCTTCTAAAATATCTCAAGAGTTAAAATGTTTTTTTTTTAATTTTTATTTTTCGCGTATTCACCTGACCTTACTTGAGCTCTGTATTTATTATATACTTACGAGTCTTTCAAGTTTCAACTATTGTTGCTTTATCACGGAAGCTATACCGAAAGTTACAGTACCCTAAAGAGAGCTGTTTGCTTCAACACGACGCTGAGAGTTAGACGGAAAGGGAAAAGTTAAAAAAGTCGGCTTTATTTTCATCGCAGTTCTTGAGATGAGAATTTCGTTCTTTCTATTTCTAGTAAAGTAAATAATAGCTACTCTGGGAAGGGTTTTGGTGTTATGTTCACCTTAATCAACTAGACTAGTAGACGGCTAACACTGTACTGAAGTCATGGGGTTAAGATATTTCCATTTTCGAGCAAAGTGGTTGGCCGGTCTTATCAGACAAATTAGATCAAAAGAACCCGCAACATTTGTTTTAATTATATGCTCCAGAGGTTTGTAGATGCAAAATGAATAAAATCAAATTCAATAATTGATAGAATTAAAAATACTTAAATGGGCCATTGACCCATATCACGTTATTTGTAAAGACAGTAGTGGCAAGTAGCATCTGGTGGGCAGACAAATTTGACTTCTAAATATATCCTAATTTCTACATGTCTTTTATTACCGTGGCTATGAAGGATTTTTCATCATGTAAAAGAGAATCAAAGATTGGTGGCAGCAAAACTGGTTTTATTAGACAGCAAAACTGGTTTAATCTTCTACCAAACAAAAGCCTTTTGTTAGCGAATCCTCGAGCCAAAACATGATTTGAACCAGAAGCGTAGTCATTGCCTTAGCCAACTTACAACTTTCATATACCCTGAATTATAAGAACTAAGCATGAATATTTGCGTCCAACTCCCACCGATCTATACGGGTTGTTCCATGTTTGCTGTCAGGCAAAATACACTTCGTAATTTGGAGATTTGGACCGGAGTTTAGGGTCCATACTTGACAATTATCAAGTCAACTCAAACCCCAATTCCTTGGAACTTGGACCGGTAAATAACTACTTACGTAAAAAAAAAAAAACAAACGATTCAAGGTTAATACTTCAACATGTTTTCCTGGACTCACTAGACATCTTTTTTATTGTCTCAAGTCAAAATCGAAAAAAATTATTATTTAATTAAAATTATTAATTTATCGTATATTCATTTATCAAAATTTTAGCTTGACAGCTTGAAGAATTAAAATAATAACTTTACTAAATATATAAGATAATAGTTTTAAAGAAAATTCCTTAAAGCCCACTAAAAATATAAAATAATAATTCATTAAATAAGTATAAAAATTACATAGATAATTCACAAAATAAAACATTTCCTAAATAATTTTTATTTCAAATTTTATGCTTTCCTAAAATATGTATCTATAGTCAATTGATTCTTTTTTTCATGTGAACTGAATTCAATTTTATCTTTAACTTTTTGGAGGACATAAATTACATTCAGTACATTCTTCTCGTTTTGAAACAAGTAACTTTTCAAAGTCTCTATGGCAAGAAAAGCTTCTTTTGGAGAAACATGTGGTATAGCGTTACTATCATCTAGATCTTGATTATCATCATCTTCCATACCCATTATTCCTTGAATAATTTCTTTGTTCATAGGCGATTTCATTAAAGCTTCATTTTCACTAGGATAATTCAGAATCTGCCCTACATTCATGGCATTTCTATAATGTAAATTACAGATAACTTCTTCTAATCTTTGAATGCCTTCAATATCACCAGTTTCTTCTTCTAATGTACCTACATGCACTCTATTTTGAATTACGCTAATCTAAGATTAATAGACTTATTTTTGACAATATTAATAAACTTAGATACAATGCACCATCATTAATTAATTATTTATTTATTTTCTTTTCTTAGTTACGGAAAAAATTAATTGTTTAATTTGAAAAATATAATGTACAAAATAAAAATTATTCTATAAATTAATAAATATTAATTTATATTTATCTATAAATTAATAAAATATTTATTTATCGATAAATTAATAACTCCGTATAAGATAATAATTTTTCAGTTCCCAAGAATATTCATTTATAGAGGTTTTACTATATATAGAAGTGACAATCCGTTATGGTTGGATTTTTTCTTGTTAAGAGGGTATCATTTATAGCCATGAAAACCTGTGTTTGGGGTAATTGGAAACAAACAATTTGGCCTGATCGATATTATTCTGAATAATGAAGAAATCTTTTTCTTCAATTTGAATGCCAATGATTCAGAGAATGAGTTGATTAAAGCTAGACCTTGGAACATTTATAACAAACCCTTCCTTATTTAGCTATGAAGACCTGGAGTCAACTTTGACGGTATTAAATCAACCAATATTCCATTGTGGATATGTATTTATGAAACACCTTTAGAATTTGGACAATTAAAGTTTGGAGTCATCTTGCCAGATTTATAAGGAAGCCATTGCCAAAACAAAGAGAATCAATTTTGCAAGAGTTTGTACAACTATCGACACCCTCATTGGCCTAAATTTACTCCCATAATGAGATATAATGAAAATTTGTAGGTTGTAGAAGATGAAATAAGGGTCACCTATGCCTAAAAACCATCTAAAAACAAAAAAAAAAATATGGAAGCCTATACGAAAGGTGTTTGACACTAAAAGTTATTTTGAATTAATGCAGGAGAATGTAGATTTGAGTTCATATCTCCAAGCTTCTGAGGATTTAAACATCGAAACCTTACAAAATACCCTCATTGTCCCTGCTGATTCACTGAGCATGAATTCATCAAAGGAGAGAACTTTTTTAAAATTCTATCATCATCCAACAACTTACCTATAATGGAAACCCGTGAACTAAGCTCAAAGGATGTTTCTAAAGAAGTGTCTACAAATTCAATTCTAGAATCCCTAGTTCTTGGACGTGAAATTCCTCATGCCAACATATATCTTACCTCTGATACTCTTGTAGTACCTATAATTGTATCCTCTTGTGCTAAGCTTTTGAATTCCTTTACCTATGATCAGTCCGTACATCTGGAAATCAGAACTCTCAAAGTAACTTACTATTGGATATCTCAGTGATTTATGCTTTTAATCATGCTTATTAGAAAACTCAAATCTGGAATAAGCTTAAAATTTTCCATCAAAGGATCAATTCTCTTGGATTCTACTTAGAGACTTCAATGTTACTATACATATTGATGAAGCTGATGGAAATTTCTCAAACAGACCTTTGTGTGAAGACTTGAAATATTACGTTGATGCAATTGATGTCAGTGATCTGCCAAGAGGTGGAAACGATTTTATATGGAGTAACAAATATAAAGACTTTACTTTCCTAAGGAAAAAGCTTTATAGGGCATGTCTAATTTGAAATGGACACAAAATTTTCATAATTCTTATGCTTTCTTTCCTGTTCTAATGATATTTGATCATTAACCTGTGCTAATTTTCTCATATTCTTCAGAGCCAACTATAAGACATCCATTCAGATTGAACAATTTCTTGATAAGTATTGAAGGTTTCAAAGATGCTCTCATAAAAGAAATGAGCTCTTTCTGCTCAGGATCTAAGCAATTTCAGAGTGCCAAAAAATTCAACAGCATCAGAAAGGAAACTAAACTCTTTCATAAAGAGAACACTGGCAGTATTCACCACTTATTAAACATTGCTAGAGAAGCCCTAGATAGGGCATAAAATGAGCTAAAGTTGGACCCTACCAATCCCTTATTACAACAATCTGAAGTGCATGCCTCTTCTAATTATATTAGAGTAGTTAAATTTAATTATTCATTGTGTAAACAAAGTTTTAGAAACAGATGGCTAGCAGAAATTGATAGAAATTTAACTTTCTTTCATGGATCTGTCAAAGAAAATAAATCAACCAATAAAATTGTATCTTTGATGTCTAATGGTACTCAACGCCACTCACAGGTTGAATTTATTTTAGAAGTTGTTAAACACATTAAGTAGCCGCTAGGCTCTCGATCTTGAGCCTCCTTTTCTAGCAAACTCCTTGATCAAATTATTCAACAAATGATATCCTCAAGTGATGCTGAATTTTTATGATTCACAGTTACTCCTTGTGAGATTGAATTGGAAATTAAGTATCTAGCAAAATGCAAAGCCTTGGGTCCAGATGGTTTTAATATTTTATTCTTTTCTAAGAATTGGAGCATTATGAGAGGTACTGCTATAGATGTTGTACAGGAGTTCTTTAGGAATAAAACCTTACTAATGGAGCTTAACAAAAATTTTATTACATTGGTTCCCAAAAAGAGACATCATCAACCCCGTAATAACTTTCTACCAATCTCTTGTTGCTCATCCATTCATAAAATCATCTCCAAAATAATAACAAAAAGGCTCAAAAGAGTACTACTTAGTCTAGTGGATGTCTCTCAATGCGCTTACATTCCTACCAGGCCTATTGGACATAACATAGCAATTGCACAAGAACTTTTCAAACATTACAACTGGAGGAATACTAGTAAGAATTGTGTAATTAAGCTAGATTTTCAAAAGGCCTATGAGTTGATAGATAGGAATTTCAGTCTTAATTTGCTAAAAGCTTTTAGATTTCCTTGTATCTTCATTGATTAGATTCATCAATGCATCTTAACTATATTTTACAAAATTTTGGCGAATGATCAAGCTTTTCCTCCTATTCAAGCTGGCAAGGTGATCCTATTTCACCTTATTTGCTTGCATTAATTTTTGGAGTACTTAGCAGGCCAATCAAAAGAACTGCTTTAAGGAACTCCAGCTTTAAATTCCATGCAAAATGCAAGAAACTCAATATAAACAACCTTAATTTTTTATGACATTTTTATCTTTACTAAAGCTAATATTAAATCCATCACTCTTATCTATGAGGCACACAATATGTTCACTTTCTTATATGTTTTGTCTATTAACTCTAACAAATCTAGCTTTTATCTCTCATCTAGTGGTTCTTATTTGGTCCCAAGAATATCTGATATCACAAGTTTCAAAATTGCTCACCTTCCTGTTACGTACCTTGGCGTTCCTATTTCTTCCGCAAAACCAACATTTATGGATTTCGAGCCCCCTTTTAGTAATATTAAAAACAGGATTGAAGGCTGGTGCTCCAAAGTTTTATTTTTTATAGGCAAGTGTCAATTGATCAATTCTATTTTTATATCTTTACCTTGTTATTGGGCCTCGCATATCATTTTTCCTTGTGTAGTTATTAAGGAGATTGAGAAAATATTCAAGAATTTCCTTTCAAAGATAAAGGTTGTGGAAACTTTAAAGTTAATTGGACACAAGTTTGTCTACCTAGAAGTTATGGTAGTGTAGGCATTTTATCCATCAAATTTCTCTACTCAATTCTTCTTACAAAGAGACTCTAGAGATTATTCATTGATAAAAGTTCAATATAGGTAAAATCAATCCACTATTACTACATCAAGGATCAAAGTTTGTGGAATATAAGATAATTTTCCAAATTTTTATGCTCTTTTCAACAATTTGCTCATATTTAGAGAAATGATTAAGAGTCACTGTAAACATATAATGCATGATGGTAAATCCACATACTTCTTGCATGATCCTTAGACTTCATTCGGTCCTCTCTCCTTAATATTGTATTCTAGCTTCTTCTCTATCAATCTACATACTAACATCAAAGTTGTAGATGCACTAGATCTCATAAATGGCTCATTATCTTATAACTCATCAGTTATAACCATATTTCTATCTTCTATTGTACTTGATCTCTCTGTTAACTAAAGGCTTAATGATTTTAATGATGACATTTCAAATAGGATTTATTTCCTTCTATTGATAACCGATTAATTCTTTAAAGGAAATAAAATTATATGATAAATATTTCCTTTCTTGCAGAAACCTTCCCTATGAACTTACCTAATTTATTAAAAGTGATTCCACAATACCTGAAAGGATCTTATATATCGCAATCAACTCCGTGATATGATCATTTGTTTTAACATCTGGATATTAGAAGATTTTATCAAATATGGTATTGAAGATTCAAATTCAATTCAAGATACAAGAGAAGCAACGACTAGTTTGAAGAAGAAGTTTATTTAAAGAAGAGTCACTGCATTTTGCAAATGGAAGAATATAAGTCAGAATCTTTGAAATACTTCAGAAGCATCAATATACCTAAAATTCATATCTTGATCAAAATCGCTTATGCCTTAGAAAGTGATAATTCTTTTTATGAGAGATCATTGAAGCTTATATCGAGCAATTTACTTCTTCATTTATTGAGAGTTTGTAGAGGCTAGCAAAATACTACTAATGTAGAAAGTTGAAAAACCTTGAAAAATATGTACTCGTGAGCTTGAAGAGGCTCGTCAAATTACTACTTAAATTTTCATCGTGCAACATTTAAGTTGGATACTTGGGGACTGGACGTAGACCTGGGTTATAAGATGAATTGGTATAAATCGACTACATTCTTCTCTTTATTCTCTTAAACTTTTATATTTTTGCATTATATTGTGTGTGTGTTCATTTCAGCAAAAGACTCCTTCATTTTTATAATAGACTCCTATTTTCAACTTGCAAAAGGTTCTTTTCATGTTAGCGGACGCCTTTTGTTTTAAGTTGTCTTAACTGGATTTATCCTTTAACAGGCTCCTGTCATTTTAAACTTCGACATGCCCACGTCGTTTTATTTGAATTAAAAGTATCTCTTGCATGTATTTGCTTTATTAGTTGGTATCAAGGCAAGGTTTCACATTTTTGTGTTTTACAGCACCTAATAGATCATGACAAACTACTTGAGAAGCCTTGAAGGACAATCTGTATCAAAGTCTCCTTACTTCAATAGAAGCAACTATTTATACTAGAAAGAGAGAAAATCAATAGATAGTTGATAGTGGGTGTTCGAGACACATGACAAAATATTTGAAGATTTTTTTTACAAAATAGTTTCAAAGATGGAGATCATACGAATTATGTGATGAAGTCAACTAAAGCTCTATATGGTCTAAAGTAGGCTCTTCGAGCATGGTATGAAAGGTTAAGTACTTTTCTACTTGAGAATAACTTCAAAAAAGGAAAGCATTAATACAGAGGGAGAGTTAAGAGTTAAGATGAAGATATATTTTTGACTGGTTTATTCTTACATACTTGTGATATTTTGTGGCTGTTTAGTTCTTTTCCCTCTATTTTTTTATAATGACAAAGGGGAGAATTAAAGTGATGATATATTTTGCTAAAAGTTGATGATATTTACTTGCATATTTTGTGAGTATGATATGGGATATATGTTACTAACTGACTATATGAAGTTTAAATATGTGATTTGTTAATGATAGGCTCCTTACTAAAAAAGGAAAGGCTCCTTCTATTCAGTAAGAACTTATAAAGCTAACAGGTATATATTGGACTCTTGTTTGAATTTTGAAAGTATATAAGTTATTAGCTATCATCATCAAAAAGGGAGAGATTGTTAGCTCAAGGCTTAATGATTTTAATGATGACTTTTCTTATTGGATTTATTTCTTTCTATTGCTAAAGGTTAATTCTACAAAGGAAATAAAATCATATGATAAATGCTTCATTTTTTGCGAAAACCTTCTTTATGAACTTACCTGATTTATTAGAAATGACTCCATAATATCTAGAGGGATCTCACAAATCACAATTAGCTCCATAATATGATCATTTTTCTTAACATCTAGATACTAAAGATTTTATCAAATATGAAATTGAAGATGCAAAGTCAATTCATATAAGAAAAGTAACGACTAGTTTCAAGAAGATGTCTATTTAAAGAAGAGCCATTGCATTTTGCAAACGGGGAACATAAGCCAGAATCTTTGAAATACTTCAGAAGAATCAATATTTCCAAAAGTCATATCTTAATCAAACTCTCTTGTGCCTTAGAAAGTGACAATTCTTTTTGTGAGAGATCATTGAAGCATATATGGAGCAACTTACTTCTTCATTTGTTGAGAGCTTGTAGAGGCTAGCAAAATACTACTAGTGTGGAAGGATATAGAACCTTGAAAAATATGTACTCGTGAGCTTGTAAAGGCTTGATAAATACTGCAGTGTGAAAGGTTAGAGAACCCTGAAAAATATGTACTTGTTAGCATAAAGAGGTTCGTCAAATTAATACTTGGATTTTCATAATGAATCACTCAAGTTGGATAATTTTGGACTGGATATAGGCTTGGGTTGTAAGTCGAACTAGTATAAATCAACTGCATTATTCTCTCTCTTTTTTTATCTTTTATATTTTCGCATTATATTATGTATGTGTTCATTTCAGCAAGAGGTTCATTCACTTTTGTAATAAGCTCACTCTACTTTCAACTAGCAAGAGGTTGCTTTCATGTTAACAGACACCTTTTATTTTAAATTGTTTTAGCTAGATTTATCCTTTAGCAGGCTCATGTCGTTTAACAGGCTTCTATCGCGTAACAGGCTCCTATTGCTTAAATAGGGTCCTATCGCATAACAGGCTCCTATTGTTGTTTTAAACTTTGATAAGCCCTTATCGTTTTATTTAAATTAAAAGAATCTATGGTGTGTGTTTGCTTTATCATCCTCTATGTAGGATGAGATGAAATGGTTGCCAACTTCTTTAAGAAAATTTACTAATCCATCTTGTTAGAATTTATTTAGAGGCTCCAACCTTCAAGTTTCTTGGTACAAGCTGATTTGGTTCAAACATAATTCACCTTACAAATACTTCATCACATGGCTAGCTAATAGTTGTAAGTTGCATAATGTTTTAATAGGCATTTTAATATGTTTTTAGTGGTTAATTAATTGATTCATGTATGTTTAGGTTTAGAATAGTGTTAATTGGTTAGGTATTTGTGTTTTGTGTGTTATATGGGTTAGAGCATACTATTGAGCTTTAATTTTATGTATTTGAGATACCTTGATGTATTTGTCAGTGTTTGCGATCAGATAGCGAAGAACGAAGAAGATTTGGAGAAAGCCCGCGGAAGATCCAAGCCTATGGTCGTGATAGAAGCAAAATGGACATGCCACGATTGTGGTAGAAACAAAATCCTAAGTGCCAAAAACCTGGCCTGCAGGCAGATATACACCAATCGGACTCACGAACTTAAGTTTTCGAGTGTTATTTCAAAATTTTGGGCTCAGGTAAAACCTAGTTTTTATCCTAATTAGTAAAGACTACAAAAAGAAGGGAAAATGACCTAGATTGGGGGCCTTCGTTTGCCACTTTGGGGAAAAGATAAGAAGAGGAAGAAGGAAGAGAGAGAAGAAGAGAAAGAAGAAGATGGAGCTTCAACTGCTTCAACCTCCAATCCTCCAAGTTACTTTCTTTCTGTTTATCTTTTATTTCATGTATTTGATGTATGAGATGCAATTGATGGTGATGAATCTTGGTTTAAGGATGTTTTAACTTCTTTTAGGGATTTATACTTGATTTAATGTTAATCTAGTTATTTTTGTTGTTAATGATGATGGTTGTTGTGATTATTTGTTATACGTGCATGCTTCAGTAATAAATAGAGAGAGTGAACTGATAGCAAAATGATTAGATTAGGTAATGAGAGTTAAACAATTTAATAGATTACACAAATAATCAAATCGGTAATTTATACGAAGAGAGATCTCGTGTGAGGACTTAGTAGTCTATTAGAGGACTTAAGATCTAATTTGATATGTGGATCTTTTGTTAATTGAGAGATACAAATTTTATAATTCAATTAGGGTTTAATGATTATAAATCATGAGAGACTAATTCACCCTTCGAAGGTCTAGGATCGACACCACACTAACACAAAATGATTAATGTTAACATTAATGATAAGATAAATCCCCTTTCTCATAATTCGTTAATCTTTCTTGTTTGAATTCCAATTGTCATTTGGTGGTGCTCAATTTTGATTTCTTTATGTTAATTTTACGATTTCATTTTCAATCAATCCATATCGGATTGTTTACTTTTTTGTTTAGTTTTTTTTATTTTCATCTTAATTATCCTTTTAGGCCTTAGACAACTTAGAATTCAATTAGTTCACCAACTCCTCAAGGGATTGACATCTTATATACTACACTCATGACTTGTGCATTTGCAGTATATTGAGGGATAAAAAATTGTAAAATTTTCCCACTCGATTACTAACAATTTAGAATAGGTTAACAACTTTGGACGGGATAGCTCATTAAACATAATTCACTAATTGGTGTTGCTTATGTAAATCCTTAGCTGAAAATATTGACCATTTATACTTCTAATGTCAATTCAATAAATATCTTTAAAATCTCATAATTCAACTATGTCATTTGTATCATCCACTATGTCATTTGTATCATCCTCCTAACTCATGGTTAGAAATCGTTTGTTGAAGTGTTAAGCTGCAGCGGAAGCATCAAAGAGATTTATGGATTTACAAAGTTGCTTTTACATATCTTGTAGCTATTATTTGGGAAAAGAGGAACAATAGGATTTTTGGAAATTCCACATCCATCAAAGAGGATGTTTTTCATATATTATTCAACCATATCGGGAGCCATATCATTATTCAAATAAATGACTCTTACATTAGATTACAAAGCAGAATAGCATGGAGAATCTGATAGTCCTTCCAATTTTTCCATATTTGCTAATTTGTCAAATCTAGCTAGCTTGTGATTTTGTGACAATTTTGATTTATAATAGTTAGATATGATCAAACATATTATATCTTAACCCTTATTTGTTAATTCAATCTCTTTCTTTAAAAAAAGTGAAAAGAAAATGTTGTATGGCTTGCTCAAATTACAAGTATCAAATTGTCAAAGCCTCCTATCACCTATTTGTGAATACCCATTGCAATAAAAGACCCTCTTATATAGATCTCAATTTTTTAATAGAAAAGATAAAACTTAGAATTACTAGTATCCTTAGTAGGTAAAGTAAAAAATTAAGTCCATTATTAATAACCTGGAGCTCTAACATATGTTTCCCTAAAAGCATCTTCTGGGAAATTGAGCTAATGATGAAGAGATTTTTATCGAAAGGGAGTGTAGATGGCATATTCTGTGCAAAGGTGAAATGAATTAAGGTTTGCAAAAATAAGAAGGAAGGTAGACTTAGGATCAATCCCATTAGGATGATGAATTAGGTTCTAATGCTAAAGAGTTGTAGAGAATCCCGAGTGACATGGAGTCTTTATGGATTCAACGAGTTCATGCATTTTACATAAAGTAGTAAGAATTCTAAACATTGGATCCTAGACCTAATTTTTCATGAATAGTGACTCTACTCTTCAAATTAAAATAGAAATACAAAGAGGAATTCATATATTAGCCAGGGAATGGCAAAATAACTCTATTTTGGTATGACTACTGGTCTAGTCTAGGGCAACTAAATGAAGTCTAGAAGACGATGCATCTAAAAGGTGTGATACTGTAGAATGCATCAGTGTATACTACTATCACCTTGCATAGAGATGAATTAGTTAGATTAAGTTATGCTTAACCTACACTAATTCAACTACCTTAGAATAAGGAAGACCAGATCAGATGAAGAAGAACCAATGATGGAGTTTTCACTAACTTATCTTGTTGGAAATTACTAAATGGAACCTCCTTAGACGTCCTATAGACTATGGTACAACCCATTATGGTTTAAGCTAGCAAATCCAAGGGCATCATTGCTAATGTGGATGATAGTAAAAAAAAAAAGCTAAGCACTTTTATCCATATAAAGAAATTCTCAAGTATTTATGCAATCATGTGCTTTGTAAAGAAGAAACAATACAACATTTGTTTTTCATGTGCCACTAGTCAGCTTAAATATGGTTAAAAGTAAAAAATATATCGTGCATGAGAAGAGATAGTTTCTATATTACCATAAGAAATGGAAGGAAAGAAATGGAATGGATTATCAATAAACTAAATCTCTCCAGCACAATGCATAGCAACTGAAAGGAATAGAAGAATTTTCACCAAGAATGAATTGAATAAGCTAGCTCTAGCTACTTGAAAAATTAATATCATTAAAGAGCATATAGTTAACTACAACTTACATACAGAATGCAGTCTAAATACTATAAACTGATGGAGGTTACCAATAGATCATTAAGTTCATCAAAGCATGTAATATCAATATAAAAAATCATAAGCATACAAGAAAAAGTGGAATTACCTAGAGGGAATGACTAGTAGGAAGGTCTGGATTATTGAGGAAGAACATGCATGATGCAAAGTGGCTCACAAATGAAGTAACGGAGGCCAGGACGTCACAAGCATATGTACATGAGATTCCAAATCTTAATCATAAGTCAAAAGGTAAAGTAAGAAATATTAAAACTAGAAACTGAAGTAGTGATGAAAGGATAGTTCATGCAAGGACTCTCTTAGGCAAATACATGTTCTTTACGCAGGAAGAAACAAGTTGTTTTGTAATTCAATTATTACCTTAATACTATAATTTAGTAGTTACCTCAATGTGCTACACTTTATGTAAACACCTTGTTCGCATGACGTTTTGCTATATCCTTTAATGAATTATTTACCTTTAAAAAAACAAACGGTCTAGAACTTAAAGATCAAGAGCATTATTCTTTTTATATTACAACTTATTCTTAGCTAGGAAACTAAAAGTAAGGAAACAAATTAGGATTCTCAATGAACAAACCTCGAGTACTTACATGTTCCATCTGCAACAAACTTATAGAAATGTTTAATTTCTGGCATCTAATCATAATTATTTCTCTTATCCAGGCTAAGTTCCTTTGAATGGTGATATGAGCTTGTTTCTAATTTTGAATACCCTTACATTCGTTTCCCTCTAAAATTTTAAGAAGTTACAATTTTATTTACTACTGGAAGAATAAAATCAAATTATTATTAATTATGTACAAAATATAAAGTATAAATAAAATAAGAAACTAATCATCTTATTTATTTATTATCGTTATATAATAAATACAAATTTTGATGAAAGAATTCAATATTATAATATTAAACTAATAAATATATTACCAACAATTAATTAATATAATAATTTATTTTTAATAAAATTAAGTACTAATATTGATATATTTTAAATATAAATAATAATATGTAAATATGATAAATCAATATGTTTGCCATATATCATCCATATAGTTTGCTAGTTCCTAATCATCCTGCTAAAACATTATATTTATGTGGAGTACCACATATCTAAACCTGTCAGGTCAATTAGAATTAACAAAATAATTTAACAAAAGACTAATCTGGGACTTTTTACAAAACGTAATGGTTTATTATTTTGGAAAAGGGAAAGAATGGATGAATTAATAAATAAGAAGTTTACATCCTTAAAAGGAAAGCCTCAACATAAATAAGCAAAGTGGATACACCTAAAACACAAAAGAGAACAAAGATTATGTAAAAAGCACACGGCATGGAGCTTCAATAAACTTAGTAGAGTGGAACTATAATCTAATGCAAGATTTTGTAGTAAAATAATTTCTCGAGTCCCATTAATAGCTTCAATGATAAGTGCATCTATGGTTTTGCATTTAGATTTAAAATTTCTCTCATTCCTTTCTTTCCAAATTTTTTGCACACACAATCTCATAGCCAATAAGTAAATCAACTTGTTCGTTACAGGAATAGAGGCTTGTGTGGCTAGCCAATGAATAATGATGAAAATAGAATCAAGATTATGAGATTCGTTCTGTACCAGTCGGAGCGTACCGTACTGGCCGAAAAATAGAACCAATATGGGTGCTTCGGTACCTGCCGTAAATACCAACCAGTACCGGTTTTTGCTGGTCGGTACCAGCTGGTATCCAAACTACCGGCCGGTACCGTAAGTTTGGAAATGTTGGAGGACTAATTTGCAATGTTCAAAATTTTTTAACCCTAAACCCCCCACCCCGACTCTGCTGCCTCTCACTCTCTCGACTATCGCCTCTCTCTCACTCTTGCAGCCGTCTCTCGCCTCTCACTGTTGCGCTCCTCTCACAGCCATCGTCACATCCTGTCTTCTCCGGTTGTCCCCTCCGGCCCTCCCTGGTGTCTGTCGCACTCTCTCCTTCTTCCCTCATCCTCCTCGGAGTTCGATCTCGATTTGTGTTTGACGTTCCTCGAAGATCCATCGCACCGCCGCACCGCCGCAACAGGTCGTCGCCATCGCAGCTCTGGCACATTGGTACACCGCACCATCGCACCCCCGATGCGTCTGACCTGTGGAAAACCTGAAAACCTGAACCAACAACTCGAAGATTCGACGATTTCAATTTTTTTGGTGTGTTTTTTTTTTGTTTTCGAATTATTGCTGATTAATTACAAATTTTATTGTGTTGGAACTTGGATTGGAATTGGATTTGAATTTTGTCATTGTTGGATAATGAATTTGGGAGTTGGATGTTTTCGGTGGATGATGAATTTCCTGCTCATCTCACGATATTAGATTTGCATGTATGTGAATTGGTTTAATTTTGGAATGGAATTGCTCACGGTATTGGATTTATGTGTAGTGAATTTGTGAATTGGTTTGATTTTGGAATGGATTATGGAATTGTTGAAGTTGAAACCGTGAGCTATTGATTTGGGTTTTGTGATTTTGTCATTTCTGATATGAAAATTTGAATTGGATTTAGAAATGGAATTATAAAATAGGGTGGTGTGGTGGTGATATGTTTGTATTATTTACGGCTTAATAATGTTGAGTACTTGATTATTAAAATTGAATATTGATAATCTACATTTAAACCTAAATGTAAAATTAATAATTAAAAATAGCAATTTAAGGCACAAAATTAAAATATAATGAAAAACCCTTTTTAAATCAACAAATATAGAAAATTAAAAATTATTGTTATTTTGAAATATTTGTTGTCATTATTATTTATTATTAAGATGTTTGAAAACATGGTTGATGTAAACAGTAAATTAGTAAAGTATACAGTATAACTGTACAATATACTAATGGACTATTTTGTAAATTTTAAAAATTTTAAGAACTATTTTATAAATTTAAAAAACTATCCGAAACGGTACTCGGTATTGTCCGGTACCGGTACAGTTATATTCTAGAACTCAATCCGGTACCGAGCCCGATACGATATTCATAACTTTGAATAGAATTATCAGAACCATTCCATAAGCATTTTAGCTTCACCTATTCCCAAATAAACTTCGAAACTAGACATATGAAAAATAGATGATCTCTAGTTTCATCTTATGTAGAACAAAGAGTGCAGCTTCTATTGAGTATAATTTTAGATTTATACAATTATATGCAATCTAAGGCCTACCTATATCTATAAACCTTTAGGATAATTTTAGATTTAGCTTTATTTCTAATCTAGGTTGCTAAACCTCCTTTTTAGTTTGTATCTTTTATATAGGCAAAATGAATCTTAATTTTTTATTAAAATTTAATTTGACCCCAAACAATACCTTACGTTCAATGTTTTTTAAAAAAGTCTTACTTTAACATAAACTAAACTGTTTTGTTAAAAAATTTCAATTTGGATTTTTTTTATTTTTCTATAAATCCACCTATATTCAATATGGCATATGAACCTACCATTCTCCATTCTTTACAACAGAATAGAATAAGTTACTTTCTCAGATTTCTTCTACGCGTTCTAGTCTAGCTTCCTTCTTCATATATATTAATGTATAAATAAATATATACATTCATCATCATCTCTCTAGAACGGGAGATAGTTGGATTTTATGTTGAAGCACATTTCTTGTTGGACCTGTTGCTCTCACTAGACTTAGAAAAAGCAAGCTTTCATCTTTCAATCTCTCATGCAATGTCTTTATTTATTTACAGTACTGGAAGAACAGAACGCAACAACGCGGAGAAAAGGCTTTAAGACCCCAAAATTTGTCTCGAACTCAAAAGTTTCTCTTCACTATTCGCATTTTTAGGAACTACCTAGATCTGAATTTCTCTACCTTTGCCTCTCTGTCTATCTGTTTCTTGTTTCTGAGACAAATCAGCGTTGGACATCCAGAAAATGATGTCTCTTTGTTGGAAGAATATTTTTTCATTTCTGGTCACACTCAGCGTCGCTTTCAATTGTTAACCAACTTAGTTCTTTCGTGCCTTTAAACAATTCCTTTTGTTTGTTTTGTTGTGACAAAGGGACAAAAACTACTAGTTGGTAATTGAAAGGAAACTGTTGCCTTGTTCATTTCAATGTTTTGGTTTATGTTTCTTTTTCCCTTCATTTCAAATCCTTACTTGGGGATCTGGGTCTTATTTTATACAAGACCACATGTTTTTCGCCTGAATCATCGGTTTATTTATTAGTTTCCTGCGCATTTCTCGACTTGGGTTGTCATCAGTTTCAGTTTCAAATTTTGGCTACTCGATAAGAAAATAAAATCTCTTAAACACACCGATATATTGTGACCACAATAAAGTTTGTTACCTGGAAAGTTAAAAAACGGACACTAAGTTCTGTTTGATTGGATGTTAATTAATGTAATGGAATGGAATGGAATGGAATGGAATGGAAGGGAATGGAAGAGTTTATAATAGAATGGAATGTAATATAGTAAAAAGTTGTTTGGCAAGGATGAAAAGGTTCATAATGTAATGTAATAAAACATTGTTTGGAAGATGTATGGAATGGAATGGAATGTATAATAAATGACTTTTATACCCTTTATATTAAAATGGTTGTTGCAATAGATTTATTAT
>JANZLD010000001.1:16836775-16859042 GCA_026413575.1 Erythroxylum carthagenense
AGGCTAGTGAAATACTACTACTTTGGAAGGTTAAAAAACTTTGAAAAAAATTAACATGCAAGCTTTAAGAGGCTCGTCAAATTACTACTTAATTTTATAGTGAAACACTTAAGTTGAATACCTGGAGACTAGATGTAGGCTTAGGTTATAAGACGAACTAGTATAAATCGATTGCATCATTCTTCTCTCTCTCTCTCTCCTTATCTTTTATATTTTCGCATTATAATGTGTGTGTTCATTTCAGCAAGAGATTCCTTCATTTTTATAATAGGTTCCTTTTATTTTCAATTTGCTGATGGTTTCTTTCATTTTAACAAGCGTCTTCTTTTTATTGTTTCAATATGATTCATACTTTAACAAACTCCTATTGTTTAATAGGCTACTATTGTCTAGGAGGCTCCTATTGTTTTAATCTTTAATAGGCCCCTGTCTTTATAAGAATTGAAAGTAACTTATGCAAAAAATTTTAAGTCTCACACAATTCACCTCCCTCTTGTATGTGTTTGCTTTATTAGTTAGTAACCTAATTCTCCTTTAACTACTCAACTATTTTTCCTACCAACTAACACGAAAATTTTCTCTTTTAATAATCAAACTTGCTATTGAATTGGTAGAAGGATCAGATCTCCTGCTCCGGTTATAGTGTTCGTATCATGTTCCATTGAATCTTATCCACACTTTTATGTTGATCTTGTCAATTAACATAAAAATTTCCTCTTTTAATAATCAAACTTGCTATTGAATTGGTATAAGGGATCAGATCTCCTGTTTCGGTTATGGTATTCTTATCATGTTCTATTAAATATTATTTACACATTTATATAGGTCCTGTCAATTAATACAAAAATTTCCTCTTTTAATAATCAAACTTGCTATTGAATTGGTAGAAGAGATCAGATCTCCTGTTCCATTTATATTTTTCCTATTATGTTTCATTGAATCTTATCCACACTTTTATGTGGGTCTTGTTGATTAACATGAAAATTTTCTCTTTTAACTTTCTATTGAATTGGTAGAAGGGATCAGATCTCCTGTTTCGGTTATGGTGTTCCTATTATGTTCCATTAAATATTATTCACACATTTATGTGGGTCCTGTCAATTAATACGAAAATTTCCTCTTTTAATAATCAAACTTGCTATTGAATTGGTAGAAGGGATCAGATCTCCTGTTCCATTTATATTGTTCATATTATGTTTCATTGAATCTTATCCACACTTTTATGTGGATCTTGTTGATTAACACGAAGATTTCCTCTTTTAATAATCAAACTTTCTATTGAATTGGTAGAAGGGATTAGATCTTCTGTTCCGGTTATGATGTTCCTATCATGTTCTATTAAATCTAATCCATACATTTATATGAACTTTTAATAATCAAATTTGCTGTTGAATTGGTAGAAGAGATCAGATCTCCTATTCCGGTTATGATGTTTCTATCATGTTTCATTAAATCTTATTCACATATATATGTGAACCCCATATAAATGTATAGATAAAATTTAATAAAACATGATTAGAACAGAGTAACTAGGACAGAGGATTTAATGTGATCATTTTATCGATCTTAGAGCAATCCAAGAGTGACAAAGATATAGTTTGTGTGTTTTTGTTGTTAGGGCTATGTATATTTGGAGGTCGGGCATAAATTAAGCAAAGATTGGTATATATTCAAACATCCTGATGTGTTTAATTTTAATAATTACAAAGGCTACAAAATGGGAAGCGAGCTTGCTAATTGTGAGGAGGGGCCTCATCTCATATAAGACAATAAGTAAGATCCGCCTCTTCTATATTACACTCTAAATCAACAAAAGGGACAGGGTAGTTGCAAATTTAAGTGCTCAATCAAAGGACGAGTGCATGAATTAAACAGGTAAACTAAGGAGATCAATTATAATTCTCCACACAGAAAAATTGAAGAAAATTTTACATGCACCGGATTGCTTCAGCTTAAAAAGTAATGTTTCTAATTGAGAGATTGTTGGCCTGGTTAAGTGCACAGAGAGAATCCTGGTTCCATTTGCTTAAAAAGATTTTTTTTGGTTCTGCCCACTTTGAGGAAGAAGCAAGACGTTAAGAAGATAAGGAAAGCTAAGCTCATACATGGTAAAAATAATTCGATAATAATTAAGCCAGCTACTATATGAAATGGAAATTAATTAAGTACCAAAAGCTGAGCTTCTACAATCTTTTTCTTTTCGCCGTCGTCGGGACCATTGGAAATCATAATCAAGCACTACAAAAAGGACCTTGAGTTTTCACCGATAGACAAGGAAACTCCAAAGTTAACAGAAGTACCCAATTTCCTAAGTACAAGCTGTGCAAGTACAAGAGAACAGAAAAAGAACCCCCTACCTTCTCCATGTACATGTCGTTGATGAAGAGCGAAAACCTGGTTTCTGCATAGAGGACAAGTGGAATGAGTTTGGAACCACTGGTCGATGCACCCGACGTGGAAGCAATGGTTGCATCTGGGGAGTTTCCTCAGCTTTTCGCCATCTACAGCCTCCTGAAGGCAAACCGTGCAGTAGGGGGCATAATCGTCAATAATCTTTCCATGTTTTGGTCTGAAGGTGAAAGAGTGAAGGCGATCATTACTGGGCCATAAAAGCTTTGTGCATACACGAATAGAGCAAACGATGAAAGTGATAAGGATTGTGTTCTTGCAGCTGCTAGTGCTGGTGGCCGTAGAAATAGACTCGGCTATCTTGGTCACCAAGTCCATTTTGCTTGATCTTTCCTGATTATTACTAGAAAGATAAGCACCTTCCCTTGTTTTTATACGTGTCTAATCAAAGATGCCGCTCCAGAGAAGACATTAACTAATTTAGCAGTTCTGGGACTTGTACGTTTGTTGGAATCGTAGCTTTCAAATCTCCGACGTTTGCTTCCCTCAATAATATTTGGACAAGTCAGTAATTCGCCACAGATAATTGTGGCGACGCAGTAAATGCTTATGCGCACTCTTTTTCTTGTTTATACTCAAAACAAATTTGGTTAATTAGTTTTTTTCTATTAATACAAATTTGTTTTATTGCAGGATAAGGCTGCGTAAACATTATCCGAGTGCTCTCTTTAGAATTTGCAGGAACGGTACACCAAACGTCTAAGGTTGTCAAGACTTGAATCTTAATCCAATAGCTAGCACTAGCACTAGCAGTAAGATCACAAACAATGTCAAATAAAAAATCTATGAAGTTGTTGGTGCGCGTCGCCGTCTAAAGGAGGACAGATTATGAAGGAAGTAATCAGGTATCTTAATTATGATTGCTCAACTGATAATTTTGACAAACACGCACTATTGCATCACACGCACTGTTCCGATCGTTCTCTAAGGACTGATGTCATTGCTTTAGTTGAGTTGTTTTCATTTAATCCCAACTAGAAATTGAAAAGATAACTGTGCTGTTGATCAGAGTTTGAAAATGAGTGTCAATTTATCTGCTTTGTCAACCTTCGAGGACATTGAAGCACCAGATACGTGGTAGTAGGTGTTACTTTCTCGTAACCATCGACTACTTTGCTAACCGTTATAACTAATGACATCATCACCATCATCATCATCATCGCACTCAGCCAGTAGTTATAACTAATGACAACTTTATATATATATAAAGTGATCAGGTGCATATTTATAAATATATTATTTTATAAATAACGTTTATAAATCTATTGAATAATTTAGCAAGATAAACCAACGCGTGCTATATGTCTATTGTGAGTCCTAATTTATGTGACTCGAGCCTTTTGACTTCTTAAAAATGAGAAGGCACACGAAAAACAATTTATTAAATGTTATTTTCTATTATTTACGTGAGGTAATTAGGAATCATATATGAGTTAACACATTTTTATAAGCATAATCTTCTGCAATCTTTCATTCGAGATACATCTATGATAGCTTGAACAAGAAGAAGATAATATCGGAAGACAAATACATAATTTTCTAAATATTAACAAAGAATTTTCTTTATTGCTGCAGCGAAATAAACTAATGATGAAACAAAGATGACTAAGTTTAACGTGGAAACCTTCCAATCAAGAGGGAAAAACTACATGACCAGTAGACAATAAATTCATTAAACTCAATTAAAAAAAGTCAATGTGCCAAGTACACTAAAGAAAGACACAAGCAGTAGGGCGTAAAATATTACGTTCCTGCACACCTTGTGCAAGTTCTACTGCTGTATTTATAAAGCCAAAGTTTGTTACAAATGAGAGTTTGGATTCAACTCTGATTTTACAAGATAAATTATATCTAAACATAGATAACCTATATAAGCTATCTAAAGTTAGTCATATATATCACAATAACGATTACACAAAGATGATTACGTAGAGAAGATTGTACTGAGAAGATTACTTAAAGAAGATTATAGATAAGATTGTTGAAGATTATAGATAAGATTGTTGCTGAGAAGATTACGCTTGTTGTTGAGTCTCTTTATCACTCCCCCTCAAGCTAGGCAGGGGAGCATGAAAAATGTCAAGCTTGTACCTTAGAAACTTGAATTGAGAACGAGCCAAAGGTTTGGTGAAGACATTACCTAATTGTATATGTTGGACTCTAAATTTTTTTTCTTTAAGTTAAGTATGATTTAAAATAATTTTGAGATTTGAATAGATTTAATTTTTTTAGTTATAATTATGTCAAAGTTAGTAGGATTTATTAAATGGATAGGTGGAATTAAAGTATTAACGTAATCAGGATGTTCAAGGACATTTTTAGGAGATTACTTAAGCATAAAAGAACATAAACTTATAAGGAAAGATAAAATGAACTTTTTCGACTCATTAAGGGTAGAAATGGAAGAAGAATATGCTGTCATGCTTGTTAAGAAGAGAAAAACGTAAATTGAAGAGAGAGAAGAGTTAAAAACGAAAACAAGAGAGAAGAAGAGAGGTTTCGGTGAAAAAGGAAAAAAAGAGAAATCAAGCTTGTTCAGGTAGGTTAATCATCTTTTCTTTTTGCTTTATTAAAGAAATAGGTTGTGTTGAGAATGAAGGAGTTAGAGAAAGAAAGGGATTTGTGTAGAGAATGAAAAATTTGTGTTGGAAGAAGATGAATTAAAAGAACCCAATCGATTTTAGGGTTTCTAAACTAGGTTTTAGGTTTTCTAACCTAGATGTACTATAGGTAGGTTAGATTTGAGCTTAATTTGTGTGTATTGCAATTTTTGTGATTTTCGAAGTTTATAAATTTCATTGGAATATTATTTTTGAATGAAACCTTGGTTGTTTTAGGAAACCAAGTGGATCCTACCTAAGAGCATATCAATAAGATACTGGTAGAAATTGAAATTAAATATGGTCTAAGAATGTTGAAGGATGTTGAACATGATGAGAATTTCATAAATTATATTAAATTGATGCTTATATGAGTTGTGATAATTGGATAGGGAAGAGAAAATGACGCTATCAATAGAAGAACAAGATTCCATGGATGTAAACCTACAAAAAAGATTAAAGTTTGAAATACGCATATTGTTTGAAGATGCAAATGAGTTTAAGAAATTCTCCATATATATGAAATAGCAAACAAAATAAAGTTGAAATACACAAACAATACTAACAAGAGAAGAAAAGTATGCATTAAAGCATAATTAGACAATGAAGAATACACCAATTAGGAAAAAAAAAAAACCCCACTTACCTAATGTTGCCAAAAAATCTTATCAAATCATACAATAATCAACAAATGAACACATCATAAAAAGAGTTTCTTATCTACCATCATATGAAACCAACAAATCCCTTTCTTGGGTTAGCAATCATCCACAATGTTCTCATAATAACTTTCACACCACAATCAGACCAAGAAGAGAAATTAAATTTCTTGTCCGGGCTTGTATAACAATTCCTTTTTTGTGAATTGTGATAATCCCTTTCTTGGGTTAACAATCATCCACAATGTTCTCATAATAACTTTCACACCACAATCAGACCAAGAAGAGAAATTAAATTTCTTGTCCGGGCTTGTATAACAATTCCTTTTTTGTGAATTGTGATTATCTATATCACTTTGCAACTCTAAAAAGGATTTAACATAAATAATTTTGATTAAGTTATATTGAAACCCCAATCACAAACATTCAAGCATGTTTTGCAGCTTAGAAATTAGTTTGGCTAGCCTTAAGCCATGTGAATTTTTATAAGCTCAAATCAAATCAAAATTTCGATCGAGCTTAGGCCTATTAAATTATATGATTTTTAACAAGCCAAGTTAATATCAAATCTCGATTAAAATTTAACTAGTAATTTTATGTCTGAGTCTGAGCCGAATCACAATTTGGCCCAATCTAAAAATGTCATGTCCAATTAAGTTTTACATAAAACTTTGAGTTTTAAGGGTTTAAGTTAAGTCCCTCAAATATGAAGTCCTATTGTAAGCGCCTTTTTTTTTTATTAAGCCCGATTGAATTGAGCTACTAAATCGAGTGTTTTGCCCCCATCAAAGATGAAAGTTTCTTTTTAAGAGGAAGATGTCAATAAAATGGTGAGCATTTTTCATAATTCAAGAAAACTCTCCATCAATCTGCAATAGCATACAAAATCTAGTTCAAATACACAAATAATACTAACAAGAGAAGAAAGTATATTAAAAAATAATTAGACATTAAAAGATCCACCAATTGGGAAAAAAACCACACCCACATACCTAATGTCGTAGAAATACTATCTAACCATGCAATAATCAACAAATACACGCATTACAAAAAAATTTCTTACTCATTGTCACAGACATCCAGAAATTATCTTTCGTAAGCTTGAGATATTCTAACAATAATTTTCATATAACTGTTGCACCAAGAAAAGAAATTAAATTTCTTGTTCGAACTTCTTTTCTAAATTGTGATTTTCTATACTATCTTTTAACTCTAATAAAGATTCAACACATACGAAAATGATTTTGATTAAGTTATAGTAAAACACCAATCACAGACAATTGAAGGTATTTTGTAGGCTTGACGATAAGCTTGGTTAGCCCATTATCTATACAATTTTTTTATAAAAAGCCCAAACTTTGATTGAGTATAAGCCCATTTAACAATATAAATTTTTATAGGCACAAGCTTCAGTGTTGATAAGCTTTGATTAACAAACCCAAATTGAAGACTAAACCAGGTCATACTTTAACCCAACCTGAAAAGATCAAGCCCAATTAAATTTAGAGTCAAATACAAGTTTTAACGAGCTCGAGTCCCTAAAGCACTATTCTAACCAAATTATCTTTATTAAATTAAGTCAAACCTAAAACCGCATCAATTCAAGGTGTCAAGTCTAGAAGAAGCCAAGTAATGTAAGAGCTCAGTTGTAATATTCTACAAATGTTTCTATTAAAAAAAAATCTCCCAATTGAAGAAAATGCAATTGTGAACTCCAGAAAGCATTAGGGAGACGAACTCTTGAAAGAAAAAGAAGGCATTAGTGAGAGAAACTCTTGAAAGAAAAAAGAGGACATTAGTGAGAAACTCTTGAAAGAAAAGCTGATTTCATAGCACCACTGTCAAATTGCTTCGCATGGTGATAAATCCAAAGTTGCTAATAGCACAGATGTACCACATACAAAGGTCAGGAAGTGATAAATACCACATACCAGCAATTTATCCATTTATTTTGGCATAACTACTTTCAATAACAAAAGCCGAGAGGGATTGCATAAAGCTAATGAAAAATTGTGCTGCATATTCGTATCTCTTGACCTCAACACGTATGTATTAGACAGGTTAGGACTAGACTATGTACCAGAAACACCACCTCATTTCAAGTTCAAGAATTTAAAACTGAACCAGAGACAAAAAGCCAAATACTAAATATCAGGATCATCCACAAACTTTACAGACACTGATGAACATAAAAACATGAAAGGGAATGATGTCAAGAAAGCTTAGATCTCAATTTTGTAATCAACAGGCACATCCTCCCGATTGCTGTTGTGACTGTGATGCGTTTGTGTTGGAAGACTTGAGATTCACATCAACCATGTCTTCCTGCTTTGTAGAAGAAAGTGTTTCCATTCCTGGCAATGCTGCTGCAATTTTACGGAATAGTGCCTGAAACGGGAGTTGAAAAGAGGAAACCTAGGATGAGTTCTATAACATCAATTTTCTACCATGTTAAAAATTTTGCTAGCCAGTTACAAGTTATATTGCATCATTTATCTGTTAAATTAACATTTTGCTTCCTAGAAACAGGATGGAAGCTTACCTTTATATTGAAGCCAGCCTTTGCACTAGTTTCAATAAACATAACATTCAAGTCCCGTGCTTTAGCTTCTCCTTCCTCTATTGACACTTGCCTGTAAAATCATGTCCAAGATCCCAAGGGATCAGAGAAGCATCAATCTCGCATACATGCAACTATTGAAATAAAATGGCTCTCTAGATCTGCGCACAATCATTCCTGCATTTTAAATTCTCAACTGACAAAAACATGCATGAAAAACAAAGGTAGTGAAGCAGCAAAATGTAAAAGAAATGGGAACAATGACCTTTTTTCAACAAGATCAGTCTTATTTCCAACCAGCACAATTATGACATCGCTTCCACGCTCGGTGCGAACCTCTTCGATCCACTTAGCTGTGTTGAGGAAAGACTGTCTACCTAGAGGTGGGTAGCAAGCAATAAGAAGCAGTGAGAAACATGACGAAGTAAAGAAGAATTTAAGACGAGAGAAGAAAGAACATACTAGCCACATCATAAACAATGACAGCTACGGAGGAATCGCGAATATAGCTAGGAATAAGACTCCTGAACCTTTCCTGTCCTGCAGTGTCCCTTTAACTCAAATTCAAATAGTAAGCACATCAGCTTGACAATATAATGATATACCAAAGCAAAGGGTCAAAAGAAGGCACATACCAGAGCTGCAGTCTAACAGTTCGATCTTCGAGATACATGGTCTTGGATAGGAAATCAATGCCAATGGTGGCCTGATAGATACACAGATTAGGGAATGAAAGGAAGCAAAGATGCAAAGGAAATAGGAAAAAAGAGATCCAGGAGTACAGGTCGGAGTGAAAGAGAGAACCTGATAGGTATTATCGAACTTATCGTACATGAAGCGAGTGATGATGCTGGTCTTGCCAACAGATTGATCTCCCAAGAACACCAACTTGTACTTTGCAAGTGCTGATACAGGAGCCATCTAATCTAATTATTATAACTGATACTGATATTAATATTAATTATTATTATTAAGAAGAAGAAGAAGAAGAAGAAGAATGAAGAAATTTGGGATCGCCGGTCGAATGTGAAGAAATCAGAGAAGGGATCTGGATCTCTCCTCCGGCTCCGGCTCTTTTAATTAAATTGGGGGTTGGTGGTGGAGGTTATATCCATGCACCACGGCCCTCTTCCTTACTTTATTATCACACATCTCGGTCCAGCCCAAGCCAGTTCAGTCCAGTCCAGTCCTCGTACAATATTAATATTCAGTTTGTTCTGCTGTTGCTGCTTCTTCTTCTTCATCACCAGCGCGTCTTCTATCTATCCAACATGGCTTCGGCTTTGAGAGGTGCGTTGCTTTGCCACTTGCGGGTTCCTGTTGCCCTCAGCCGATCCAATTGGGATCCTCTGGGCTCGGTCGCCCGCTTTATGTCATCTGGCCATGATGATCATTTGACCAAGGAAGAAGTTATTCATAGAGTCCTGGATGTTGTCAAGTCCTTCCCTAAAGTCGATCCTTCTAAGGTTTCTTCTATTTCCTTACCTATTACATTCCCCCTAAACTTTCACTTCATTTCTAATTCCTACTTCTTTCTTCTACTTGAATTATTTATTAGGGTTTTTGTTCATATCGATCCTTCTTATTTTCTATATAATGATTGAGTTCCTATTGTGCTTGCTTGCTTGCTCGCTCCACCAATACATCCCCAGCCCCACGTGTTAAATGCTATAGCTTTCCGGCATTTCTCTGCAGGTCACTCCTGATGTACATTTTCAAAAGGACCTGGGCCTAGATAGCTTGGACAGTGTTGAGATTGTCATGGCTCTTGAAGAGGAATTCAAGCTCGAAATCCCTGACAAGGAAGCTGATAAGATTGACTCCTGTAATCTTGCTATTGAGTACATTCATAACCATCCACTTGCCAGTTGATTAACTTGGCCTTTCTCTCCTTCAATTTTATGCAAGGCTATTGTTTTCTACTGTGTTTTTGATCTTCTTGACCATGATGTTTCCATGAACTTGATCATCTGGACCTTTTTGGTATGCTTTTACTTGAATGTACTTGGATATTTTCCTTAAAACTGGACTCTCATGTCCTCTATTTTCACATAAAGGATACTCAAACTCTTCTAAATGTAACTTTCTTTGTGCATCTATCCAAGTGTTTTTCCTCTGATGCTTCCTCATTGTGACTGGTTTTGTGGATTTGTTTCATGCCTTGTAGTTTCTACATTGCCGCATGAGTTTTGGTACTTATTTTCGCTTTGAAGAGAGTAGGATTTCTTACATCTTTAGTATTGTGGAATAAGGCTGAGCTAGTGTTTCCAGTGTAATACAAGTTGAAATCCTGGGGCAGGAGCAATAAGACAATGCTTCCTCCTTTTACATGGTCCTGGTGCGCAAGGGTCGTAGCATAGATGACCTTCCTATTATGTTGGAATTTGATTTATTTTACGTCTTTGGTTGCTTCCATGGTGGCTGAAATTTTGATTATCAAATGTAGACGACTATTAAAGTGCTCCAAAGGCACTCTGTTTCCAACTTTTTCCTTCTTTTTTTTTTTTTTTTCTGGGTCTTTGGTAAAAATCAGCTGCGAGTTTTACACGTCGATGACTCCAACCCTGGCTAGATCTTTCATGAATCCCCCAATTTACATTAAGTGTAAAGCTCTATTTGCCATGGATTGTGATCAATCATAGGCAAGGATGCTATCAGCTAATTCCATGAATTCATAGTTCCTTCTTCTTTCATTTGGGTTTTTCTTTGTTGCATCAAGTCACGGTTCTATTACTAAAGTGTATTGTAACATCAGCACGGAAAGACTCCTTGCCGTCGGTTTAGTTGAAGATTAGAGCTCATTTGGCTTTGAGATGTCTAGAAGATTTTGCAACCTGACTCTTAAGCGCGGGCTGTAATTGGTGAAAGGTCAATAAGGTGACTTTTGATTCTACAAGTTCTATTGATTTAAAGCGACATCAAGGTTTGATAATCTCCTAATATAACAAGGAAAGACTTGCTCTTCGATACAAAAAAATTCACAACTATCAATATAATCTTCAAATGTCGACTTTAATAATAAATATAAATATGTTAAAATTTTATTGAATTTTTGTATAATTATAAAGGATCAAAAATCAACGGAAACCTCTATTACAACCTTTAATAGATTAGCCTTGATTAAAAATTTATGGATCAGACAGTTCTATGGTTATATCTTTAAAGAATGTAGTCGTTGGTCTGTCTATTTCAATAAAATCTTCCTTTTCTTGGTCTTTGATTTAACTTCTGAAATTAAGACTTATTTTAGAACCCTCGACTTTTTGTAAGGTTGGAAATTGAGACGAGGCCTTTTTTTTTTTGTGTGGTTTGATAATTGAACTGGTAATGACCCTCTAATTAAAACTCAACAAGCTGTTCAATCTTGGAATGGATCTCGTACCAGCTCTAAAGCCAATTTAATCACCCTTAAGGACAAATGGAATATCCCCTTGGATTTGCTACATCTACTCCTAATTATCAACCTGATTTGGGTAGATAAGATACAGTTCAATGTATTAATCTACCACTAAACGTCTTCGGTATTGTGAAATTCAAAAATTGGCAAAATCAGGATAATTCAAGGATGATCTAGTTTCCTATTATTTGGCACAAGTCTCTCAAGCCTAGCTACTCCATTTTTTTGTGACTCCCAGTGCTAAATAAATTGAACACATTGGACAGACTTCACCATATACCTACCAACTCTACCTATATCCTCTGTAAGAAGGAGAAAGAATCCAATAATCGTTTGTTTTTTCCTATGTCCTTTTTCCTAGTACATATGGGAAAAGATCCAAGATATGTACATTGTTTCTAATGCAAGGAATACCTTCTTAGATGCTTTTAATTGGCTTCTGAAGTTGAACCATGTTCTTAGCTACAACAAACAGATATACAACATATCTTTCACCTCCTCAATCAAAGAGATTTGGTGAGAGAGAAATAATAAACACTTTCAGAATATTGCACACTCAAAAAAAAAAGGCTTTGTCATCTCCAATCTGTGATATTAGAGAGAAACTCCTATAACTCTGTTGGGTCGGGGTGTGGGGGCGCCTAGAGTAGGCGATTCCACCTTTTGAGTGCAAGAGAGAAACTCCTATGTATTTACTACTTTCAATTAAACAACCACTTCTAGTTATTACTACTAATTTCCAGTTTTAATTCTACATCATATCTTCACTAACAGTAAAGCCAATATCGTTTTTGCTGCTTACAGTTAAAATGTTTTACTTATTGTTGAAAGCTACCCAGAAGAAGCACAGATTCCTTCAAATAATAGTTATGAGACAATGTTTTATTGAATATCCCTGATAAGGCTTAGTAGTTTTGATCATCCCTGTGAGAGGTAAGTACTTGTTTCTCATAAATTTATGACAATTGTGTGTCACAGGCTTCAATCCCAACCAACAGTGATTCTAATCCAGACTTGAGAATAATCCTTCATTCCAATTTGAAAAGCTCTTAATTTTCAGTTCAATTTTGTTAAACAGATTATGTCCTGCAGTGACTTTATTGTTATCGATTCTTCACTGGTCGTTGTTAGTATTATCTACCCCAAACAAGTGAACAACCCCAAGTATCAAAACATGTTCATCAAATCATGACCACTAAATGCATGTATAGTTTCTATGGTAAAGGAAGCTCTACTCTTATTGAGAAAAAGAACCTAATCGAGATACCCAACCTCCACATGTCAGTTTAGGGATGTAAAAATAGGCAAAGCTTAGAACTCTTATTGCCACCACATGATTAAAGTTGCAAACAGTAACACGAGTAGGCAGAGGCAAGAACAGAAGTGATTGAAAAACAACAACGAAATGTTTCAAAATGAAGTCTAACCTAAGAGAGACGGACGATGGTAACAGAGACGGGAGATGATTGGCGAAGACCCGATCTCCTTCGATAGATTCCAAATCTGGCGAAACAGACGCAAAAGGAAACATGTATATATGCGTTAGAAGGGAAAAGATTCATATACAAGGGAAATAAGGGGGAAGAGAAGAGAAGAATCTGGACAGAAACACAAAGCTTACCGTGCTTTTGGCAGTGGAGACGAAGCCGCAGACGAAGACACAGACTGGAAGGAAGGGAAGATGAAGACGAATGAACCAGTGTTTTAGGTTTCAGACGTTAAAAAATCGGGGCAGTTCTATCATTTCTAAATTATGTCCGTTGGACAGTTTTTTCTGTACCACAGGTTTGAAGCGGACAATATTTTTGTGTCCATGTCTAAGTTGGACAGGACAAAAACCAAGCCAGACATTAACCAAACACGATGATGGACAGGACTTTAGCGTCCTTGTCCACTATCCTCAGGGCTATGGACACTAACCAAACGCAAGGTAAGGTTTGAAAAAGGTTGTCCTAACCTAGCTTCTTAACAACGAATCTCATAGCATATACAAGGGATATAGTGGTGGATGCATAATCTTAGAGCAACACAAAGCAAAAAACTATTTGTACAAGAAAGTACTTGTCAGAGTAGGGTGATGCTCCATGCAAGATGCAAAGATTGATCCAAACTTCTTCTTTTGTAACATTTTCAAAATCTGATGGTGCTACAGTAAAGAAAATCTATAGATATGATTCATATACTTCACTTAGATTTTGTTAACTTCTTGGCGGAGTTCCTATATCAAGATCATCATCGCTTGCTTGAGTATTTTCAACTTGTTGAGTTGTACCACCATTTTCTAAAGCTTCAATTATGGTAGGGTAACTACCAAATTGGGGAAATCATGAGACCCGGAAGGACTTAAGGTTACTATCTCCCATTTCCATACACATTCTTCATCAAATACCACATATCTTGAAAGCACAAGTTGATTTACTACTAGATCAAAAAGTTGAAACCCTTTTGGACTCATTGCTATAACCAATAAAAATAAACTTCTTTCCTTTCTCTTTGAACTTGTCTCTGTCTTGAGGGGGAACAAAGGCACATACAATACATCCAAATATTCTGAAATGATTTAGTGTGAGTTTCTGGTTATGCCAAGCTTCAAAATGAGTCTTGATGTGAACAACATTTGTTAGTGAGCAATTGAGAATATATGTTGTAGTAGTAACAACTTCAGCCCAAAAGCTATTAGGAATACCTTTCCCTTTCAACATAATTCTAGACATCTCTACAATTGTTTTGTTTTTATGTTATGTGACTCTACTTTGTTATGGAATATGACGAATTGTAAGTTGCAAAGGTTTCCACTGGGAGTTTTTATTCAGAAACCATAACAACACGACTCCCATTCATAACACAAGTAACTATTTAGTTAAACTAGTTTTCCAAATTCTCAAATAAAAACATGAAGCCAATACCTTACACAATCGGAAGGCACTCACACAACTAGAACAATAATCAATTATTCGCATTCCAGAAACCAGAATAAAGGACGTGAACAAATTTCCATAGTGTTGATTTTTCTTTTAGGTTCCTTCAAGAATCTAATATGATCTGATTTTTCAATTCCAACTCCGATCAATAACAATCAATCATGTTTTAATCAAATTATAAAAATAAAGTCGACTCTGATACCATTGTTTGGAAATTGGGTCAGGATCTGATCCCGACTGCAGTGGAATAATTATGAAACTTTTTTGTGTTTTGATTTCCTGAAAACCAAGATTACTTTAATTCTATAAAATGACTAATACATGAATCATAACAAAACATGAATCTCAATTCGTATCTTATTCCGAAATTTGATCATTTTCTTGTCATATCCTTCAAACTGTTTTCGAAACTGATCTGTTTCAATTACTATAACCGCATAAATGTCTAGCTTCTAACGACATCCACATAATAAGTTGAGATAACTTTGTAACTCTTACAGAGATGGTTAACCGAGAAGTGTTAGTTTCATTAGGACTTAAGCCTATTTATAACAGATTTTGGACGTTTCAAAAATTTAATTGAAATTAAATTCTAATTTCAATTAAACTTTAATTAGAGTTACAAATAATTCTAATGAAATATCAATTATTTCCAAATTAGATTCAATATTTCATATTAATTCTTATTTATTAACTATCTCATATTTAATTATAAAGTTTATCAAAATTTACAATTAAGTCCAACTTGATTAAAAGAACTTTGCTCTCTTTAACCTATTCTTTATGTGAGACCCATTAAGTTCCCAAATATATTGATAATGATTATAAATTATAATTCTAACTCATAATTAAAATCAGATAAACTAAGACTCCTTTTAATTCTTCAATTAAACAATTTATAATCATAGATCAAGATTGACATTAACAACGAGTCATGGCCATCCAATATTTAGGAATGTCAAAGTGGTTTTGATTAACCTTTCTGTGCATGATTTGTTTGTATAATTCAATCCTTTCATCATCTAATGTTTCGATTAGACAACGAGCATAGAATTAATATCTACTTTATTTTGAGTCCAATGATATTAGTTTTATGTTGTTAGCTATCAATTCAATTAATAACATTTGTAAACTTTTCACAAAATGTCATTATACCTTGGATAAAAATTTCTCAAATCAATACTAATAAAAAACAACATAATATTCTCCCTAATTAATTTAGGGTAATGAATCTTATCTTGATCATACACAACCACCTCAATATAGTTCATGTTACATTCAATAACTACCGATTGATCGACCTATGATTAGATAGATCATAAAAAGAATCAAAACATAGCAATCTCCATACAAGATAACTTTGGTGACCTTAAGTCAAAAGATCATTTATACAATCATTACAATGAGAATTCTATACATATACAAGTAATGTTCCAAATAGATTTATCATATTAGGTATGTTCAGTGAACTTGGTCTCCAATAAGGACCCATACGTTTGTTTAAGTATCTCCATACTTTAGCTTATAAAATTGACTACTTCCTTCATAAAGAAAAACATAACGTGTGCTAGTCTTTTTACGTTCTATTAATGTACAATCTTAATAGGAAAAATGACTAGGAACAATTTAGAGATAATACATAAATACAATATGAATCTCATAATAATTCCATTTGCAATGTGTAATCATCTCATGGACTTTATCATATACATCTAAACTTGTATAAGATGAAGAATGCCTTTAATGATTATTACTAAACTACAACCAAAGTGATTTTGGTTGTAGGGCACAAACTAATAATCTCTCATTTGTATTGAGCCAATCATTTAAGTATCTCATACCCTATCATCATATGAAGATTATTCTACTACTGAGACATTGATATAATGAGAGAATTCTGCAAGATTCTCTATAGTGGGCATTCACATAAATCTTACAACTTCCATCTTAATTATTGTCATAATTAAGAAAAATTGTCAAAATACATATTTGGATCTTTAATGAGACCTTAGCTCCTTTTGCATGCCTAATAAATCTAATGTTCTACAGTACATTACTATCTTGAACAATGCAAGGAACTATATTAAATTCACTAAATAACTTATTGATTCAATTAATCATTTCCACTAAATAAAAAATATCTTATAACTTAATTAGCAACCAATTGCTACATTGGAACCTTTCAACACCTCAATTATGTTTGTAAGAATGAAAAAGGAGAGTCGAGAAATTGATAGGAGAAAATGATTCTTCCATCTTTATTTCATTGCAACTTCACTCTTTCTTTGCAAGCAATCAGAATATATAAAAAATGAAATATAAAATTAGTATTTTTATTTTATTACTCGAAAGATAATATTAAGCATCGATTTTAAGATTTCTTATTTTATTTTTTTAATTTTTAATATGTAATCTGACGTGATCTAATAATAGATTACATGTCAATTGTCAATTACGTGTTTAATAAATATGTTGACATAATGTATTAGGTTAGTACCATTAATTTTAAGGCCAATGACAAATAGTTTTACGAAAATTAAAAATTAAATCATTTCATTATCAGTTATCACTTTTAAAAATTAGCTCTAATATTATAATTTTTTAAAAAGGTCTATAATTTACCTTTTAATTATTAATAAAATTCGTAGCCTTCTATCTTATGAGTATGTTCTAAATAAATTATGAGTACACACAATAATTAACAAACTACATAATCTAAGTTGGTGAACTCCACACTCACTATCATATAATCGCGCTTTGAATAAACCATCAAACGATTTAATAATTCGCAAATCACTTAAATTATATGCTCAATTTAACACGTCATCTACTCTCTATACCAACAACCTTTTGTGTAAATCACTCGGCAAGCGAGCGGCTTAAAATAAAGTAACATACTTGACTTGGCGTGTTATTTACAACAACCTCAAGCACCTTAGGCAAATTTTAGAAACCCATGACTTTTAAGTGAAGCTGAAAAAACATTTTGTTTGCTCCATACACAAACCCAGCCCTTGAAACCTTGAGCTCCAAGCTTAAAGCATTTGGGAACTTAGCACCAACCAAACCAACGCTGAATTCAAATCCTGAGTCAGCACCAACCGATTCTTTGAATTCAGGATTATGAGAAAAATCCTCATAAGCACCAACCGAACCAATAGTCCATTGGTTTTGCATTGATTACATTTCAATTTTCATCACAGTTCATTTTTAAAGGGGGAAATGACTGCAAGACCAACTTCCTACTTTTACTTAACGCTGGTAATGAATGGAGATGGAAGGTATTCTGAATTGTTAACAAGGATTTCTCCATTCATGCACGTTGAGCACCAGTTTATGGCAAAAAGGGACACGAAAATAGCAAAGATGCTTTTGATGGAATGCTAACGTTGTTCTGTCGAAATTCTCAAATAATTAGTACTTCTACGCCATACAAAATGAACGGTATTGTTCCTGCACATAGGAAATTTCCAAGGATATTTGTTTTATGTTGAAAAAGGAAAGCTTGTTGAAAAACAAAAACCATAATTGCTAATCAATGAATATTAGTTTGGACAAAGGAAAACTCCAGTTCATTGCAGACTCGCTGACATGTATTTACTTGATCAACAAATAGAATAGGAACAATGGTTTAATGTGAAACTGCTGATCCTTCTGGTCTTAACTTGTGGAGTAATCCCTGATGAATATGAACTTCAAAGTACTAGAATGTAGAAAGAATTGAAGAAAAACATGATAAAACTCTGCGTTAAATTTTAAGCAACTGAACTACTCTAAGGCTTCTTCAAGTCCAACTCCGACCTAGCAAGTGCACGCCCTATAAAGGAACACTTTACTCATGTACGGCATAATATAAGCACTCAATACAAATGTTCCTTCAACGTCTTTGTGCTGCATGACTATCAGCATTATGAGCAGGCAATCTTCAAAGAAAAGTATGACGCTAAACAGGTAATAGAAAAAAGATTACAACTGACTTGGTTTCTGAGACCTTATCCGCTGCTGAGCTTGAGATACCTTTGCTTTCACCAACCCTCCTACTCGCATCCATTTTCCGCATAATCCTGAATTCCAACAATCAGATTTAGGTTCATTGAATCTGCTGCTCATATTTGATGCCAGGAACATGCTACTTTAAATAAGCATCTACTGCAAATGAACATGAATAACAAAATTGCTCTCAAGGTTAGAACTGATGGGTCGATCATCACAAATTATAGATCACCTCATTATAGGAACTGGGCACTAAGTTGAGAACTCGTTCCATATATAGTTAGGAGTATTGAACTAGTGGTATAAGTTGTAGTTTTAGAATAAAACCTGGTAATGGTCCTAGTCTCGAAGTCGTCGCAACAATCAATAAACCTGCAGCGAGAAAGAAATATATTAACCGAACGTCATGGATTTTTGGAGCGTACAACTACTTTTAGAGTGCAGCTAGAAACAAGAAACGAACCAGTCAAACACCATCTTAGTCCCAAAGACTGCACCTGCACCTAGACCCACAAGTCCCGTGGCTACACCAGCTGCAGCAAACCAAATATAGCAGAGAAAACATAAATCAAGAAACCAAAAAAATACAATGGCTAACTACTAGAGAGAGAGAGAGAGAGAACAATACCACCATAGGCCACCTTCTCAGGTGCTCCATCAATTGACTCCATATTTGCCCTGAAATTTACCAAACTGAAATAAAATACGAAAAACAAACAAAATGTCCAATAATAACCTTTTTGTCTTATCACACTACCAGATCTGTTTAAAACCTTCCATCTGCGCAAACCCTTTCTTCTCCTTTTCTTTGGATTTCCAAAAAGACGTATGAGAGTAAAAGAAATGAAATTACTGAAAATCCACAGCTAATCAGATTCTCACTCAGCATTTAACGGCGTTCTATTCGGTAAACTTGGTGCGAGAACTGAGGATTGCTAAATTGCATTTTTATTTTTGGGCCTCCATCTTTATTTATCTAATTATTAACGTGACATGTATAGAATATAAGGATGGGCCTTGGTAATTCATGATTATGTTAAGGGAGTCGTGTCATTTTTCAAGGTGGGTCATTGCCTTCGAGCACCCTCTAAAAACACCACCTTCAAACACCCGCTACGGCCACCACTGCTCTCTTCATCTCTTAACTATAATTCTTTTTCACAAATGAATAAGAAAAAAGAAACGTTTAACAAACCAATTCCCGTTCACACTCCCAAAACCAACCTGCATTGTTTCTCCCTACAACCTTGGTACAGAAGTGAATGGCTTTTGGGCCCTTTTCCTGCATTCCATATAAGAGCGAGAGCTGGAGGATTTATGTCTTGGGATGATGGTAGTGGAGAAGAAGCTCGTTTGTTGTCAGTTTACAGATAGCCCACATGCTGAGACTTTACTGCAAGTGTAGCTTTCCATATGTGCTTCTGTTGTGTGACTGCGTGTGTATAGTGTCATCATAAGGGTGTATATTATTAGCTTGGCTTTGTTCATAATCGTAAAAGTTTACGAGTAGTTACTCTTGAAATATCAAGTCGGGATTTGATCTCGGTTATAGTAAAATAAATACAAAACCTTTTTGTTTTGATATTTCAAGAGATAAGATTATTTTAAACAACATATTTAAGACAAAATATACATAAGATTGTTTTAAATTCTATAACATGTTAAACACAAAATATACATAAATGAACACACTTGTCTTCATCAACTAGTAGCAAACATCATCAATCAGATCCGAAAACACTTGTAATATCAAAACGATCCAGCCCAAAACCTGACAGATAGCATGAGATTGAGCTGGAACTTATAACCTATTTGTTTTGTTTTTCAAACTGTCATAACTTTTGCGCATTGGCATTGTCCTATACTTTTGACTTCTCCAACATAGTAATGTTGTATATAGTTTTACTACAGTAAATAAAAATTTCTTTCAATTTTCAAAAAAAATTGTTGTTTAATTAGATTTAATTGATTTTTTAATTAAAATTAGAATTTAATTTTAACTAAATTATTAAAATACCTTATTCTATTACAAATTAATATGCTCAAACTTCAAGGGAATGAGTAGATATATTGATTTTTATTCTAACTTGATTAAAACACCTTTTTTCTCTTCTAACTTATTCTTTGTATGTGACCTATTAGATTTCTAAATATGTTGACAATGTGTATAAATTATATCGCTAAATCATATTTAGGATTAAATAAATTAAACTCATTTATTTATTTAATTAAATAATTTATATTCATAAATTAAGATTGACATTTAGCAATACATCATAACCATCTTAATATTTAAGAATGTTAAAATGATTTTGACTAACTTTTTCGTGCATATTTTTTCTACACAATTCAATCCTTTTATCATGCAATATTTTTGTTGAGATTTCAAGTGTGACTGGAAATTTCATATTAGAAAGAGATGGAACTAGTGAGAGACATATAAGTATAAATGACACATAAACCTAATATCTTAAAATTTTGGGTTAAAGTGTGGTGTTAAGGTCCACGAATTTGTTATCTCACTAGGATTATATTATAAATCTCCCATGAAAGTAGGCTACCTCACATTAACCGTCAAAGAAGTTTTTTTTGTTGGTATTTTTATTGTTAAACAATACATCGAGAAGAAGGAAACTAAATAAAGTGGGCCTTGGGCCCCACCACTCCTCTTCTCTCTGTCTCCACACGCAACAGTTTCAATTAGACATAAAACAAGAAATTAATGTCTATTTTATTTGAGTTCGATCATATTAATTCTCCGCCGTTGATAATTGATTCAATTAATAATATTTGAAAATTATTTTTAAAGTAGCATTTCACCTTGACTAAGGATTTCTCAAATTAATACTAATCAAAAACAATAAAACATTCTACTTAATTACTTTAGTATAATCAATTTTATATTGGTCATCCAACTACCTGTATATAGTTTATACTATATCTAATGATTGCCGCCTGAGCTATCCTTGGCTATGATAGGTCATGATTAGTATCAATTATACCAATTCTTAAATAACTTTAGAGATTTCAGATCAAAAGATTACTTATCCAATCATCATAATGAAAATTTGTACAGACACACACATAATGTTTCAAATAAAATTCTCACATAAGATCAGTTTAGTAAACTTGTTCTCTAACAAGCACTCATATGTTTGTTTAAGTATCTTTATATTTTAATGTATAAGATTGACTACTTCCTTTATAACAAAAACATAACATGTGCTTTTTTTACACTCTATTAATGTCCAGTTTTAATAAAATAATGACTATGAATTATTTAGAGATAATACGTAAATACAATATGAATATCATTATAATTTCATTTACAATATATATTTATCACATGGGCTTATATACATCTAAATATATACAAAATAAAGAATGCCTTTTAAATAATTATATCACTAAACTATAACTAATATATTGACTGTATAGCATAAAATAACAATCTCCCATTTGTAATAAGTCAATCGTTTAAGTATCTTATACCCATCTCTATACGAAGATTCTGTTATTATTGAGACAGTGGTTTAGTGAGAGAACTCTACAAGATGTTCTAGAGTGAGCACATGTTTAAATTTTACAACTTTCATCTTAATTATCATCATAATCACTACAAGAAATCCGATGATTACCGACGGAAAGTATCGTCGGTAAAGATCGAATTGCCGTCGCTGAAGTAATTCACCGACGGAATTTGGTGGCGTGACATTCCGTCGGTGTAT
>JANZLD010000001.1:16869169-16885931 GCA_026413575.1 Erythroxylum carthagenense
ATATTGTGATGCCATGTGGATGTTAGTTGGTTGCTCGGTAGTGCACCTTTATTGTGGGTTACGTGTCGGAGCGACCTACGGGCGTCCCGATGTGTACCCTACGATAAGGGGGCGCTACATCGACCCTGATTGACAGAGGTAGTGATAAGATGGCCCAGACGTTTCATGCAGAGGATAAAGAGATATGGAGAGAGAGGGTCGCCTTGGCGAAGGCCCCTGGATGGGAGAAAGGATTCACTGAGTTCGCCCGCCCAATTAACTTGCATGGAGACCGAGGAAACACACTTCATAATGAGAGAGATGTAAGAACCAGGAAGGCCGATGTCGATCAGCGTGTCATGAATAAAGTCCCAAGAGAGGTGATCATACGCTTTTTCGAGATCGACCTTGATGGAAATAAAGCCCTTCTTCCCCGTTTTTCGGTGCATCGTATGAATGATCTCTTGGGCGAGTATGATGTTATCAGTGATGGAGCGGCCCGGGATGAAACTACATTGAGTTGGGCTCACTAGGTGATCGAGAAAAGGTTGCAACCGATTGATGAGGAGCTTGGTGAGGCCTTTGTAGATCACCGAGTACAAAGCGATGGGACGGAACTGAGTGATAGACGTGGGTGCGGGTTGTTTGGGAATCAAAACCATAATAGTGCGGTTCAAGTCATTGTCCTAAATCTCGTGTTGAAAAATTTGTTGGAAGGAGCGGACTAGTGAGGGCACTAAAGTGTCCCCTTGGGATTGGTAGAATAAAGCGATAAATCCGTCCACCCCGGGAGCCTTGTTGGGGGCCATGGAGAAGAAGGCTTATCGGACCTCGTCAGGAAGGATAGGGAGGGTGAGGTCCATCGAAGCGCGAGGAGGGAGGGGGGGAAAGCCGCCTCGGAGGTGCGGACGAGTGACGGAGGGTGACTCGATAGTATAAAGGGTTTCTAAGTAGCCCTTGACAAGCGCACGGATGGACGCTGAACCGGAGCTCAGAATCCCGAAAGTATCAGTTAAAGAGTCCAAGTGAAGCTTGGACGTTTGGCGATAGTGATGGCATGAAAAAATTTGTTGTTCTTGTCGCCTTGAGTGAGCCATTGGCTACTAGATTGTTGGTGCCAATATAACTCCTCCTGTAAGAGGACCTGGTCCAGCTCCACTTGCAAACGGGCTTCCAACTCATGCAGGGAATCAGAAGGTTGATTATTTAGGGCGTGCTGGATTCCCAAGAGCAGGGCGATGCCGCTTTTTGCGCCAAAAAATGTTGCCAAAAGTAGAATAATTTCAATGTTGTAAGTGATCACCCAATTGCAGAATTGCCTCACTCAAAGGTTGGCGATGGGGTTGCCAGTGGTCTGTGACAAGTCGTGTGAATCCTTCATGAGTCAACCAGGCAAATTGGAAATGGAAAGGACGGATCGATGTAAGGGGACGGGCTGAAGGAAGGATCGATGTAAGGGGACAGGCTGAAGGAAGGAAAGTAATTAGTAGAGGCCAATGATCGGATTTAAGGTATGGGAGATGAGTCACTTTCGTGGACGGAAATTAAATGAGCCACGCAGAGGTGCAAAAAGCTCTATCAAGGCGAGCGTGAAGATGGCCTCGACGCCAAGTAAATCGAGGACCAGTAAAGCCAGGGTCCTGAAGAAGATATCACTGAATACAATCCCGGAATTGTTTGTTAATAGACTGAGGGGTGCGAGAGCCCCCTCATCTATCAGCCCACTCTAGTTTGGCGTTGAAATCACCCCCAATTAGCCAAGGTAAGGTAGTGACACTGGCAATTTTCTGAAGCTGCTGGCAACGGATAGATTGGAGCAAATAGGTGGGGCTAGCATAAATAGCGGTGAAGTTAAAAGACTACTGATTCCGCTCGATTCGTAAGTGGATGAATTGCCAGTGTGCAAGGAGAACATGAACGGTGAGATCCGAATGCCATAAAATCCATATTCCACCGGAGAAGCCATTAGCTTCCACCCCGTAGGAATTAGGAAAAGGAAGAGACCGGATGACCTTATTCGCCCGATTTCCACTGATTCTCGTCTCCACTAACACAACTAGCAGAGGGTTATGAAGCTGGATTAAAGTGTTAAAAAGGACAACCACTTTTCTTTTGCATATGATTAAATGCAATTAGTTTTTCTACTTTAGTAAAAACAGAGAGAAAAAAAAAGGTCAGGTGTTAGACCCTTAAGGCGGCCTTAATTTATGGTGGTAATTGACATTAATGGCTTGGGCAGGAAAATGAACATCAACTTTAAATTTGTGAATGAACTATGCATCATTTATATATTAAAAAAACTTAAATTCATCAAGGTTGGAATGACTGATAAGTCAGTCAAACTAACTTCTGTCCTTTTTAGACTAAGTTGAATTGGTTTTACGAAAATTTTCATATAGAAATGAAGCCACATTTGCAAACTTGGATAAGGAAAATAATGTAAGTATTCCTTGTTTGAAATTATTTTAAAGCAGTTGGAATGTAAATGTCGTATTGTTCTTGTTTTAAAACTTATGTAACTTTCAGCTGCATTTGCATCTGAGCATAATTATTTATATAATATGATTACTATATTGGGAAAGAGGGGAGCTATAATCGGCACACGATTTAGTTGTACTCTTTTGTTTAGCTTCATTAAGTGTTCAAATTCCTTACTTTTATGTCTTCAAGATTACTAAATGGAGTGCAAGCAGGGTGTTTGATTAAAAAAATTTATTGAACTAAATGAATGAGACTTATGGTGCTATACAAGGATTGTTTCGTCATTTATCCGAGTGAAAAACACCTTTACATCAAAATCTTATGTAAAGACTATAGTATCTAATAACAATGTAATAAGTTAAATCTATTTTCCTTATTAAACTTCCTTTGTCCCGTCCTTTTATTTTTGTTTTCATTTGGATGATAAAAAACTGACGACTATATTAATTAATCAGATAAAGAATAGACTAAAATATAAGTTAGACATTTGACTAAAAATAAAATATTCCTTTCAAGAAATGTATATAAATAAGGAGTATGTGACACTTCTTTTCCCCACCCAATTCCTGAGAACCTTAGAAACAATCTTATAACTGAAGTTACATCTCAGGAGATTAGGGAAGTATTCTTTTCTTTCAATTCGAATAAGGCCCTTGATCCGGATGGTTTCAATGAATTTTTCTTTAAACATACTTGGCAAATTATTGGTAATGAGATCACTAGGGCAATCCAAGACTTTTTCCAACATGGGAAGCTCCTCAAAGAGATTAATTCAACCTTTATTTCTTTTGTTCCTAAAAAGAACCAACCTTTCATTGTGTTGGACTATAGACCTATTTCTTGTTATAACATGCTTTATAAGGTGATCACAAAAATCATGTCTAATAGACTTAGAGATTTTGCCCCTCATTATTAGCCCAAACCAAAGTACCTTTATTAAAAATCATCATATAGGGGACAACATTCTCTTAGCTCAAGAAATTTTCAAGAACTATCATCTTTCTAATAGCCATAAGAGATGTGCTTTTAAAATAGACATGGAAAAAGCTTATGATTATATCTAGTGGGATTTTCTCCTCAAGGTGCTCATAGCTGTAGGACTCCCTCCTATGTTTATTAAATGGATTAAAGAGTGTCTAACCTTTCCTTCATACTCTATTCTGATTAATGAGACTCTTACAATTTTTTTTTGGAAATCAGGATTAAGACAAGTTGATCCTCTCTCTCCGTACCTGTTTATCCTCCATATGGAGGTCCTTTCTAGGAGTCTGAATGATTCGATAGCAGGAAATCCTACTTTTAAATTCCACAGGAGATGCAAAGCTCTCAAACTTTCCCAACTTTTGTTTGTTGATGACTTGTTAATGTTTTGTCATGCTGATCTGACCTCAATGACTACTTTGCTTAATTGTTTGAACAGTTTCTATAATTTCTTTGGTTTGGAAATGAATATTAACAAGAGTCAATTCTTCTTATCTCTTGATATGAATCATTGGGCCATTTGATTGGAAACCCTTTTAGGTCTTAAAAGAGGTCAATTCCCTATGAAATATCTAGGTATACCTCTTTTAACAAGAAGATTGACTAGGAGAGACTATATTCCCTTGTTGGAAAAAATTGATTCTAGAGTTAACAAATGGACTCATAAGGCTTTGTCTTATGCTGGTAGGCTCCAATTGGTAACTTTTGTTTTTCTACCTTTCAGGTCTATTGGGCTAGCCATTTCAATCTTCCTCCTTCTATCATTAAAGAAATATAGTGTAAACTCAAAAGCTTCTTGTGGTCTGGGAAGGTTGTGTCTAAAACTCATGCCAAGGTAAAGTGATATGATCTTTTCAAACCTAAAATGGAGGGTGGTCTGGGGATTAAACATTTAGTTACTTGGAATAATGTTTTGTTAGGTAAAAAGATATGGGTCCTTTTTAATGATAGGGAAACTTTGTGGGTTAAGTGGGTTCACACCATTATTCTTAGCAGAAATAATTACTACTGTGCCCAACCAACAAAAAATAGCTTGGAGTTGGAGGAAACTCATTCAGGTTAGGAATATTATTAGGAATTATTTCAGATTTAGGATAGGGAATGGTGTTTCAACTTTCTTATGGCAGGACCTGTGGCATCCTAGAAGACTACTAAAGGATCTCTCAACTCCAAGAATTATCAATGGTTCAGAATTTCCAATGAATGCAAAAGTAGCCGATGTTATCAGTGACAATGTATGGAACTAGCAAGATGCTGCAGTTGAGGCCATTTGTATGTTAGAGCCATTAATATATCAACCTGATGGGTCTCAACCGGATAGGCTAGAATGGATTGCCAGCCCCACAAAAACTCACACCAATTATTCAACATACACTTTGATAACACCTCTTTATCTGAAAGTACCTTGGTATAAATTGGTGTGGCATCAAGATACAAACCCAAGGTATGCCATTATCTTGTGTTTAGCTTTCCATAATAAGAGATCAGCTGCTTTATACCTTTGTGCCTAACCATTGTTCACTCTGCTCCTCAGACAATGAACCTATTAGCCACCTCTTCTTTAAATGCTCATTTTCAAATCAGTGTGACTACACTGCCTTAGTCACTTTCAAATAAACATTCCCAACCTTTCAAATATTCAATCCATTCAAAATTGGTTCAACCAAACCCAAAGCCACAGAAACATTGACCTTAACCCATTTATTATCTTGTTATCTGTTGCTGCTTACTAAGAGATAGGCTATTATTAAAAACAATTAAGAGCAGAAGCCGTAAAGCCGTGTAAGATTGGTAGGAGGGTACACCAAATGCTAGCATCAAGCAAGAGAGGATGATACAGAAATGTCTCAATCTCTAAAAGGTATTGAAGAGCATGATGTCACAAATATCAACAATTCACTCCTTGTGCAACCCAACAGTAGGAAAGCTCAAACCACTGAAAGGTATCTTAAAAACTGGAGGACCAGATCAGTGATTCATAGGAAGTTGGATGAGAGTGGAACTACCTCTCCACCTCAGCACTTCAGTAATTCTTTACAAATAAGTTAACAATGTGATCTGTAAAAGAGATGTCTTCTTTCCTATTGTGTAATCTCTGATTATGTATTGAAGGTAGTCTTGAATAGTATAGGTTACAGTACCTACTGCTGGGAATTATTGTAATTTTGGTAAGGTGCTCCTTGTTATGGACATCTTGTGGGCTGCTAAATCTTAGGATGTTGTTTGGTTGTGTAGGCATGGGGAGCAATTATAGGGTCCCTCATGCTCACATGTTAGGTCTCTTTTATATAGATAAGAGATTGGCACTCTTGCCAATCTCTTGATTGTACATACCATTATTTATTTATAAATTCACTGAATTACCAAAAACATGGATTGGGATACGATCTTGTGCAGTAGAATAATTAAAAATTTTTTTGTTTAATTTTTTGAAAACCAAGATCACTAAAGTTTCTATAAAATGATTAACACATAAATCATAATAAATCAAAAATCATAATTCATACCTTATTCCGAAGTTTGATATTTTTCTTGTCACATTTGTCAAACCATTTTTAAAATCTTAACCACCGTAGCCCCCAAGTATTCGAATTCTAACGATATTCATAAGATGAGAGAACTTTGTAACTATTGTAGAGAGGACTAGGGAAAGAGTGCTAACTTTTTTAGAGCTTAAGCTTATTTATAATAAGTTTTGGACATTTTAGTAATTTAATTGAAATTAGAGAGAGGATTAGGCAAGGAGTGCTAGCTTCTTTAGAGCTTAAGCCTATTTGTAATAGGTTTTGAATATTTTAGTAATTTAAGTAAAATTAAATTCTAATTTCAGTTAAACTTTAAATAGAATTACAAATAATTCTAATTAAATAACAGTTATGCTCAAATAAGATCCAATATCTCATAGTGATCTTTACTAATTAATATTTCATGTTTCATCATAAAGTTTCCCAAGCTTTACAATCAACTCTAACTTGATTAAAATATCTTTGTTCTCTTTAATCCATTTTTTATATATCAACCATAAGGCTCTTAAACATGTTAACAATTAATACAAATTATAACCTTAAATCATATTTATAATTAGATAAATTAAAACCCTTTAATTTATCTTTAATTCTCTATTTAAATAATTTATATCCATAAATTAAGATTAACATCTAATAACACATCAAGACTACCTAAATGTTTGGGAATATTAAAGTGTTTTAAATTAATCTTTTTGTGTATGATTTTTTTTCGTATAATTCAATCAGTTTATTAAACAATATTCTGATTAGATATCGATGATGGAGTAAATGTCTACTCTAATTTTGAGTCTAATCATATTAATTATCCACCATTAGCTATTAATTGAATTAATGACATTTGTAAACTATCTATAAAATATCATTCTACCTTGGCCAAGTATTTTCCGAATCAATATTAATTGAAAACAATAAAACATTTTTTCTAATTACTTTAGAGTGATGAATCATATCTTGATCAATCAATTACCTCCATATAGTTCATACTATATCTAACGAATACCAACGAAGCTATCTTTAATTATAATAGGTCATAAGTAGTATCAAAATATAACAATCCCTATAGAAGATTATTAAGTCAAATGATCACTTATATAATCATCACAATAAATATTTCATAAACATAAAAGTAATATTCTAAATGGATTTTTCATATAGGGTCAGTTCAATAAACTTGTTCTCTAACAAGCACCCATATATTTGTTTAAATATCTCTATACTTTAGTCTATAAGATCGATTACTTTCTTCAAAAGGAAAAATAATATGTGCTAGTCTTTTTATATTCTATTAGTATCCAGTTTTAATAGAACAATGATTAGGAACAATTTAGGGACAATGAATAAATGTAATATGAATCTGATAATTTTAACCTCATCATAATTGCATTTACAATGTATAATTGTCCCATAGGCTTTACCATATATATTTAAATATGTAAAAGATAATGAATATATGGAATGCTATCTTTATTCATTTTTATTTATTAAAATCCTATTTTAATTTTTTATAATTTACCACCATTCTAACTTAATTTCTAATTAGCTCTGCATGGTTTCTAACTATAATAGCTGGAGAAGAATGAGGGGATTTATTGGGTCTAATGATCTTTAGATTTTCTAGTTCAAAAATTTATTTTTAAGTTCTTTTTGATCTTCTAAATTATATCTTATAGCTGTAACGCTAATAATTTTTTTTTATCTATCATTTCTAAGTTTACTTCTTTTTTTTTTTTTTTTTAATCCCAAAATTGTAAAAGGCTATCAAAGTAATTTTCCTTTATCTTTTGTTTTACTAAGTCTAGTCCATCTTTGATGGTTTTTATTTGTTAACAAGTTTTCTATAATATTTTCTATTTTTAATACAGGTTTTCCTCTTGAAAAGATTAGTTTTTCTTTATATCCTACACCACGCTAGGCTATGTGAAGTATAAAGGGTATTAGGGTAGATCAAGCATAGACAGTTTTTTATTTGATTAACCATGATCTAACAATCACAAGGAGTTTTAAAATGTATTTTTTGTTTAATAGTATCAAATAATATTTTATGAAATAATTAGAGAAATTTGTATCCTAGAAGACTATGAGTTCCAGTATCATAAAAACAAAAGGGCGGACATGTTATTAAAAATGATCCTAATAGGATTTGAGGTTATGAATACCTTTTGGTAAATGTATCTTATTATTAGAAATATCTAATCCTATTATGGTTTTTAAGGTTTTATGATATTTTAAAGGAAAATAACTTACTTTAAATAATCAAGAACTAGCTCCACTGTCTGTATAAGCAACAAAGTATGCGAATATATAATCTTTATAAGTTATTCAGATTGGAATATAAATACTAGTAGTACTAGTCATTATCTAAGAATATATATAATGTATTGTTGTTGTAGAATAGTTGTATTCCATATTATCTTATAAGGTTGAAATTGTTTGAGAAAACTAGAGCCTAACATTATTTTAAATTGAATCCTTAATTTTAAACTAATAATCTTATAGGTATTTAACTATCTCTTATCATAATAATGATTTTTATGTCAGTATCAATTTGATGTATTTCACATTTGAAATTTATATATTGATAAGGTTCATTTAGTTGAAAATGTATCAAATTATATGCTAAATTATGACTAATGTAAGTTCAATTAACTCCAATATCAATTAAGATATTGTAGGGAACATAATTTGTACCATTAAAATATTGTCCTTTAATTTTATAATTAGAAATTATCTTTCTCCATCATCATCATCATAACATCTAGTCCAAAGTCCCGCAATAAAGCGATGTCTGGAGAAGCCTAATAGTACGTAGTCTTACCCTCACATAGTAAAGAGGTTGTTTTCGATAGACCCATATGCAGATGTAACAATAAAAGAGTGATACAGATATTTTAAAAAAAAGCGATATGAAGATATATATTTTAATTATATATATATATAATATTTAAAATAATTTTTAAATAAAATATAAAATTACAATTTAAAAAATTATTATTATTATAATTACATATCTTCATTAGGAGATGCAAGTCTAGAAGATACAGTTTTAACAAATATACCTGATATATTGCAAAGTACTGCTTATACCTAATATGGTGTAAAATTCTGCTCACCATTATCGAATTGTATGTGTCATCCTTGTGTAGGGCCATCGTTGGACTTGAAAATTTGGATAGTTGGCGGTTGAGGCGGTGGTAGAAACAGAAAAAAGGGTGGGAGAATCCAAAAGATAAAAGCATAAGAACATAAGATTTTAGAAGAGAGCAGAGATTTGAAAAAAAAAAAAAGAGACCATCTCCGTCCTTGTTGAAGATTTGGAAAAAAAACCCTATTTGCTCTTATTAAAGTATTAGCATATTGGTTACTAATTGAAACACCGGTTTCTGAATATGACAATGAAGGTAGTAAGGTTTTTTTTTGTTGTAAATATAATAAAAAATCATTTTTAAGGCCTTCCATATTTGTTATATAAGGAGGATACATTCTTTTAACTTCGGAAAATAATTTTAGAAAGTCAATAATTTTTTTTTTGCAAAACATTCCATATGATGAGTATTTGATATGGCATAAGATATCATATATGTAATATAATATGGTCTATGTCCATCTTTAAGTAAATCTTTTCTTTTAAAGTCTTGGATTAAAGAGAGTTTTCTATTAAAATCTTTATCTTGTATGTTATAAGACATCTTAAGATAGATATTAAATATAATTTTTTGATATTGAAGATTGCTTCTCAAAATTTTCATACAGGCCTCTTTTCTATTGTGAATTTGATCATCTAGTATTGCTAAATTTATAGAACTATCTATTCCTGCTCTAAAAGTACATCTAATTATCATTTGTATAGATCCAATATGCACCTGTCCTATTTTGTCTCTAATTTCTTTGAAAATGTGATCAACTTTTTAGGAGATGTCTCTTTTAGACAACAAATGAATCATTACTTTATTTGACATTAAACGAATATTTAGGGTCTTTTCTTTAAGATCAATACCATAAAACAAATGGTGTTTTCTAGATTTTAACCTTAGTTTTGCTTGTAACATCATATTAAAACAGCTATAAGAATTTATTTAAAAAAAGTATTCTGAATCTTTTAAAGCATTTTCTATCAATAAGAACTTTTTGACTATAATCTCCATATTTTTCAAACGTTTCTACTATATTATCTATTATTTGCTTATCAATTTGAGAGTAAGAAGATTATCTTATTTTACTCATTTATTTCAAAATTTGAGATTTCTTCATATTTTGTATGTATTATTATAAAAATGCTTTCTTCAAAATAGCATTCTTCAAAAGTGTTAATTATAATAAAATCTTTATTTTTGTATCTTTTTATTTATTTCATCATCTATTTCAATTTTATGTTTATTAAATATTTTAGGACATTCATTAGTGTGGTGTCCTTTTTCTTTACAGTAATAGTACTGACATTAAATTATCTTTTTATTTTTCTAAAAAAATTCTAACTTTATATCCTTTTTTTCTTGTAATATTTTGCTTTATGTTTCTTAAAACATTTTCTCCTTTTATATTTATTTATATCTTATTATAATAGTAAGGATTATCACACTATCATAATATACATTTTAAAATCATAATAACATAAAGAAGATTTTTTCTTTATTTCTTTAGTTTTCTTTAGTAATATAGCATCATCACACCATTCACTTAATTTATCTCTTAAAAAAGAGATTCTTTTTTTCTAAGGTATCTACAAATCCAAGGTTGTAAGTTGTCTCTAATTTACTTCCCCAAGGATTAGAGATCTTTGAGCAAAACATTTTTAAAAAAAGTTGTGTATTATCGACTTGATTATTAATATGGTAATAATAATAATTTAAGAAAATAAAAATATATCTGTTTATTTCATAGATATCACGTAATTGCAGCCTTTGTAATGTTATAACATATTTACCTATAATATTTGTATCTTTTAAAATATTTCCTTTTTCAACAAATTCTAGACGAAACGTTTCAATTGCTCAAGTTATTAAATTTGCTATATTATTACCTAGATTAAATATAGAGTTTTTAATTTTCATTTAAAAATTTCCAAAATACGAAAGAGTTGTTAACTAAAATATTTTCTAAAAATTGTTTAGTTGTTTCATAATCCATTTTATTAATAGAATTGCTACTCCTAGAGTAGTTTCCTATTTATCTATTGCTTCTTCTATATTTTTTTTTATGCAATCTATCTAAATATATCCAAAAGGATTTATAACTTTTGTTTTCATTTTATCTATGGATGTAAAGCCATCTTTATCTTTGGTTATCATATGAGTTTCATCACATCCTAAATTAAGTATGATAAAACTTTGTAAATGATACCTAGGAGGTGGATTTCTAGAAATACTAGTTATATAACTAATATTAAGATTCTAGTGAACTTCTTATTTAACTAAATTGAGTTTTATATGTGCTAAAGTTTCTAAGTTTAAACTTTCTATTTGTTCATTTAAGTCTTCAATTTCTGAATAAGAAGCTTTTGTGAAATTTTCCATTTTATCTATAATTAGGAGGTGTTTTCTCTTTTAAAATTAGATCGCATATTTGTTTTTTCATAGAATTTTTATTAGGTTTATTTTTTATTTTTAATTTATTTAAAATTTCCATCATACCCTGCATGTCTATGATTTTTTTTGAAGTTTTTCTATACAGAAAAGAGTGTTATTTCTATAATATTATATCGTTTTTTAAATTTTTGCCAAACCAATTTCTATTTTAATCCTTGAAGTTTAATTTTAAGTATTTATTTTTCTGTCATGTAGATGATAAGCTTCATAATGTCTACTCATTTCTAAATAAGCTTCTACTTGCAGTTTTTTTTTACATTTATGATATATTCTATCTAATTTGTCCATCATTGCTTTAACAAGGCTATATTCTTTCTGATTGGACCATCATTGCTTTAATAACTTTTATAGCCTTTTTATCACAATTTGTAAATAATATATAATTATATCTATTTGTATAATGACATAACTCAATCTAGGCTTCTTGTAAATAAATATTAGGTTTATTTATTTCTGAAAGCAAATCATCACAATAAGGACACTCCCTTGTAATTAACAACATAAGTTGTAACATTTCTAATAACCTAACATCAAATATAGTTTCATATGAAATACTTTGATAATTTTAAATTTAAGGATCAATTATCATAATGAAGATATCTACAAATACACAAATAATTCTATAGTTAGGAACAATTTAAGAAGAATACTTTATAATAATTTGAATCATACAACTATAATCACATCGTAATTTCAATTGTAGAGTAATTAATTCAAAATTTTAAATATTATATTCTAACACATTTTGCAGGCACAATGAGCTATAAATAATTAAATATTGATATTGATGCGGTTAAACGGAAACACCTCTATGCTAGCTATTGAGTAAGAGGAACACATTCAAGTTCAATCTCTAGCACCCCTCTTTCGACCTTCTGTAGCCTGAGGCTGATTTCTTGTTTTACCAAGCCATCTTCTATGGTGATCATACCGTGATCTACAAGAGTATTATCTTCGCTTGCTTCCCACTTGCCAAGCTGGGTTGGCTCGGCAATTGAGGAATTTTCGTAGGCTTTGGCGGCAGAAAGCAAAGGTTGAATGTCAATTTCAGCTTCGCCCATAAAGTCATCTGTTGAGAATCTGTCCTTATCATAAACAAGCTGCATAAAATTACCAAAAGGCAATTAAATATAAATGCTAAAATTCCATAAGAAATGATCTCGCAACCAAACATATTATTTGCAGAATTTAGAATACTCAGGTTCTTTTGTGTTGAATATTAAACTCGTAAACAGCTACAAAAAGGGTGGGTCTGCCTGTCTATCAGAGAAAATGATTCGTAGTTGAGATAATTCAACTAAGCAAAAGCTTTCCCACTAAGGTTCACTCTTTTAACCATATAGCTCACATTGACCAGACTACAATTAGCATGTTTATAGTTGAAGATCATTACTTTTATGACTAAAACCAACACAACCTGTATAAAAGCTTCAAATGTTTATCCAAGCATGCTCTCTTTTTCAATGCATCTTTCATCATCCTCAGCCACATAAACATATGAAAAGAAAAATAAAAAGCTCCCAAATGAATGGAAGGACTTGATGTCAACAACGTTGTCCATCTGAATGATCAGTTTATCCTTAGTCACAAACCAAATCACTTAGTAAAGAACCTGCTTACCACTTTGAGACGAGGAACGTGCTGAGGAATCGACAACATCAGGCTTTCATTCCAAATAGGATTCAAGTTGTTCTTTATGACATGTGTCTTCACTGACTGCAACAATAATTTCATAGAGAACTGTTAAAGAGAACAGTGTGTCTAGATATATATATATATATATATATCATTGCAATTGAGCAAAACTAACTTGTTCCTTTGAAAACTGAGAGAGGGAAAGTCTTACTTGCTGACCCAAAGCAAGGATGACATAAGGGTCACTGCTCATCATATCCCGAACAGCTAGATTCTTTCCTTTGACCACATTAACCTTTATTAATCCAACAAATTCAACCATGCCTGCCTATAATCAGCATATGCCAAGCAGCAAGATTCAGTAAATGGCGCTGAAAAGATAATTATAGGTATTCTAGCATTTCCTTCTTTGATCTAGAATCATGAATTATTTGATCATATGATATGCACGTAAACCTGGCACTAACATTGTATTTATTAATTGCTATGTTATAGCCTGTAGGACGAGTAATCTATACACTTGTTTGAATAACATTATTTCATGTATATAACTTAACTATACACGCAACAGGATAGGCATGTATCTTCCATTCATGAATTCCAAATTTCACCCTTTTATGACCGCTTTTCAAGAAGATACATGTCAAGTTGTTTCAGATATAAGGTTTAATTGACTCGAATAAACTTGCATTTATAAGTTCAATTTGGCATTGTGCTACCTATTACCTATCTTTCTATACATGCCTGCAATTGCCTAAACATTGATGGAAAGTGAAGTTTATGAGTAATTATCTTCTGGTGATACCGCAGCATAAAGTGGAAAATGAGCATAATACAATCCCCAAGGTAAGCGGTAAACAAGCAGGACATTATTACCAAAGAATTGCTTTTTTTCATGTGCTTGTTCTCTGACTCTTTTCTTCCCCAGCTGTTACGAAATGCATTCCCTGGATGATGTCTGGTAGGCTGTTTCTTATCTTGGCAAAAATTATGGCGTGAAGAACTATTTTGGAATGATGATGAATTTCTACTTGCTGGATAAACGCAGGCCATTGGTTCATCAAGTTTTGTAAACTGTAGCTGCTCATACTTCTTTCTACATGTCCAGAAAGAGATAAGGAATTAGAATGATATGGATCTCTTGTGTAAAGGGCTGTTAAAAGTTTTGGCCGTACCTAATAAAATCAGCACGCTCATCTATAGAGGCATTTGGTTTTGGTTTTCTGTAATTAATTGGAATGCAAGCTTCGTACTTCTTGTTTGCTGCAGTATTGCCACCCAAATCTATCAAGCTGTTGACTTGTTCATCTGTCCAATCATCTAGCTTAGCTGATAGAACCTGGGATAATTAGACCAAATTTCAGTAAAGAAGAAGCTCACACCATCAACGACAGTCCTTTGCGCTCTGCAAGAAACTTAGTTAAACTGAAAGAAGAAGAAGAAGAAACTTTAAAATCCGAAATCCCATTCTAGCAAATGAAAAATAATGCCTCCTTTGGTTTACTTTGTATGAAGTGAGAAGAAAAGTAATTATGTGCTTCAGATATAATAGATTGAAGAATAAACAAACACCTTTGATATGTGTACTCCAAGGCTTCTGTGAACACCAGAGCACTTGATACAAATAAATACTCCAAGATTTGTTGACCTGATAATCCATCAAACGATTTGGGTAAGCAGGCAGTACGTCGAATTAGAAGCCATTAAAATGTGAGTACTGTGCTTATTTATCATGAAAAAGATAAGTAACTAAAACAATCCAATGATTTGATGAACATCACACCAACAATGAAACTACATCCTCAAATTTCAGATAGCAGTTTTTTCAAGCATCTCATTGATATCATATTGATGTATCACTACCTGCAGTTAAATTTTTGTCACTCGTCTCAAAATTTGACTGCAAAAATAGTTCATTTCAGGACAAAGAATGATAAAAGATTGATAAGCTTCTTACTCAGTCAATAAAAACTTACACCCATTTAGGATTGGGAGCTTCACAATCTGCACAATGCTTGTTGCCCGATTGACTCAGCAATTTCTCCAGTTTTCTCTGTGGACCTGGTTCATGATGTAAAGAAGTTATGAAGAATCTCCAGAAAAAGGCCATTTCGTACTTATGTATGCAATAGATCCTGTAGGCACATACCAGAAAGTCTTAGTCTTTCCTTTCTGCAGTGAATATGACTCTCTATCTGCAACAGATCCTGTAGGCAAGTCCCTGAGCCTACAAATGCAACGAATTTTCTGAATGCAGGTTAACTGACAACAGTAGTATTTTTCATAAAAGTAAATTGTTTTTCTCTTAAAAACTGAAGATAAAATTCCAGGAAGCGCATCAATCACCGAATGAAGGAATGTAAACCCAGAAATCGTGTCATTAATCTGTAATAATTTTGCAATTCTGACGTTGTGAGAACCGATTAAAAATGATTTAAAACTTGAAGCTGTAGATAACATAAAGAGATTAAACAATAATCAAAACAGAAAGAAGTCCTATAATGCATGGTGTTTTCCATCAAAAAATCATCTCAAGAAAAGGCATTTCATGTGTCAACATGTTCACTCACCAACTGAAGCCCAACATATCTCTCCAGGTTGGAAGGCAATCAAGTCATTTTCCGTTATTTACTTTAAACCCACGTATTTTGTTCATAATGCACAAATCATTTACCGTACCGTTCTCCTGTCGAGCAGACATTTCCGCCATTTTGATATTTTCTCGCTCCAAGTTATAGGACACCAGCTACCATACTTTAAAATTGTATTATTACTCCTCTGTATTAGAAAGGAGGAGTTGTAAAGAAGCAAACCAGAAGCATAAACGTCACCAAAAAATCTCATTCCAAGAAAAAGGAAAAACGAGAAGGAAAAGAGGCTCTCATACGTTGAAAAGAATGTGAAGGGAAATGGGTACACTGATCAGTTGGTTCCCCGCATCAGAAACGACGTCTTGAATCATATGAAATATCAGAAGTTACACTGATGCTAAACATTGCATCATTTATAAACACGAAAAAAAAAGAAGACAAAATGACTCTTACAAAATTAGAAAAAGTTGGTCTTTGATTGCCTTGCCTTGATTGAATTGTTCCAGCAATGAATGAAATACAGAAGAAATCAACAGGAAACATGCCATGAAGCATCAGACATTAGAAATTTGGAAAAGGAGCAACAAAAACCAAAGATTCAAGAGAATATGGTTACGATCGGAAGAATGATATGGCAAAACGTGATAACTATTAGTTTTTGTTTTTTGGCAATTGTTCTTTGGGCTTCAATCTAAAAAGAGAATGAAAGTGGCACCAGAAATAAGTGCACTAGATTTTTTAGGGACAATTTTGGGCGTCTGCTTGTTACCCCATACCCCACACCCTCGAAACAAAAGCATGTTAACAAATAACAACACGTTCGTCTCCTCCTATTTGTCTTTTTGTATTTCTTATTAAGTATATATACTAAGAGCGACCGGATGGACGACCACGGAATAGATCCCTATCGTCCATTTATTTATTCCTTTTTTATCCTTTATTTAATCCAGCGGCTTGTATTCTTTCTTTTTCCTTTCGTTCTTTC
>JANZLD010000001.1:16939842-16950749 GCA_026413575.1 Erythroxylum carthagenense
CATAATATATTATTAACAAGTCATAATGTTAATACATGAATCACAAATATCCATTGGCCTAGGGCACACTACTAACATGTTCAACCTCCTACCATTACAATAATTTAACCAGATGTTATATCTTCAGATGCATATACTACGACTGTTGGTGTTTAAGTCATACAACAGAAGCCTGATGAAGATATTGAAGAGAAAGTTAATTATTTGTGTACTTCTGTGGGTGACTTGCATAAAAAAGTAGCGGATATTCGACGTGACATCAAGTCACTTCGCATTGAGATGAGAAAAATATTTCCTGAAGTTATGAAGCATCTATGATCATGATTTTTTTTATCAATAACAAATAGGGGGAGAAAGAAGAAGAAGAAGAAGAAGAAATGACAAAGATAGGGGAGAACAGAGCAGAACAGAAGATGGGAGATAAGAAATTTTTTCTATGATTATTTGTTATCATCAAAAAGAGGGAGATTGTTAAGTCAAAATGACTTTACGATTAATTTTTATGAAAACCAAATAATGATGAAGCTGAAGAAAAATGAGACGGAAGTGAAAGCAAAATGAGACGGAAGAGCGAAAATGAGACGGAAGCAATATGAGACGAAGCGAAGCTGAAAATGAGACGAAGGAATCGACGACGAAGAATCAAATCAGTTTGAGTTAGTTACAGAACTCAACTGAATAGCAATTTCTTTAAAGATCAAGAATCAAGAAGAAAGAAGCAGTTAAAGACGAAGACTATAAATATGAGTCGAAGTCGAAGACTGAAAGAGTTAGTGATTTTGTTAGTGATACTCAAAAACTAAATACTGTATTTGTGCAAAAACACGAGAGCTATATTTTCTGTAACAAAGCTCGCAATATCTTTCTGTAAGGAAGAAGAATACCTGAGAGCCTGAAGAGACTAAGTGAGAAAAAGAATACTTGTTGTACGAGACCTGAAGAGGCTCGGTGAAAAGAATACTTGTACTTTTGTGAAGTATAGTGAAATCTCAGAAGGGATTCTGAGGACTGGACGTAGCCCATAGTTTGGGGTGAACCAGTATAAAATTGTTGTGTCGATTCTCACTCTTAACTCTTAACTCTTGTTTCTATTGTTGATATAAATACTTCATAATATTGTTTGTTAATTATTTTGAGAAAGCAAATTTTTTAAAAGGGGATTGTATTAAAAATTCGAATACACAATTCAACCCCCCCTTCTTGTGCACTTTGTTTATCGTATACTAACGTGTGATTCACTTCAATTTGGTCCCTAGGCCTAGCAATATTATGCATACACCATCATTTGCATTTGTTAAAAACTTAGAAGAGCCCTCTCATATTTGTCTAAAGTCTCTCAACATCAATGGCAAGAAGTACGTAATAACATTCCGCATTTTTGTTTTTCTATAATAGACATATATATAGATTATTATCATGTCTAACAAATTATCCCTAAATTATTTCTTGTTATTGTTTTATTAAGACTGAATATTAATAGAATATAAAAAAAAACACAAGTTATGTTTTTCCTTATAAATGAAGTAATCGATCTTACAAGCTAAAGTATGGAGATGCTTAAATAAATAAATGGTGTTTATTAGAAAAAAAGTTCATTAAATTGACCTCATATGAGAAATTTATTTGAAACATTACTTATATGTCTATAGAAATTCTCATTGTGATGATTGCATAAATAATCCTTTGATTTGAGATCTTCACAATTCTCTTGTATAAGGATTGTTATATAATGATACTGCCTATGACATATTCTAATTAAGGGTAGCTTAGTTTGTAGTCATTGGATGTAATATAAATTATATGAAGGTAACTGAATGATTAATATAGGATATAACACCCTAAACTAATTAAAGAGAATATTTTATTTTTCCTTATTAGAATTGACTAAAAAATCCTTAATCAAGGTGGAATGATTCTTTGTAAATAGTTTACAAATGTCACTAATATAATCAATTACTAATGGTAGAGAACTAACATGATTAGACTCAAATAGAGTAGAAATTAATTTCATACTCTATGTCTAACTGGAATATTATATAATAAAAGATTGAATAATATAGAAAAATTATGTGCAAAAAAGTTAATCAAAATCATTTTAACGTTTCTAAATATTTAGATGATTATAATATATTGCTAGACATGAATAAATTAGTTAATTAGAGAATTAAAGATAATTTTTAAATCATATAATTAAAGATAAATGAAAACTAATTTAACATTTCTAAAAGTTTGTTTATTATATTGAAATTGAATCTTTTCTTGATAGTGGTATTAGAGTCAATTTTAATTTTATAACTTGATTCAATTGTTTGATTGAAATTAAAAACCTATCCTAATCGGTATGTCAATCACTTATTTAATCATTTTCTTTCTTAACTAGTTCCTCAATATATATATCTTAAATTACTCACCATTTTCACTTCATGTGCCGCCAATATATTTTTGTCAAATCATATTAATATTTCTTAGCATACTCACATATCACACATTATGGATCTGAAACATCTTTTTATCAATAACACTAATTCATAATAATTTCATATAGACCAATTTATATCAGGCTTAGTCTATCCTTTTTCCTAATCTGAGCACATCTTGTACTTAATGCGAGCTCACATTGGCAAGGTGATACTCTCAGAGACAATTCATCTTTTTTTTTTCACTTGTCATCCATGTTACAAAATTCCCAAAATCATAACTCAGTCCCAATATGCTCGAAATTATTCATGAATGCATGTACAATTATTTCCATATGCAACAATTTCACTATTGATGTATATGTGTACGCCATTTTATGCATGATCATGAAAATGCAAAATTTAAGCTCTCATTGAACACTCTTATTTACTATTCTAGCCTTCCCACATGTAATGAAATGTTACAAGTTCTATATCGCTTACCTGCATTGGGATAATTGTTATACATCAGTAATTACGAAGCTAGTTCTGCATCGCTACTCACAATAGGTTAACTTAGTTACGAGTTGGTTCTACATCACTTACCTGTATTAGGTTAATCGTTATATACCAGTAGTTACGAAGCTGGTTCGACATTGCTTACCCACAATTGATTAACCACTAGTTAAGGAGCTGGCTCTATATCGTTTACCCATACTATATTAACCGTTATACCCCGATATAATAACATGTATAAAACCTATCAATACACCATAGGCTAGAAACCATTTCCTTTTTATCAACCAATAACATCATCTCATTGTAAACTTAAATCATATAAGATTTAACTTTCAAACTTCAACTCATATATTGCTAAAACATAAACTTATGCTAGCAATATTCACATAAAACTCATAATCAATATTCACTTCACGATAGAATATAAATCATTTTCATAAAATCAATTTAAAGAACGCTAACTGTTTTGCAAACTTATCACCAAGCACACTGACACATTCGGTGCCTCTCTTTTACCTACACAAAATGCATTTCTCATGGGCATTTACTTTCAAATTCGAAAATAAGACATTAAAACTATAAGTTCGGTTTAATTGAATTTGAGATTAGTATTTAATCGTGTAATACCTACACTAATTGTATTTCCTCTTACTTCCGTAAGCTAGCCTATTATTCTCCGTTTCCAAATATAACTTAGAAAGTCACTTAAATACCATATTTTACGCATTCTAACTTACAAATTTCTTCAAAACACTATTTCACCTAATTTAATTCACCGTATTACTTATGATGAGTCGCAGTTATGAATACGTTCACATTAGTTTTGAGGTTTTCTAAAAATTTGTTTCCCTATATCTCTAGTTTCTATATCATCAGAAATCGGCCTATTTGAAGTTCTAAATCAAGAAACATGCACTAAATATCACAAGCTGCTCCAACATAGAGGTAGCATCAGATTACCATTTTCAATATCAAAAACTAATATGATTAAGCCAAAATTAGGTTAGGGTTTCTCTAGGAATGTTTTTTTACTATGTCTTAGGTTTCATGTCTAGTTGGAATCACCCAGTTTGGAGGTTTGTAGGCCGATTTATAGCCAAAAAAATGGGATTAGTTCAAACAAACCTAAGATAAAATTCTAGTACACGTTACTCTCTTGTCACATTTAACAAATTCCATGCAAAGAAACACCAGAATAACACCAAGGCACTATTGATCTTAAACACATCCATCTCATGCTAAAAACCCACAAAAATTAGGAATAAGCTAGGAAAACTTACCACTTTTTCCTCCAATCTTTTGGGTATTTGTTAAACATCTTTACTTGATCAAGATCTCTTCAAATCTACATCAAAATCCATTAACAATGGAAGCCCTCTTCTTCCTTTCTCCTTGGCTGACATTCCCTCTTGCTTCCCTTCTTTTCACTTTTATTTTTGATCTATCACATTTACTCTCTCAAACACTCACAGTTATGTTAAAGAATGAAGTTAAATGTCTTACTTTATGCTTTTTCTATACTCATTTAATGGATTCCACATGTCACCTTCCTATTAGTTTTGTTCTAATGACTCATCCTTCCACCAATGTAAAATGACCAAAATTTCCTTTAATGAATACTAAAAAGATCAAATTGTCCTTTAATGCATTTAATTAACTAATTAATCCAATTAAATCTCAAAAATATTCCACAATTGTCTTAAAAATTTTTCAAATTGGTTTAGAATCATTAATACCCATTACTTTTAAAAAAGGGCATTTTAGTCTTAAGTTTTGGAACTCCCGAAAGCCATTCTATCGGACTTATTTTCGATCCGTTTCATTATCATTGGACTTTGACACTTATTCTGAATATTTTTCAATATTTTGAGAATGGATCCCCCAAAAATCACTCTTCGCCCAAAAATACTATTCACCGAACATAAAAATTTATATTCAATAAAAGGAAAGATTCGGGGTTTTACATATATCACCTTTACTTGTTATTTCTTACATGTTATATTGTTTTTGTTATTATTTCCCTTAAAATAAATCATTCATTTTAGAAGATTAAATAATAAAAAGATAATTATTATTAGTAGTTATAGTCCTTATGGGATCGATGCTTGAACTCCATAAACTATATTATAGAAAATGATAGGTGCACTTGCATTAGTGATTTTTTTTAGTTTTAATTGGTGTTTTGAGAAATAAATAAAATCACATATCAATAATACAATATGAAAAGATTATATGGGATGTGGGAAATTAAAGATCATCAGTTCCTAGTAAAATTTTGTTATTGCATCTTAGCTAATGGTGGTTGCATAAAAGGAGCCCTACTCAATGTGTGTAAACCACCCTACTGTATATGGCTTTTTAAGTTTTCCTTATTAGTTTTGTAGCCTACTCTAAGGAGAAAATGATCTCATAAGAACCATCAAAATGCAATGTGATGAAGTAAAAATCAAATGATTATCTTAGAAAAGTACTGTCAGAGTTAATTAAAATAAAGGTCTTATTTGAAGTGTATGCAGGACTGTTTTGACCTTTTTCAATAGCTTTGCTTGTTTTAATTGATGTGTGTGATAATTTAAGAAGTTTGTCCAATTAATTTAAGAAGTTTGTCTATGTTAATGATAGTCATCATCTTAATATTAGTTTAATGAATAGTATCCTAAATTTTCTTATAGGTTATTGAGGTTACTTTGTCTTTGTTATTGTTATGGTCCTGTGTTTAACCATATCGCTACGCTGTGATAGCATAAATGGAAAATGTAACTTCAGCGTGATGACAAAATTTTCTTTTCTCCCACTGAACCCACCAACTTATGAAGTTCACGTGGAATGCTAATGTTGACGAGGCTGACCTTACAAAAAAAATCAAAGGTGTTGGAAAATGAAGCTGGTAGCAATACTGTCGCCACATTTCCAGAACACCCATTTGCCACATTAACGCTCTTATACTCTTATTGAGACGCCACCAATATTGGTCAAAAGCACAAACTCTTTATTAAGCGCAAGGCTCATTTAAGGTTCAATGAAATTGATGTCGAGAAAAGAAAGTTGTTTCAAAGATTTACACCCTGTTTGGAACCAAGTGAATTGAATTGAATTCAATTACAACATTGAATTCAATTCACTTGTTTGGAACAGAAAAACAAAGATGAATTTAATTCACATATGTAATTGAAACTCACTTCTTTGTATAAATTCAATTCACCTACAAGCTCTTGTGAATTGAATTACAAACGAATGTTAACTCTTATTTTTAAACGTTGAAAATGAGTCTTCCAGTAATACCCACGCAATACTCTTCAACGCAAGCACCCACGCCACTACAGCCACTCTTCTCCCATCTTTTGGCTTCGGTGTTGCTTTTGGCTTTTGCGTTTCGCTTCTTCCTCTCTTGGCTACGTTTTGGTCTTCCTCCCAAGCTGCTATTGTGTCGTTTTTACTTCTTCTTATATGCTGCGTTTGAGCTTTTGTTCTTCCTCTACATTGCATTTTATTGGAGAGGAGAGTGCTACTCTCTGTTTTTCTGCTACTGTGCATTTTATTTTATCCTCTGGTGCTTTGGCTGCTACGTCGTTTTCTTCTTTGTCCTCTAAGTTTTACTACTCTTCTCCTACTCCACGTTTTGCTACTGTTCTTGGTGCTGCGTCATTTTGGTTGTTGCTGCTGGACGTTTGGTGGCCATGTGTGTGTGTGTGCATATATATAACGGACGTTTGGTGTGTGTGCGTGCGCATATATATAACGGTTGTGTGTGTATATAAGATAAAAGCTTGGTACCCATATGTGTGTGTGTATAAACAAGATAAAAGCTCAGTACTCATGTATGGCTATGTGTGTATTTATATAGGATAAAAGCTCAGTGCCCATGCGAGTATACTTATAGGAAAAAATTTATCGACATGTGTGTGTATATATATAGGAATAAAATTTGGTTAACATGTGTCCATATATTGCAAAAAAGTTTTGTGACTATATGTTTATATATAGAGAAAAAATGTCTGATTGCCATGTGTGTTTGTATATAGGATAAAGATTCGATTCCTATGTGTGTATATATACAAGAAATGGATTTGGTTATCATATATGTATATATATGAAAATTTTTAGTACTGCTCGTTCATGCATTTTTAAGCTTCCAAATTATAAAAAATGTTTGATTTCCATGTGTATTTGTATATAAGATAAAGGTTTGATTCTCATGTGTGTATATATACAAGAAAAGGATTTGGTTATCATATATGTATATATACGAAATTTTTTGGTACCACTCTTCATGCATTTTTAAGTTTCCAAATTACAATAGTTTTCTATTGTCTTCATAACTAGGTCTAGCCTAATGTCATTTACAATCAACTTTTTCTTTTCATTTTAATAATGAACTTTTTTATTATATCACATATAATGAAATTGATGTTTATAACTTGCTTTATATAAGTATGAAATTTATTATTTATTAAAATTATTTTTTAGTTAAAAGTAAAAATGTCATATGAAATAATTGAATTCACTTTAATTGTGTTCCAAATAATGTAATTGAATTCAATTCTAATATTACTGACTTTGTTCCAAATAGTGTAGTTTGAATTCAATTCAATCTCATTAATGTAATTGAATCTAATTCATTAATGAATTCAATTCGAAGGTTTCCAAACACCCCACTAGACGGTCAACAAGGGTGCATTGAAATCGAAGACACAGGAAGAAAGAGGATATACGAATTAGGGGTCAATTTAGGATTCAACTAAAAACGAAGTGTGTTAAATTAGGTCAAAAAAATATCAAATATCATATTTGTTTGGTTTATTAGATAACTAAATGTATTTTTTATTTTTAAAAATAAAGTAAATTCTTAAATGATAAATAATCATCTATGAAGTTGACACATTGAACATCGACTAACAAATCATTTATTCTTAAAGATATTTCTTTCTACCATACTATCGGATCTTGTTGCAGGGCGGACGATTTCAAAACGGACTTCCCATTCATTAGATAGAAGATAGAGAAGATCACAAAGATTTTTGGATTCGTTGTTGAACTCGTTCCAAGATCTCGAATCGAATCGATATTGATATATCAATTCGATCCGAGATCTCCTATTGAATTACTCATTCAATGAACATTCTCAATATTATGCCTTGAAGATGATTTGAACCTCCACGCTCTTTAGCACGAGATTTTGAGTCTCGCGTGTCTACCATTTCACCACCAAGGTATCTTGAAAGTTAATTGTATTACATGAAGTAAAAGAGCCCAAATTCCAAATGAACAAATTCAAACTTGAAAAAAAAATCTTTCTGATTCTTGAAGAATGAGGGGTAAAGAGAGTGATCGAGAAAGATTTCTTGTTCTTATTATAAGTTATAAATTATAAGATCATAATTGAATCCGCATATGTTTGGTAAAAAAAAAAAATCTTCTCTTTTGAGAATTCGATTCAACAATTCCAATTATTCCTTTGATTGGAACATTGGCAAAAATTAAATTTTGTAACAAAAAAGGACATTCAAAGGTTCAAATTAGATATGGGATGATTTACGATTTCTTTATTCATTTCCACCCAATGAAAAAGGTTTTTTTTATTGGATAAATCGACATCATGATCTTGTTGAATCGTAAGAGAAAAAAGAGCGTTGTTATCCATTTTATCAATTATTGGATACTTACTAGTTCCAATTTGAATTTTTTTTTAATTCTGGTATCGACCCAAGACTCAAGATTGGCCTTATTTATATTTATAAAGGACAACTAATAAACAATTGACAAAATAACTCTTTAAACGATAAATTTTTTATTAAATAATATAAAATAAATTAATACCATAAATAATGACAGAAATCAACTTGGATCAATTGGATCTTTTGACATCTAGCTTTTCAAGCTTCATTACACTTACATGGACATCATAATGAATTGACATCAAGTTAGTGAATTGCAATTGAACAAATTACATTACCATAGCTTCAATTAAGCTTACAGCAAATTAAAAAACTACCCAATCTTTAGGTTAATTGATGTCCTTCCGTTTGTTTAATAATGGTACAATCCTTCAGCAGAAAGAAACGATCCATCAATTGCACTCAACAGACATAAATGCCCAAAGGAGACCAAAAAAAAAAAGAAAAACTAACATCTCCATCAACCATAGATCACAAAGGATTGTCTAACATGACAGGAAGATATTGTTTTGAAGATGAAGTGATAGAAGCACAACTCGGAGAGATAATGGCTACACTAACCAGCAAAAGAAAGAGAGAACATCTAGGTGTTTGTTGCCCTAGTGTAAATCTGCTGGCTAGCATGGGCAGACACCATCCTAATCAGACCTCTAGCCATTAGCTCCCTGATAGCCCTCCTTGCAAGCGACCCACTAATCTGTAAAATGCATTTGAATGCTGGTCCGTGAGGGAGCTCACTTAATAAACAACGAATGTATAAGGTAGCACCCATAGACTAGAAAATATATGTAAAATTTTACTAACACAAATAATAATCATTATTTGGGAATGCCATAAAAGAATGAAAGTGAAACATAGAATATCACAGTGTAATGAAGAATTACAACGCACAATTTACGACATCTCGAAGAAACGGCCGAAACAAATAGGGAAAAAAAAACCAAGACAAGCTTTAAAGAATCAATCTTGAGAACTAAAACACGGCAGTCAAAAGCCTTATCAACGAACCAGAAATATCAAAAATTTAGATTCTCGAGTATAAACAGCACTTCCTCTAACAATATTAACTATAAACCAACCCAACATCTCACAATCAGCAAACCACAAACCCATAAGCATATCAATCAGTCCAGCACCAAATTCTTATCAATCAAGTTAATGTTTAGAACCAAATTCCGAATTGAAATACCTCAATCAACTAAGAACCCTAAGAAAGCTTATCATTTTGACAGAACATCAGTGAGGCGCAAGGTTTTAGTAGCGTGCAGATAGGGTGATGGAACAGTAAAAGTACCCTCAATCGATCTGAGAGAATAGATGGGGTGATTAGCTTGTACTTGGGGGCCTCAGAGAGAAGCTTGTCGTATGTGGCTTGATCGAAGAGAACCATGTTGTTGACCTTCTCCTTTTGCTTTCCTTTGCTCCACTTCTTCTTTTTCTGTTTCCCTCCTCCTGATTTCGCCGGCTTTGACGACGGCGGCGGAGCTTTGTCCTTCTTTGGTGCCTAAAATCATCAAAGCAAACAAAAATCATCAATCTGCTACTCCAAGAAAGATGAGAAAAATACAAACTTTGGCATCAGCTTGTGAACTATGCTCACCATTGGATCTGATCAACTGTAAAGAGATAGAGGAGAAGAAGCGCGAGTGTAACGTGAAGGATGTGGAGTGTGGACGCTGAAACAACGAGTAGAGACCAAAGAGCACGGTTGTGGCGATTTTATAATTCATATCCCATTTAGGGTTGGGGTTAACTATTAGGTTAGCAACTAAAACGACGACGTAATAATGGTCATACTCATTCCTATGTAATATAGTTTTATTTAAAAGTAGAAGGGTATGGGCTGGTTTAGGTCTAGCCCAAAATCTTTTTAATATGTAATAAGTGTATGTTTGGTTCAGCTTTTGGAGACTCCAAAAATACTTTTTTTCTACCGCAAAAATTATTTTTGGGAAAAGATGGGTGCTTGACTACAAACTTCAAAAGCACTTTTAAAGTAGAAATAGCTTTTGAAAAAACTAAAATACAGCTTTTTGAAAAGCTAAATTTTGGAACTTTTCAAAAAAGCCCAAATTTTAGCTTTTCCAGGAAGTTATTTTTTTATAAGTTTCGTCACCTACGTACATAAACTCATCAATGTTCAACGCAGACCACGTCTGCGTTGTTCATCAACGCAGACATATACCGTCTGCGTTGTTCAACGGACACCGTCTGCTTTGAAGAATTTTATTTAAATTTTATTTAAATTTTTATAAAATAATTTTATTATAAAATTATTTTAAATATTATATGTATTTTAAATATTATTTAGCATACA
>JANZLD010000001.1:16978028-16997054 GCA_026413575.1 Erythroxylum carthagenense
TGAATAATACTAATTAATCCCTATCACTCTCATCCTATGATAATTTACTATTTTACCCTTCCTGTCGGGGGTGGGATATTATACTAGCCCCTTTTAATGCAACATTGTTAGCTTGTTTTTATTTATGGCTTACAACTTTGTCATTTTCTTGGTTTATTTGAATAGTTATTCTTTCTAGATTATGGTCTTCTCCTTTTTATTATTAATCAAATTTTTTAATATTTTACAAATTAAATTATTTAAATTTATTTTAGTAAAAATAAATTATTTTAATATAATATAAATTGTTCATATGTATAAAAATTTAAATTTAATTATTTAAATTTGTTTTAGTAAAAATAAATTATTTTAATATAATATGAATTGTTCATATATATTATAAGTTATTTGTAATTGTAAGGATATGATTCAAATAATATTAAATATAATATATGTGTGTGTGTGTAAGTGTGGAATATTTGCAAGAAAACTCCTGCTGGAAAAAAGGTCAAAAAGTAAGTACAAATTTTTGTTCACACTTTTTCTCTTCATGCAGGCGCAGCCTGTGCTTCTCTCTTATGTCACAGGACTCTTTCTTCATACACATATGATATATTACAAGTAGTGTAACAGTGGGAGTACTACTACTGCCATACTGCTTCTTCTTTCTCTAGGGTATGCCGGGCTCACTCCCGACAAAATCTTAAATTTATTTTCACTATACCCATTTGGTTTCCGCCATTTACTTGCTGTTCCCTTAATTGCATTTTGGTGTGTCAAAAGTTTCACCCTTTCGTTCAAAAAATCAAATGCTTTGATTTTGTGGCCTTTGTCTCACCCATTCATTTGCTTATTTGACTCTGGATCATTTGATTTAGGGCACTTTTGGGTCAGAATTCAGAGAAAAGCCGGACTTTACCGGTGGGTGTCACTGCATGTTGTGCTTTGCGTGTTTGTTAGCTGAGAGGAAACTGAAATTGTCACATTGATGGTTGCTTTTCTTTCTATGAACACGCCTGTCAACGTAGCTTTTAATCTGTTCATATTTTTTGAAAGTTTTCATTTTTGTGCTTTTATGTCTCCCACTCTAAGAACCCGTCTTGTTTTAGTTGATGGGCACTTTGTCTATTCAGTTGTTTATTTTGATTTTCGGGCTTTGTTTTCAATCTGCACGCAATTCAATGCTCATATATTCCCGCAAATTGAACGTCGGTCTTACTCTACTTCTTGCATTTACCTTTTTATTTTATTTTTATTTTTGGTAATCAAGGAAGTTCGTGAACGAATAAAAGGTATGGAAAGTTGCGATATTGGTTTAATGATTGTTCACCCTACTTATAAATGAGAAAACTGTTTTGGAGAGTTTCTGCTGTCCCAGTTACCGTGCTTTGATTTTTATATTTTTCTTTTGGCGGTAATCAAAATGATATATGTCTGTTGTCCTTTATTTGCCTTAGTTATGTCTTGAGCTAAACTAAATTTATCTGCACTCTAACAGCTATAAAGTACAGGTTGAGATGATAAAGGAACTTCTCATGGAATGCTAGGCATCTTTTGTTCCTATTTTTTGATATCATATATTCTTTTTCCGGTTGGGGTTGTGGTGGCAGTAATTTGAAGCAAAACATTAGGAAGTGAACTATGTTTCTTTCTGGATTTTGGGACAAAGTTTTATGTATCCGAGCTTCATACATTTTATGCAAAATGGTTATCTTTTCCTTTTCTCTTACTTGTTTATTTTGAGGGTTATGTGTGGAAAATGTGTTTGTTTGCATCAATTTGCTTATGTGTATCTTTCGGACATTCATGGTATGCCTGTCTATGAAAGTGATGTTTGTTTGCAGATGCAACTATGTGAGCTACTTTCCCTTTTTCAAAATTTTTTCTCCATTTTCTGTTTTGTGCTTTGGAAAATAATGACCTTTACTTTGTGTGTGTTTAGTTCTAATCAGTTCCATCATCGATCATTTCATTCAACCCATGTTTTATGCATATATTAGTGTATCTCCTACTGTATGGAAATATGCATGTATGTGTGATTGTATTGGTTTTAAGCTGTTTTGCTATTTCAACTTCTTTTTATGATTAGACTTTTGGATGCAGCTTTGCGGGGTTGACGACATGGTCTTATTTTCCTTCAAATACTAAAGTTTTTTTCTGCTCATTAGCTAGTGGATCAATTGGTATTTGAAATCTCTTCGTAGTATTATGGATTCCTTATTATTTGATTGTTAATTCTTACTCGTTTGCCCAAATTCATTGTTTTTACAGAGCAGAATCTTACTTACCCTTAGAGAAATGGAGGAAAATCTTCACCCGACCATCTTTGAGGGCGAGATAGTGGGTATTAAGTTTGGTTTGGCTACTCACAAGGAAATAGTAAGTAGAATACTAACTTTGTTGTTCCATGTTTTACTTGATCCATCTACTATTGGTTTAATTCTTTAAATAAACTTGTCATTGTAGAGGTTAATGAGTGAGTTCCGGAGAAAAATAGCCCATATGATCTCTTGGAAGTTATTAAGTGTCAACTTGTTCATCATTAAGATAAAGTGATATCATAGGTGATAACTTTTCTTTTTTTTTTTAGTAGAGTACATGGTGAGGCAGGAGTATGGAACCAAAAATTGGGAAAAGAGTAGGGAGAGGGAAAGGTGCTAATTGGGCCCTTGGTTCATTGACAAGGCGGGGACTCTTTTGTGCTTTGAAATTAGAAGTATTCTCTTAAGTGAGTCATGAAAAATGTTATTATTCAAGTCCTGATGACTATTGGTATAAGTCTTTAAATGAATTTGTAATTATATAGGTTAATGAGTGGGTTCTAGATAACACTTGCCTATATGATCTATTGGGAGGTATTTTAAGTGTTCACTTGTACATTGTTGAGATAAAGTGATATAGTGGGGTGAGAGTTTGTTTTGTTTCTGAGTACTTGGTGATGCAAGAGTATGGAACGAAAAACTTGGACATGGGATGGGGAAAGGGAAAGGTGCTAATTGAGCATTTGGCTCATTGGCAAGGTGAGGATTTTTTTGTGTGTTGAAACATCTAGAATTATTCTTTTAAGTGAATCGTGGACATGTTATTGCTTAAGTCATGGTGATTTTTGCTTGAAGTTGTACAACTAATATTTACTTCCATTGACTTATTTCTCGAATAACTTGTATGAATTGCTAATATCCTGATTCTGGATTTGTTTTCAACATTCTTCGATAGAGCACAGCATCAATTAGTGAATGCCCCATTAGCCATTCTTTTCAGCTCACAAATCCCTTCCTTGGTTTGCCGCTTGAATTTGGAAAATGTGAATCTTGTGGTACTTCTGAACTTGGAGAATGTGAAGGTGTGTCAATGAACTATGTTCTTGCGTTTTCTTTAACGAATCCATATATCTATACGTACAAACGTAATCCTATGGCTCCATTAAGTTTGGAAAGATTAGTGTAATGTTTCTTTATAAATTTGTGCTTCTTAGGTCATTTTGGATATATTGAGCTTCCAACAGCAATTTATCATCCTAGCCATGTTAGTGAACTGAAGCGAATGCTAAGTTTACTATGTCTAAAATGCTTAAAGCTCAAAACGAACAAGGTTAGTCCTAGTTTGACATCTTTTCGCATTCCTTCATCTGTGTTCAACAATTTCAATGATCCAATTGTTAATCGTGGTTTCTTATTTTTCTTGACATTTTTTATCTGTCTCAAGAGTTATTAGGCAAAATGATAAGATGAATGCATGGTAAAGGGAGAGGAAATGCAACAGAACACTCATTAGGGATTTACTCAGATGAAATTTAATTTCCTATAAGCTGGGTGAATGGAGATAGGTTAGGGCACCATATCTACCCTCGCTCCCCTCCTCCAAAGCATAAAAAAATAGAAGATGAAATGAAAGTTTGACTTAAATGAAAAAAAATTGCTAGGAAAATGTTTGTTATTTTAAAGATATGTTTATAAAACATGGGCTTATGCTTAATTACATGGCTGCTATATTTTGAAAAGCTTTTGCATTTTCTCGTGAGCTTGGTCTTACTATCTTGATGATTTAAAATTGCAGATGAAGAATAATAATGGTATAGCTGACCAATTGATATCTTGTTGTGAGGTGAGTATGAAAACAACAATTTTCACCACTTCTTTTGTTTTATATTGCTTGATTCTTTTAGTAGATTATTGTCATTTACTACATTTTAAGCAATTTTATCTAGTTCACAAAGCTTCCATTTTCTCAAATGCAAGCTCCCCAGTCTGACTTTTGAATGTACATTGACTATCTTATTGAAACACCAAGGTTGGTTTAGGAACTAGTATCTTATGGATTCAAGATGATTCTAGTGCTAGGATGAGGCATTCAGGTGCTCTAGAAGTAGAGGACTATTTTGGGTTTTTGTCTACTGATATTATTGTCTCTATGCCCGGTCTGTGATTTCTTCAACTTTAGCTTGAACTTTTTCTTTTAAAGGACTTCTTGGTAACACATCTTCCAAAATGGATTCTTAGAATATCTTTGGTTTCTCTGTATCTTTAGATTGTTGAACTAAATGCTAGTAGTATTTGCACTTGTCAAAGTGTCTTCTTTTATGGATGGGTCTTCAAGTTCTCATGCAATAGTTGGTAATTTGAATTCAAGTAATAGGTTTGTGGTTATTTAATCTTTTATAGGAAGCTACAAAAGTTTCTGTTAGTGAGGTGAAAACAAGTGATGGTGTTTCTTATTTGCAATTAAAAGTGCCTCGTAAACAATTCAAAGAAGGTCTTTGGAACTTCTTAGGAAGATATGGGGTTTGCTATGGTGATGACCATATTCGTACATTGCTTCCTTCTGAGGTTTGTATTCTTGTTTTATACATGTCCTTTCCCCTCCCTTATCCCTCTTTCTCCCCTCTCTCTGTGGTTGGTTTGTGTTCATTTATGAAATGCAACAGGCAATGGAAATTTTAAAAAGAATTCCTCAAGAAACTAGGAGGAAACTAGCTACAAAAGGATACTTTCCACAGGATGGTTACATTTTGCGGTATTTGCCAGTTCCTCCAAATTGCTTGTCCATGCCAGAAATTTCTGATGGCGTTAGCATCATGTCTTCGGTATGCAATTTATAAGTCAATTAGGTTTGCTATTGACTGTAATTGTATTTGGTGATTATTGTTGTTTTCTTATTGTGTTTTAGGATTTGTCTGTTTCAATGCTCAAGAAAGTGCTTAGGCAAATCGAGATGATCAGAAGATCGAGATCTGGTACCCCAAATTTTGAATCTCATCAAGTCGAAGCCATTGATTTGCAATCAGTAGTGAATCAGTATCTTCAAGTTAGGGGTACTTCAAAATCATCTCGTGACGTAGATGTTCGTTATGCCAAGGGAAAGGAGTCAGGTGAATCATCAACAAAAGCATGGCTTGAGAAAATGAAGACATTATTTATTCGAAAAGGCTCTGGATTTTCTTCTCGAAGTGTGATTACTGGTGATGCTTACAAGCTAGTGAATGAAATTGGTATCCCCTCTGAGATTGCGCGAAGAATTACCTTTGAGGAGAGGGTCAATGTGCACAATAAGGATTACCTACAAAAGTTGGTTGATAACAACTTGTGCCTCACATATAAAGATGGATCCACAACATTTTCACTAAGGGAGGGTTCCAAAGGACATACATTTCTCCGACTTGGGCAAGTCGTGCATCGACGGATTATGGATGGAGATATTGTTTTCATCAATAGACCTCCAACAACACACAAGCATTCTTTGCAGGCACTTTCAGTGTATGTGCATGATGATCACACCGTGAAGATTAATCCTCTAATATGTGGGCCTTTAAGTGCTGATTTTGATGGTGACTGTATTCACCTTTTCTATCCTCAGTCTCTTTCTGCAAAATCAGAGGTCTTGGAGCTTTTCTCAGTGGAGAAACAATTGGTTAGCTCTCACAGCGGCCATCTTAATCTACAATTCACCACAGATTCACTTCTGTCATTGAAGACCATGTTGAAGACATACTTTTTTAATAGAGCAACTAGTCAACAACTAGCAATGTTTCTCTCATTTTCCTTGCCTCATCCATCTTTGTCAAAGACCCTTAATTTTGGGCCGTTTTGGACAGCTTTGCAAATCATTCAAAGTGCTTTGCCTACTTCATTTAATTGCTCTGGAGATAGCTATTTGATAAGTGAAGGTGAGATAGTTAAATTTGATCTTAATCGAGATGCTTTGCAGTCTGTGATTAATGAAGTTATGACTTCAATTTTCTTCGAGAGGGGCCCCAAATCAGTTCTTCAATTCTTCAACTATATGCAGCCTTTATTGATGGAAAATCTCTTCTCCGAAGGTTTTAGCTTCAGTTTGGAAGATTTCTATCTTTCCAAAGCTTTTAGAAGTAAAACTTCTGAAAATTTTAAGGCTATTGCTCCTTTGCTTCGCAATTTAAGGTCTTCCTATAATGTTGTAGTGGAAAGGCAGTTAGAGACTCACATTCGAAATGCAAGACGCCCTGTTGCAAACTTCATTGTGAGTTCTTCTGTGTTGGGGGATTTAATTGATGCTAAAAGTGATTCATCTATCACTAAAGTGGCTCAGCAAATTGGCTTCTTGGGTTTGCAACTCTCAGATAGGGGCAAGTTATATTCCAAGATATTAGCCGATGACATGGTTGAGCATTTTGGGAGCAAATATCCTATTGACAACAGTGATTGTCATTCTTTACAGTATGGACTTATTTGTAACTGTTTTTTCCATGGACTAGATCCATATGAGGAGATGGTTCATTCTATCAGTACTAGAGAAGTGATGGTACGCTCATCAAGAGGATTGTCTGAGCCTGGAACTCTATTTAAAAACTTAATGGCAATCCTTCGTGATGTAGTTATTTGCTATGATGGCACCATAAGAAATGCATGCAGCAACTCAATTATTCAATTGGAATATGGGGTGAATGCTGGAACTAAGTCACAGGATCTGTTCCCTGCTGGTGAACCAGTAGGTGTGTTAGCTGCAACAGCCATGTCTAATCCTGCATATAAGGCAGTTCTTGATTCGACTCCAAGCAGCAATTCTTCATGGGAGTTGATGAAGGTAGTCATTCTTTTAGTGTAAATAAAGTTATGTTTGTTTGAAGAGTTGTTTTCACTTATTTTTTTTGGCTAATGCATAATAATATAGCCATTTGACGTTATGCTTTATGCATTTGATTCTTGTTTTTATAGGAGATACTTCTTTGCAAGGCCAGCTTTAAGAATGACTTTAATGATCGTCGTGTTATTTTGTATCTACGTAATTGTGAATGTGGGAAAAAGTATTGTCAAGAGAAAGCAGCATACTTGGTCAAGAACCATTTGGAGAAAATCACACTTAAAGATGTCATTAGGTGCTTTATGATTGAGTAAGTTTTATCTTCATATGATTATTTTTGCTGTTTTCTTGTAAAGCATACTTTTGCTTATCATGGCATAATGAAACTCTTTTATGTTTTTGTTGGGTTTAACTTGTCTTATTTATCACTTGCCATGGCTTTTGTTGTAAGGGTTTTATACATGCATATTATGTGTTCCAGTTGCCAGCAAATTGTCTGCGGGTGCTTGATTATCAATAGTGTCACCTTTCTGATATTTGTGAAGATTCTATAACATTAATAATTTGGTTGCCTATTGTTGTGTTGGAGTGGTCTCAGAGTGCACTTTCAACATTGACAGATCTAAATGGCCTTTTAATAAGGAATTTATCAAGTTCTTAGTGTCATTGAAGCTCGCTCTCTCAATTCTTTCATTTTGCACAAATCTTTTCCTCAAAATTTCTTGATTCCCTTGCTTAAAGTTTCTAGCAACTCACATTATGGTTTGTATTGGAAATGAGAAGCCTAAAGTGTTTTTCTTTCTTACAGTTAAAGCCATACTATGTGAAAAAGTTTAGTCTACAACTTGAGGCAGCTTAAATACATGATGATTATTTTAATTAGAAATTTCTTGTGTCTGTAGTTGAAACCCTTGATCAAAGGGTTCAATATGCTTTCTATGCTCTTATACAATTTTGTTTTCCTAGTATATCCTTGTCTTCAATGCATCCTTTCCATGATATATAGTACGTATTGCATGTTTTTCTTCATTCATTCAACTTTGATTGTAATATTCTAAATTTCTTGTTGTAACTTCATCCTCTGTGTAACATTTAAAGTTTTGGTGGCTCCTTTTTAGCAGATATACACGGCCACAAACTATGGTAGAACAAATTGCTTCAGGCCTTATTGGCCACCTTCATCTGAAAAAGGTACTTCTTTTTCATAAACATGGTTATTTTGTTCGTGTTCTATTTCCTTTTTGTTCTTCTGCTTTTAGAGAGATCTCTATGAAAATTCTAAAGTACAATGGAGTGAAGAGATATCCCTCACAAGTTTGAGATATTTAAACAGATAAAGTTGCAAGAGTTGAATGTAAGCATGCAAGTGATCCTCCAGAAGTGCGAAGAGACAGTCAAATCATATTCAAAGAAGAAAAAAATTGGTCATTATTTTAAGAATACAACTTTGTCTATCAGGTTAGTTTCTTTTCCTTGTTTCATATGTTATTGTTTGATTTATTTGTTTGCATATGATCTTGACGATGTATTTATTTTGTTTATGGAATTGACTTTTTGAGATGGTTTGGTATTTCACTTATGTAATGATGAAGCTTCAAAGGTTTTGTTATGAACTTCTCTTCCCCTTTCTTATATTTTAATTCTGAAGTCTAATTTCTCATATGATGAACATATGAAGACATTCGGTTGATCAGAAGACAAGTTGTAGAAACTCGGCCTAATAGGTCTCTTGCTGTCTCAAGAAGATGTTTGTTTTTTTTTCTCTACTACACCATTTTGTGATGGTGTATCTACAGAAGATGTTTGATGAAGGGTGCTATTCTTCGTCATATAGGATTGAAAAGATTTTGATAAGTATTCTTTAACATTATTAGTATTGTGTGAATCAAGAAATTAAATTGAGTTTTGGTCTCAGTGCAAAGTAAAAAAAAAGAGAGAACTATTCAGAACGACTTTTAATATAACCAAGTTATATGAGAATAATCATCCACAAAGGTAACAAACTTATTTCCATTTTGAAACAAGACTGGACAAGGACCCCAAACTTCTGAATGAACCAATTCAAACGAGAACTAACTTTTTTGTTGACTTTAGGACTAGAGTTAAGACGATGATGTTTTGCAAAATGACATGATTCACAATCTAAGGAAGACAAGTTATGGTATTGAGGACGAAGTTTCTTGGGTAGAAGAAGAGAAGGATGCCCCAGTTGACAATGTACCTCAAAGGGAGCTACAACCTTAAAGCAAGCAATAGACTTTGGCACTTGTGTATCAAGGATGGAAAGACCTCTAGATTCATATTCTTTACTGATAATCTTCTTCATCATGAGATACTGGAAGAGGCAATAGTCAGGAAAGAATGGGAAATAACAATTAACTGTATGAGTAAGTTTGCTAACATAAATTAAATTAAAGGACAAATCAACAAACTTAAGATAGATGAAAAAGGGATTAATGGAGTTAGGGTGACTATACCAGATCCAAGAACGCTAGAAGTTGACTCATCAGCTAAAGTAATAGGAGAATAAGATTTAATGTGGTTGAAACCTAGAGAAAAGATTATAATTACCTATCATATGATATGTAGCACCAGAATCAAAGACCCATTTTGAGGAGGAAATAATCGAAAATGTATTTGGTTTACTTGTCTCAGTGATAGCAGTGACGGGTTTAGATGAAGCCTTCAATAATTATTGCCATTAAGAGAAGTTGTGAAATTCATTTGCCGAAATTAAGACAAACTTTTCAAATATATCAGTAGTAGATGCAACATGAGCTAACTGATTTCTTTGATTCTGATTATGTAGCTTTCTATAATCATAATTCATATTTCTTGGCTTATGATAGTAGTAACATATAATCCCTCCTAAATCCTATCCTTTATTATCAAAATTGCTTGATCAACCTCCTTTGTTGTTGTGACTGACAAGAGCACTATTAGATTGAACAGGTGGAGTAATTTTTGTATGCAACACTCTATTAAATGGGTCTTGCAAAGAAGTTATTTCAAAACTAGCAAGAATTTGAGACTTTGCAGTTACAAATTTAGAAGGAAGACGTGCCAGGAAACTCATGACTGTTATCTTCTCACGCTGAGTTTGTTGTTTTTGAATATTCAAACCAAAAGGCAGTAACATACTGAGCTCCTTATAGTTCTTAAAATCCATGAAATAACTTGACATCTCTTGCCAGCAGCAGGTGTTGAAATTGATTTAGTTGTAACTGTATGTTTGGTGGATAAACTGCCCAATAATGTTTGGTTGTGTGGATTCTGTGTTTATGCTTTTAGTAATTTTATTCTAGCAGTACTGATAATACTAGAGGACTATCTTTTTATGTGTTTGAGATGGGAATGAACATCTATTTTTTGATGCAGTGAAAGGTGTTCCTTCCGGCACTTTTGCACAGATCAGTCAGCAGATGAGCCTTGCTTGTTGTTTTTTCGCCAAGGCGTTGAAGATTTTCCATTAGATTATCTATCCAGTATATTTGCTGATGTTATTTACCCGATTTTCTTGGAAACAATTATCAAAGGTAGGCATCTTGATCATTGCCTTGGAGTTCATGACATTACATTAATGTTCTAAATTTCATGATTCTCACCTTTTCTCTTGAAGAGTTTTGTCGGTTAGACAATAGATTTTAGGCTTTGAGGTGTGCAATTAGGACCCCCCCATTAGATTCTCATAGGTAGTGTACGTGTGTATACTTGTTGACACACTCTTTTTTCTACTTAATTTTGGTTATTGCGGGTTGGAATTTTTTGTCACTCTCTTGTCTCCCTCTCTTTCTCCCCAGTTGTTTCTTGATCTCTTCTTTTTCCCTTCATCTCTATTTCATTATTGTATTCCTTGAGGCATGCGTTTTGAGTTTTCAAGTTCCTTTTGTTGTTTCAACAATATAATTGTTAAGAGTATTCTAGAATAGGCATATTAGATGAATATGTTGGTTTAGTATTATTTGTGTATATGGTATCAGTTCTTGAATATTTTATCATTATGAAAGGATTATAGAAAGATCTCTCATTGTCCCTATAAATAAGACCTAATGTATCATTCAACTGACAAATAAGTCTAATGAGAACTATGGGCTTTATATTGTGTCCGTTGAGTATGCCCTTACAGCTGAATCACATAATTCTCTTGTCTTTCTCTTTTGTTCTTTTTACACTCTCTCGTCATTTTGTTTTTATTTTCGCTTGATAAAATAAGTTCTCAGATTTTCACTGTTGTGGTTCTGCAATACAATGAATGGAATCAAAGCTACTGACTATGTCATGAGGAGTTGCTTATGTATACTATAGATTTGTGTGGTGATGCAAACATTCACCAAGAACATCTTGTATCTTCTTTATATCTTACCTATTTATGGTACATTTGAATAGCATTCATGTTGAATACTGAAACAAGCATCAAAGAAGTCATTTGAAATTTGACTTTGACCTTAGAAAACAAGTACACTGGGTGACTTGCAAGACATTATGCACATGCTGGTCCCCTACCCTTGTTTTTCGTTTGTGTGAAGTATTTGTTTATTTTTTCTGTAAACAACAAATTTTCTATATTGTTTCATGGACTTCATCTTAGTCTTCATATTGTGTGGTTATGCTATTTCACTACTGAATGTGTTAGGTGGTATGTATGCTTGCTCCAGCTTTGCAACGTTAGTCATCACTGTCAAATGCACCTGATTGTTTTCATTGGATTTGCTTCTTGATTTTGTTGAATATTCTTCTTTGGTTTTGTTTAATGTCTGATTTTCTATTTGGTTCATCACCCTCCCTTTTTTATTACCTACTGTTGCAGGCTAGTTGGCCTGTAACTGAATAGAAATCTTTACGCCCACCTACCCCATTTGATCAACCCATCTGGGTTACATTATATTCTTTTGTATCTCTTCCGAAGTTATATAGAATTCATGAGATTGTTTAATGAACAGGTGATCATAGAATTTGCTCTGCAAATATAGTTTGGGTTAGCCCAGATACTCCCCTATGGATGAGACTTCCCTCTGAGGCCAGTGAAGGGGCATTGGCTCTCGACATTGTTGTTCAAAAATCTGTTGCTAGGCAAAGTGGAGATGCATGGAGGACTGTACTTGACTCTTGTCTTCCAGTTCTTCATTTGATTGATACCAGACATTCAGTGCCATATGCAATCAAACAAGTTCAGGAATTGCTGGGAATTTCTTGCGCTTTTGAAACAGCAGTTCAGGTTGATTTTTCCCCTTATGCACTTTGAGCGGTCTATGACTGAGCCATTGGGATGTGCTGAAATTTATACTTCCTCAAGAGAGAAGTTTGCAAATATGCTTTGGTGAAGTTTGTCTTACTGTTCACCGTGTAGATTTACATTACAGTTTTGTGTCTTTCAAACATATTGTCCGAGCTTATTGCCTGCAATGAGGGATTCATAACGAAACTTTTAGTGTTTTCCTGCTTCATATCTCATGCCTTTTCCTAGTAGCATTTTAGAGCATCTTTCATTACCTTTCTCTCTTGCATCCTATTAGTGCTTCATGTTTCTCAACATGTGAATTGTTCACTACAATTCTCTTAACATTGTATTGATTGATGACTTTGATTTGCCCTATCATGCAAACTAGATGCTAGTTTTGGTCTAGTAAGTTCGACAATTATCTTTGTTTATGCCAACTTGTTTCTCGTCATTACTCTTTCTGTATTGAGTGCTTCTCTCTTTTGTGAACAGTTCACCTTTTCCTTTCTGCTAATCTAATTTACTTGAGCCTCTCATTATTATATCATTTAGTGATGTGTTTTTCACCAATTCAAAGTTGTAAATTTGTGCTTCAAATATTCAATAACAAGGATCCTCTCTTTGTAATCTGCGTCCTGTAATAGGATGCTGGATATCAATCAAGAAACAGGGATGAGGGATATTTGCATTTAATTGTTTATATTGAGGTGCTGTCTCCATGTAGCAGAACATGGTCATCTCAGGCCTTGATATGCATCATTATTTATTATCTTTCAAAGGACTTTGGTTTTATCCTAATGGCACTTATCTATGTCGTTCTCTTTTACTCCTTTGTTTTATTAATATCATATAGAATTATATCTATTAGTTGTCTACAGTGCTATTTTTTCTCGTAACAAAAGGAAGCTAAACTGAAGGCTAGTTTTAACTGCTCCTTATTGTCCTTGACCTTACAGATCTATTCAGTGGCTCAATATCTTATTTATCTTGCAGCACCTCGCAACATCTGTGAAAATGGTGGCAAAAGGTCTGCTGAAAGAGCATCTCATTCTCCTTGCCAATAGTATGACATGCACTGGAAGTCTGCTTGGCTTCAATTCTGGTGGTTACCGCGCATTATCTCACTCATTAGATATCCATGTACCATTTACTGAGGCAACACTTTTTGTAAGTATTTCATCTTTTGTTTAAAATTAATTGATATCTGCATGATAACCTTAACTGTCCTTAAATTCTGGTTAAGACACCGAGAAGATGTTTTGAGCGAGCTGCAGAGAAGTGTCATGTGGATACTTTATCCAGTGTAGTTGCATCTTGCTCTTGGGGAAAACATGTAGCAGTTGGCACGGGATCACGATTTGATGTGTTGTGGGAAACAAAGAATATACAGGTTTTTCTTCGAATAGCAAATTGCTTTTTGAACATTGTTATAACTGGAACTCTCATCTTTTTTTTGAGGTTAAAAATTCTTTATGTTACTTGAGCTCCAATGGTATTCTGTTTTGCAGGCTTGCTTTGATAGAGAGGGTAGCATAGATGTTTGCCAATTTCTAAATATAATGAGTGGTGCTGCAAATGGAGAAGACTCAGTCACTGCTTGTTTAGGTCAGGAAGTTGATGACCTAGTGCACGAGGACGATGCTAATGATTGGAGCCTTTCTCCTGATCACAATGCTCTGGACAAACCTTCTTTTGAGGACAGTTTAGAATTTGACTGGGATGCTGCCCCCCAAAAGGAATCTAACTGGTCTAGTGGTTGGGACCCTGAAGCTGCTAGCGCTAATGATTCTGGTTGGAAAACTGCGAAAGCCAAAACTTGTGATCTCCAGTCAAAATCCCAAGAAGATTCTGCTTGGGGTGCTGACACTTCTAAGGTCTGTAAAGGTGAAGATCTTGTTTTGTCTAGTTGGGACACTGAAGCTGCAAAGACTAAAGCTTCATCTGGTTGGGGTACTGGGAAATCCAAAAGTCATGATTCTACATCTAAAACGCAAGAAGATTCTGCTTGGGTTGCTAACTCTTCTAAGGTCAATAAGGTCGAAGATCTTGCTTTGTCTGGTTGGGGTGGTTGGAACACTGAATCTGCTAACCCTAATACTTCATCTGGTTGGGGAACTGGGAAACCCAAAACTCATGATCTTAGATCAAACGCCCAAGAAGATTCTGCCTGGGGAGTTGACACTTCTGGGAACAGTAAAGGTGAAGGTCTTGCTTCCACTGCTCCCAGTGGTTGGGTTGGTTGGGAAGCTGCTAACCCTATTGCCTCATCTGGTTGGGACATTGGGAAAGCCAAGACTCGTGATCTTAGATCAAATCCCCAACAAGATCCTACTCAGGGAGTTGACACTTCTAGAAACAGAAAAGGTGAAGATTTTGCTTTCTCTGGTTGGGGTGGTCGAGAGACTGAAGCTTCTAACCCTAGTGCTTCATCTGGTTGGGAAACTGGGAAAGCCGAAACTTATGGACTTAAATCAAAATCTCAAGAAGAATCTGCTTTGGATGCTGGCATTTTTAAGGACAGTAGTGGTGAAACAATTGATCTTACTTCAAAATCCCAGGGAGGATCTGGTTGGGTTGCTGTCTCTTCTAGGGACGGGACGGATGATGAGGCTTGGAAATCTGAGACACATAAATCAATGCCATGGTCTAGTTGGGGAATGGAGAGATCTGAAAAGCAAGATAACGTTCCTTCAAAAGGCCAAGAGGAACCTGCAAGGTCCAACAATTGGGATGCTGGTAGTGGCTTGGCAGAAGAGTCTAAAGATATGGATGGGTCATCATCTGCTTGGGAAAACATTAAAAGTGATGCTGGTAGTGGAGCAAGTGAAAAGGAGAACCCACCTATGATGAACCAAGGGGAAGAGTCATCAGGTTGGGACAAGGTCACTAAGGATCAATCGGTCTCTGTCTGGGCTGCATCAACTGCCCAAAAGTCTTCACTCAAATCCAAAGGACGGGGCCCTAACAGTGGAGATTGGAAAATCAAGAAAAACCATCCTGCTAAAGTTCCGGGGATTGTCAGCTGTGAACCTGGTCTGAGTGGACTGTATACAATGACCAGGCAGCGCTTGGACATGTTTACTTCTGAAGAACAGGATATTCTCTCAGATGTTGAACCATTAATGCAGTCAATTAGAAGAATAATGCATCAGCCTGGGTAAGTTCCAGTGCTGTAAATTCCTCATCCAACAGAGCAGATGATCAATTTTGTGCAGCATAGTGCTTCTTAGATGTTGTGGAAAATTAAATATTGGCAATGGGCAGCCTTTTGTAAGATGATTCTGGTTTACATTTTCCCTTTTTCTTTTTACAAATGTCCTGACTGATGTCTTCTTTCGTGAAGGTGCAATGATGGGGATCCGCTGTCAGCTGATGACCAATCATACGTGCTTGATAATGTCTTCAATTACCATCCAGACAAGGCAGTAAAGATGGGCACTGGCATTGATTATATTACAGTAAGCTAATAAAGATGGGCTGTTAACCATAATTGATCAGAGAGGATATTTGCTGATATGTGCTGTCATCAGTTACATGAATTACTTTCAATATATACAAATGGTGATTTGTCCGGTATATGACTACGCACTCTGATTTTCTTATGTTAAACCTTTTGTCTGACGCAGGTTAGTAAACATATTGGCTTCCAGGATAGCAGGTGTTTTTACGTTGTATCTACTGACGGTTGTAAAAGAGATTTTTCCTACCGGAAATGTTTGGAAAATTACGTTAAGGGAAAATATCCTGAACTGGGGGCGGATTTTATTGAAAAATATTTCACAAGAAGCCGTCCCAGAGGCAACCGGCAGAGGAACCCTGGAGATGAAACTAAGCAGTAATCATGTTCATGTGTGCATACTTCTTAGGCTGAGGGGAAAGGCATTTCAGTGATTGACCTGTTGAGTTTGTATATATACACAGAGTCATTAGTCACTGAGTACATATCCTGATCTGGTGAATAGAAAGCCGGTCACTTTTTGTTGTCCATGAAAATATTTATCATTGCGTCTAAATGCCTTTCTTCCCCCCTGACACATACACAGCAGCAGTTCTTAGTATTTACTTGAGCTCTTCGTCATTGTTTGATTTCCCTTGCATGTATAGTGTAGATATGATATCTATGATTCCCTCGCTTTCTCTTCTAGATATACTCAAGTCGCTGATACATATCTATGCTTGGTCAAGCCTCCACCTGACGCACCACCAAGTAAGACGAAGCAACTCATTCTAATTCAAAGATAAAAAATACATCAAATTTAAAGATAATTTTAAACAAGATCAAATATATTAATAAAAATAAACACTTTCTATGCTTAAAATTGTTTCAAAATAAAATTTATTGAAATAGAACAGTTTAACATAAATTGGTGCCATAATCAGAAAATGCATACATTGTAGCGAATTTATCTTCCTGGAAAGTGGTAACATAATATTCGATTCTTTTTAATATTAATGATTAATTCTGTATATAAATTCAGAAATGAGAAAATCTTAGAATTGTGGAATAACCAGTAAAATTGTTTCATAAAATCACATATTTAATTCATAAAACAGTTTATTTGTAAAAATAGAAAAGATGGCGATAATCATTGTTATCGGCAGTATTTATCCTCAAATTTCTTAGAAATGATACCAGTTCGGAAAGTCGCTTGCGTATTTGTCAGATATATCCCACTGTCCTTTTCGAACTATACGAAACTAGAAAGCCTTGGCCTTTGTTTACTGAATTGTTTCTGTGTGTAACAGAGTCTGACCCTTTTCAGCTATCTGATTATACACTACATCTACGCCCGTTCAGTTTTTCTCGAGTTGTATTCACTGGTATATTTCATGGCCTCCATTCAACCTCTGCTTAGTGACATCATTAAAGATATTTATCTGTTTGCTATTGTTAATTAAGAGCTATATTTCAATTGACAAGCATGGATATGCAAATCATATATGTTGTTTTTCATTAGTGTTTCTATTTGCTTCAGTTTTGTATAGCAGAAAAAATGGCATCTTTGGCTGCGAAAATGGTTTCTCCACTGGAAACTGGCCACAGAGTTTGGGAAGATGAGACTTTTATAAAGTGGAGAAAGAGAGATTCTCATGTACCTCTCCACTGCCACGAATCTGTCGAAGGTAGTGATTTGCAATATCTCCGACACCCTTTGTTTACTTCTTACTACTTTGCAGCATTTGATTCCGTAGTTGATTTCCTTGGCAATCCAAAATTTTATAATCCGCGAAATTCGTTCGTAACGTTTATTCTGATAAACTTTGTGATGATCTATCTTTAACGATTCTAACTTCTAATACTGTGACTTGTGGGGTCCAATTAAAATTTCAAACTTGTTGATTTCGCTGACTTCTGCTGTCTTGACCTAGAATAACAATACAACTAACAACATTATCTTCTCTACTGATAACTCTTTTTTTTATTATTTTTTTTGTAATCGGAGAATTGGTTTTGTCCCTTAATCCTAATATTTTAGCCCTCTATAAACTTACAGCGGGGAATCCAAGATATCTGCTATGCTTTATTTCTCTTACATTTCAAGTTTAACTTACATTTGCAGTTTCAAATCAATTGACATCTGAAGTAAGTAAATTTTTTTGCATTCTGTACTGCAAGTAATTTGAATTCTCTTAGCATGCTAGAAAAGGTTTGATATTTTAAATTAATGATCTTGCTCCTGTGGAAATTTTGTAATAAGTAAATTTTTTGGCATTCTGTACTGCAAGTAATTTGAATTCTCTTAGCATGCTAGAAAAGGTTTGATATTTTAAATTAATTATCTTACTCCTGTGGAAATTTTGTATCCCGTTTTATGAATAGGATCTCTGAAGTACTGGTATGAACGCAATAAAGTAGATCATTTGGTATCCAGATCCGCTGTTTGGAATGATGATGCTGTACAAAGAGCTCTTGATTGTACTTCCTTTTGGGTCAAGGATTTGCCTTTTGTTACGTCTTTATCTGGATATTGGAGATTCTTCTTGGCTCCCTGTCCCTCTAGAGTTCCTGAAAGATTTTATGATGCGACATTTCAGGACTCTCATTGGGATACTCTTCCAGGTAAATGCCTTTTTTTCTTTTCTATTTCTTGTTGACAGGAAGAATTTGACAGATTTTTTCTTTCATAGGCATTTGTTTTCTTGTGATTTTGTCCATAATCATTGATAATGCACTATACTACAATTTAAATCTCTCCCAGTCATCAATGCTTGGGGTTGCCATGTATTTCCTCTACATATGTGATACATGTGGTTGGACATTATATGAAAGAATCTCATAATTGTCCTTGTCTCCCTTGAGCAGTTCCTTCCAATTGGCAGATGCATGGATTTGATCGTCCCATTTACACAAATGTGGTATATCCATTTCCAGTTGATCCTCCACATGTTCCAGACGATAATCCTACAGGCTGCTACAGAACATACTTCCAAATTCCTAAAGAATGGCAGGGTATCCTATAACTTTATGTACTGTCAGCTTTAGTCTTTTAGCTGATTTTTGTTCCATTTTTTTCAAGGTTTGTTGTTTATTTTTCTTTGGAAGTAAAGGTCTGTTATACTGATCACTTTTTAACCTTCTACTGTGTTTTGTAAATTAAATGGAACTGAGATCTATAATGATATAATTATACTGTAGGAGTTCAAATATAGCTCTGAACCTAAATAAGCTATTACCTATCATTCTTTGTTGGTTTTTGATAAGCAAATGGATGAGAATAAGGTATGTTATTGATAGTATAGCTATAGCCTCGTAGAATATCCCACAAGCACTA